>OX451737.1:925335592-925860592 GCA_948472305.1 Vicia faba
GAACAAAGGGAGAAATCAGAGGCAGTACCAGGTGAAAGTCGATTCCTTCGTGAAAGAAAGAATCAAGGAATTCGTGAATCAACCAGCTGCTAAAGGTTCTGAAGAAGCCATTGATGAATTCGTGAATCGAACAACGTTGTTATCCCCTTCAGATTTTTCGATCGTGAAGTTAGGGGGTATAGACGCTGAAAATTTTCAAATTTTAACCATTGACAATGGATAAGAGAATGATTGGAGAAAGCCATTTGCTGACTATCTGCGCATTCCCACGGGGTCGATAGATTGTAAGATCAAGTATCGTACTCTCAGATATGTTTTGATAAAGAATGAATTATTTAAGAAAACTGCTGAAGGAGTTTTGTTAAAATGCCTTGGAGAAAGTGAGGAATATGTGGAAGTGTCAAGTGTGCATAGTGGAGCATGTGGTGCACATCAAGCAAGACACAAAATGAAATGGATTTTGGTGCGTTCAGGCGTCTATTGGCCTTCAATGCTAAAAGATTGGATCGAATTTGCTAAAGGTTGCCAAGAATGCCAGATGCATGGGGGCATACAACATGTCACCGTAAGTGAATTGCATGCAGTTATAAAGCCCTGGACATTCAGAGGATGGGCTTTAGATGTGATTGGATAAATAAAACCAGCATCATCAAAATAGAAAAGATATATTTTTGTCGGTATTGATTACTTTACAAAATGGGTCGAGGCAGTAGCTTTAACTAACATCGACCAAGAAGCTCTTATTAATTTTATACAAAATCACATCATCTGTCGGTTTGGAATTCCAAAAACAATTACGACCGACCAAGGATCAGTGTTCACTGGACGAAAAATGCAAGAATTTGCGCAAGAAGTTAGAATTAAGTTGTTAACTTCTACCCCCTACTATGCTCAAGCAAATGGCCAAGTCGAAGATGCCAATAAAGTGATAATTAGTCTAATTAAGAAGCATGTAGGAAAGAAGCCAAGGAATTGGCATAAAACATTGGATCAAGCCTTATGGGCATGTAGAACTTCCCCTAAGGAAGCAACAGGAACTACTACATTTCGACTTACATATGGGTATGATGCAATATTACCAGTGGAGATACATGTCAAATCGATTAGAATCCAAATACAACATGAAATACCATCTGAGGATTACTGGAATATGATGACGGACGAGCTTGTCGACATAGATGAGGAAAGGATGTTGGCCCTTGATTCGTTAATAAGACAGAAAGAAAGAGTCGCCAGAGCTTACAACAAAAAGGTAAAGGATAAAATATTTGATGTCGATGATCTAGTATGGAAAGTAATATTGCCTATGGACAAAAATAATAGGGTTTTAGGGAAATGGTCCCCAAATTGGGAAGGACCTTTCAAAGTGATACAAGTTTTTTCAAATAATGCGTATGAGCTTGAGGAGTTATCCCCAGATCGACGGATCTTAAGGGTAAATAGAAAATACTTAAAAAAGTATAAGCCCGTTCTTCAAGAAGTCAAAATCTCGACGGAATAAATATTCGTCGAACCAACGAGCTGGTAAAAGTTTTGTTGAGACCAGTAAATTCAAAACACGCATAAAATATGGAGATTACATATAAAAAAACAAATAAAGGATTCGTTAAAATTTGGCTTAGAGCCATGAAGAAATTACAAGATTGTTATTACAATGGTTAAAAATGCTTAAATTTGGCTTGAAACAACTGCAGTTCACCATGGAGGTTAGCGGCCTGATACTCAAAACCTTCGGCTTAAATCTTAAGTCTTTCAAGTTCTATTTCAACAGAAGAAATTGCGTCACTTTTCTCCACAGCATCCACAACAATCTGCTCAGCTTTTGCTTGGATGGGATTAATCACATTTTTGATTTCTTCCTCTTGCTTGGTGATTAATTCTAATTCCTTGTTAAAAACATAAATCTGGTTACGGATTTCAGAAGCTCTGTTTCGTTTGGGAATCAATTCCTGTTTTTTCTCTTCAACCATTGCTAACAAACCATTGATTTCTTCAGTAACCTGCACCACCACATCCAACTTTGCTTTCACAAAGGCTTCCTTCGACTCGGCCGATGCCTCATTTGCTCGAATTATTTCAACATTTTGGCATAGAGGGATGAAAAGTTTCTCAAATGCCGTTATCATCATCCTGGCTGATTCAGACATATTAAGTTCCTTCATTTGAGCAAGAACTTCTGAGAGTTCTGGCCCAAGAGTTGGATCAGAATGGAGTAGATGAGGTAAATCAGGATTTAAAGCATGAGTCCGAATTTTAACCATTAGATTCTTGGCTTTAACTGCTTCAGGTCTCATCTTGTCATTATGCGCTTGAGATGGGTTGGAGTCAGAAGAAAGAGTGCGAGATCTCACAAAGCGATGCAACTTAGCAATCGCCTCTAGACCAGAAGGATTGACTCACATGTGTTTTAGCTTAATGGGTGAGTCGACCTTTGTTCTCCCAAAAGAAATGATAGGCGTGCCTTGCGTGCTTTCAGGGGGGGGGGGGGAAGTCAGGAAGTGGTGGAATTTTTATTTGCTTCTAAATCCTACAGGGAATCTGAAAGGCTAGAATCAGAACTAGTTGAGCTATAACCCTTATGTTTGGCAGGACTAGTGACTGAATCAGAGTCACTAAGAGTAGCCGGAATAGTCTAGTCGATAAACTCACCATCAGTAAAGTCAAGATTTTCATGAAGGTGAGGGGAAGAAGCTTCTGACAAAGAGGTGTAGTCAGGTACGCATTGTTGTTGATCAGAGGTGTTGACCTAAAGAAAGTAAGGAAATGTATTATCCGAAACAAATTCAACAAGCAGAAAACGAAAGAAACTAGAAACAACCAGCTAATACCTGTGTTGACGGATCAAGATCGACAGACACATGCTTAACTGAAACGTCAGGGAGATTTCTCGCTGGTCTTTGAACCTCATCAACCCTAGGGGCACGAGTCGGAGTAACCAGAGTTGTGTCGATCACGACGGTGTAGCGCCCAAATCCGAAGTGGCTTCAGGATTTTCGACCAAAACCATATTACGTCTCCTCCTTGTAATAAGAGGAATTTCGACGTCGGCTGGCTCCTCTATTTCATCAACAAGTTTCAATCCAACCTTTTCCTCAATACCAAGTGGTATAAGTGCCTTTGTTTTCTTCTTCTTCTTCGTCGCCTCGCCTTCGGTGGAAGAATCTCTTTTCCTCTTATGACTTTTGGATTTGTGGGAATATTGAGAGGGTTGAAAATTAGGTGATGGCTACAGTATCAAAGAAATATGTAAGTTAAAGCAATGGTGTTAGTCGATAATGGAAGTTTTGAATCAACCGAATATACCTCATCCTGCTTAGGAGTATGTTTTTTGTCCTTCTTGGACCTTTTGAGTTTGTTAGAGGGAGCAGCCAAATCCTCTGAGCATCTTTGATACTTGCAAACAAGGGAAATATTAATACAAGTTTAGGGTGTAAACAACATAGAAACAAGAAGTATATAAATATACCCATCGAAGAAGCCTTTTTGAGTGAAGAAGAAATGGGTTCGTTGTCGGCAGGTGTGTGGTCAGGAATGATCTACAAAATTAAGCTGAGTCAGATATGCCAAAATCAAGAATGGTAGTTGACAGAAAGTTGAAGTTTAAACATGACGCGTTGAAGGTTTTGGTTTTCCGACAGAAATGGATCATGCCTGATCTATTGGTATAGCTGTAAGACAAGTGTAAAACAATCAGATAAGCAACCAAAGTAAAACAGGTAGGGGGATAAAACTTTCTAGAAATCGTTACCAATTTATGTAGTCGAAAGTACTCTAACATATTGGAGATCATAATGAAGATGCCCCGAATAGTTAGGTAGGTAATACTTCGTCGGTACCACTCTGTCGGCCTTTGTCCTATAGGAATTTTGCATATTCGGTATAGAGCAATACCACCAATCAGGAATAGATGGGCCAAAGGGCTGGATGGCAAAGGAAGAAATTTGATGTTTCCAACATGAAGAGCGTAAAGATATTTATCTTTCACATAACCAGGAATTTTTAGTGTCGAGATTCTATCGGTTACCTTCTCCTTTAATTTGACAGCAGCCTAATAGATGGTCTAACGAAGATCATTAGGTCGATACACAATTTGGAAGTAATTCTGGAAAGCTCGAATTTGTTTAACATGAGTAATCTTACATTTGGTCGCCTTTGCCTGCAAGTTTAAAAAAGTTGTGGTTAGTTCAGTCAGCTTAGCATTAGAATCACCAATGAATGAAACAAAATACGTCTGCCACCAAGTTTCAAATTCTTTGGTGCAGTAAAAAGACGGTTGGAAAGGAGTGAGAGTGAGTGTGGGCCTCCGTGCCCATAGATTCCATATATCATCCTTGATCATTTCAAAGGGTTGGTCAGTTGTGATGTCGACCATCAGCCCATGTGAATTGAACAAAGATTTAGGAACAAGTTGACAGAGGCCAAATTATTGAGCCACCAAGTTAGGCTGGTAAACGACCAAACCTGGGTTTACACCGACAATCACAGTAGACAAAAATTGAGGAGTCAAGTAACGCCTCCAAAGGATTAAAGAATTTTTCTTGTCCTCTTCTCTCGTGGGTGGAAAAGCCCTAGTAAACCATTCTAGGCCATCTTGTCTAGCATAAAAAGGGGCCATCGATGGGGTGAAGTCGACTCTTGTCAGCATAATGGTGAACAGCAGCCTGAAAACTTCAGGGTTTGGGGAGCCTTTGTCGATAGGAGTTAGAGGGAGAAGGCGTTGCCAGACGATATGGTTTTGAGATGGAGGACATGCCACCTTTCTATTTCTAAAAGGCTTAATCTCTTCAGAGAAAGTGGCATTTAACCATAGTTGCAAGAGCTAGAAGGGACCATTGACTAGGACGTTCTTTTTCTTTGGATTATTGGGGTCGAAATGCTTTATTTGGTTAGCAGCATCAGTCAAAGCTGCATAGAGAGAGAGGCTAAAATAAGTTGGCCTAGAGCAACGTTTTCACCCATATGCAACTGGGTAGCCAGATAAGGGAATTGTTTAGCCACCTGCATTGACCTGGAACAGAAAACGAAGCGAGATAGCCACAAGGTCAGAAATGCCACACGCTCTTCATCAGTTACAAGACCAGAGGTTTGAGCATGATGGTCGATGAAATTGTTATACATTGGCTTTCTAGCTTCACCCACACCAAACCTTATTGGCACAGGGTCAGCATCTCTATAGTTGAAAATCGTGCCAGATGGTTTTAACCCAATTATGGCGGCGACGTCGAGCAAGGTAGGAGTGATCATCCCGCATTTGGTATGAAAGGTGTTGGTCGACCCCTCCCAAAAATATATGGAAGCTAAGAGCATGCCACTAGAATAGGGTTGACCACAGCAAGAAAGTTCCAGCAAGGTATAGATACCCATCTTTTTCCACTAGTATCCTTTGACAGTTTCTAAACGTGCCATCCAAGCACGAAATTTAGGGCAGCGAAGAAGTGGTGCAGTCCTAAAGTTCCTGTCAACATATTTAAGTGATATAGGGTTTGGAGAAGAGATGATGGGTCTGGTAGCGGTGCTAGTGGGAAAAAAACGCCACCTTATCATCTATGTAGATTTCAGAGGGTGCATCAGCTGGAAGCGGTCCTAAAAAGGCTAATGATTTCTCCTCAAGAGAGAAAGGGATAAGTATCTGAGATTTCCATATTTTGGCTTTCTCCTCAGCAAATGGAGGTTCTGGTACATAGGATTTACCGTCGACAAGGCGCAGTTGAAGAGCAACGGCTGGAGAAGAGGTTTGATTTTTACATTCGCCATTCTTGAAGGTTGAAGGAGGATGAAGATGAAGAACAACGATGGTGTGTAGTTTCTAGGTTTTTGTTTTCTAAAAGGGCAAGGGATTGAAGAAGTGAAGGAAAATATAAAAAAATGGGGAATAAGGGTATTTATAAACCCTGAGGAAAGATGAAATAATGGGAAAATCTTTTGTGATTTCCCAAAGTTCAAATCACGTCAGGTAGTGGGACGCGTCCCACAAGACCAACGCAAGTTAGTGGGCCACGTTTCCCACTAAAATGCAATGATGAAAAGAAATTAATGTCGCACGTCTCGAAACTGAAAGGCGTGGGACGCTACCATGATTGTGTGACGTCACGGAAAAGATAGAACAATAATGTTCACTTTTTGAGAAATGGAAACGATTTAGTCGAATGGTGAAGCCAATGCTTCACAGATGCCATGATCTCATATTAGTCGAAACTCGAAAATGGCATCTCTGGGGGGCATTTTGTTACCTTGGAAAATCTTGAGGAATTCAAGTGCATGTGATAAATGAAAATACTCTCATAAGTTAAGAGGCACCCTCCAAAATAAGGGTTTTTTGGGAAACAGTAGCCAATGTGAGAAAAGTTGGTTTTTATTAAGTCAAAGTTAATGCTAGGAAGGAACCATATTGAAACTGTCGAAAATTGGATCACGTCGACTAGGAAGAAATAATAGAATATGTCAGGAGGATCGAATTGGTTTAGTCGACCAAAAGGGTAAAAGAGAATGACTTGGTCGAAGATGGTATTATTTGACAAAGAAGGGTATCTTGGACTTAGAGAAAGCGTGATTATTCTTTTCCAGAAAGAAAGCGTCGAAGCAAGGCAGAGGCAGTTTATGTTCAAGAAGCTTAGAGGAAACGTGGGCAGTTACCAACAACTCACGACGTGTTCAAGCGCCAAATAAGTGGAACTTAAAAATTATGAGCAGTTATTGGCAATCCACGACGTGTTTGAGCGCCAAAGAGGTGGCAGCATCTAGTGAAGTAGTTACCTCAAGATGTTAATATTAGCCGTAGATTTTATCTAGGTAGTTACTTTGTAAACACTATAAATAGGCAGATTTTGTGTAGTTTAGGTGTGTTCACTTGTACTCTCAAATCACTTGGCAAACTCTCTCATTCCAAGTGTCAGGAAATCAAGAGTGAAGAGTGCTTAATGTACGTGAATCACCATCTTTATTTCAATGCAAATCTTTTATTTTTCAGTTATATCTCTTTAGTGTTTTATATGTTTTCTCTTTGCTGTCGAGCAAGATCTATACGTTATCTTCTATTTTGCATGAACAATTCGGCACTATTTGTGGGTCATGAGTCACCTGTCAGTTAGTTTAGTGAGTCTCGTTTTTGTACAAATATCTTCTGTCAGTCACGAGTTACCAGGCAGTCAATTAAACCATAGTGTGGAAAACCATTGCACATGTTTCTCCAGTTAAAAGAAAGTTGTTTCCCTTGACTTGCATTTTGACGAAATAGGTGTGATAACAAAAAACTCTTAACACGCGTCTTGAGATCAACTAGTCGATCTCGCAAGTTACCCTCAGTTTTAGGACTCTGGGAGGACCAACGGTTGTTTACTATTTTCCATAGTAAACACATACGACCAAAGAAATCAAAGCAAAACTGAATGTAGCCCGACTGTAGGGGTTGTTATGATTTCCAATATTGTACCAAATCAGCAGGGAAACTATCAACGCAGGCCATAGGCACCCATGAGATGATTCACCCAGATCAACATGACCTTGTACCAAGTTTTGCCACATCTTTTGAAGTCCAATCTAGTGACTCTAAAGGAAGCTCCCAAGAACCCCAATACTGCTTTTCCTCGCTACAACCTGAATGCTCGATGTGCCTATCATTCTGAAAGCCTGGGGCATGATACAAATGATTGTTGGGCCTTGAAGAATAAGGTACAAGACCTTATCGAGGCGGAAGAGATTGAGTTTGATCCCCCATAAACACCTAATGTAATAATGGTGCCAATGCCCAAACATGGTCAAGGTGTTAATGTTGTTGATGATAACTGTTTTGTTTCCTCCGTGGATGATTTAACTACTCCCCTTTTGATTATTAAAAGGAATCTATTGCAACCTGGTCTGTTTCCAGGTTGTGGTGAAATTTGTCGATTATGTATGTCTCTACCAAATGGTTGTTTGTTACTGAAGATGGGCGCCTAGCGCCTAATGGCTAACAAATAAATCTTGTTTGAAAGAGCTCCTCTTACCAGAAATTCATGTGAAGATGTCTCAATAATCACCATTTCCGATAATCCTCCCAGGATCTCCACCAAAAGACCCGCCAGGATTACATTTGTTCTAAATTTTGCTTCCCTAATCATCACCAGGCCAAGGCCAATACCATATTCTTCTGATAAAGTTGTTCCCTGGAGTTATGGGGCTGACGTCTATTACTATGGCGTCAAGCAAGATCTGTTGGCTATCAAAGACAAAGTTGCGAAAGACACTAATCCTGACGTCGAGAATATCGTTGGGACCAGTAAGATAACAAGTGGAAGAGTCTTCTCACCTGAGATCACTCCAAAGACCATTGCTACTCCTGTAATTATTCATGTTACCGCTCCTACCAGCATTCCCAGTGATACTCCCATTGATAGTCCTATTATTATCCTTGCTACCGAGACAAGTGGCAAAGAGGTATTGTTTGAGCCTGTCCAGAAGAAGGCACATCCAGAGGTCATTCTTGAAGCATCTAGCAAGGAGATGGAAGAGATACTAAAAATAATCAAGAAAAGTGACTACAATGTCATGGAACAGTTGGGGCAGACCCCCTCGAAAATATCAATGTTGGCCTTACTTTTGTGTTCTGAGTCCCATGCCAAAGCCTTGGTAAAGTTTCTCAAGACCTCCCACGTGCCCCAAGAGACCTCTATTGATCAATTTGAGAATTGTGTGGCCAGTCTAACTACTTATAACGGGTTAGGCTTTTCTGACGCTGATTTAACTCCCAAAGGAAGGAAACACAATGATGCCTTGGATGTTTCCATTGAGTGCAGGGGCACTACATTAGCTCACGTCCTGGTGGATACGGGCTCATTGCTGAATGTTTTGCTCAAAAATGCTCTTGACCGGCTAGATTGTGAGGGACTCAATTTAAAGCCTAGCAACATTGTGGTGAGGGCCTTTGATGGTTCTAAGAGGATAGTGCATGGAGAAGTTGACATCCCTATAAAAGTTAGAACTCAGACTTTTGACTCAACTTTCTATGTGATGGATATCCCCCATTCTTATTCCTGTCTATTGGGCCGACCTTGGATCCATGGCGCTGGTGCCATCACTTCCACCCTACATCAGATGTTGAAGTACCCGATCAAGGGAAAGATCATCACTGTCCATGGGGAGGAGGAATACATGGTTAGTCACCTGAATTCTTTTAGGTACGATGAAATGGATGGTGAGTTCATTGAGACCCCATGTCATAATTTTGAGGAAGTCCCACAAACAGTTGCGGAAACCAAGACTACTACCAATACTCCAAAGGTTACCAGACCTCCATTGAAAATGGCCTCTCTGAAGGATGCTAGAGCGGTAGTTGAGGAAGGTGGATGCACCATTTGGGGTCAACTTCCAGATGTCCTCTACAAATCCAACAAATTTGCTTTGGGTTTTACTGCGGAGGCCCAAAAAGCTGTTCGACATTCTCGCACCGGGGGACCACCTTTACGCATCAGCAATTAGGGAGTCAATGCATTGGAAGATAGTGATAGCAGTTGTGATATGGACGAGTGGATTTTTCGAACCATCAGCGGAGGACTCAACAATTGAGAGACCAGATAATTTTTCCCTATTACTTTTATTCAAGAGTAATTGTCTTTTAAATTTTTTGGACTTGTAATATTTAAACAATTTATACTTTAAAACCTTGTGTCTTACCCGAGGCACAATGGTCCATTTGTGAGGGTTGTTACTTCATCTTCATATGTCATCAATAAATCATGGATGTTTTTGCATGCAAATTTTATGCTCTTTGTTTTTATTTTTTTACCTTTTATTTTATTAAAGATAGCTATACTCTTACACACACTCATATATCGAAATGCAGATCCACATCCACTCAGGATCCCATGGGTAACGATTATGCTATGGCCTATCATGACTTTAAAAATCCGATCTACCAAGCCAAAGACGAAGGTGAGGAAGATTGTGAGGTACCAGGGGAACTTGCCATGTTATTACAACAAGAAGAAAGGACCATACACCCCCACGAAGAGTCGGTTGAAACAGTTAACTTAGGTACCAAAGAGGACAAGAAAGAAGTCAAGGTAGGTGCCAACCTGGAGCCTAGTATCAAGAAGCGCTTAACTCAGTTACTACATGACTATGTTAAGGTCTTTTCCTGGTCATACGAAGACATGCTAGGACTCAACACTAATATCATGGTCCATCGTCTGCCGATAAAAGAAGGATGTCCTCCAGTAAAACAGAAGGTCTGTCGCATGCGGCCAAAAATGTCAGAAAAAATCAAGACTGAAGTCATGAAGCAGTTCAATATCAGATTCTTAGCTATCACCTCTTATCCACAATGGGTCGCCAATGTTGTTCTAGTGCCTAAAAAGGACGGTAAGGTACGTATGTGTGTGGATTACATAGACTTGAATAGGGCAAGCCCCAAGGATGACTTCCTGCTTCCCCACATTGATATTCTGGTTGACAACACCGCACAACATAAAGTATTTTCCTTCATGGACGGTTTCTCTGGATACAACCATATTAAAATGGCACCTGAGAACATGGAGAAAATGACCTTCATCACACAGTGGGGCACGTTCTATTACAAAGTTATGCCATTTGGGCTGAAGAACACCGGGGCAACCTATCAGCGTGCCATGGTAGCTTTGTTTCACGACATGATCCATCACGAGATAGAGGTCTACATGGATGACATGATATCCAGATCTCAAACTAAAGAGGAACATCTTGACCATCTACAAAAACTGTTTGAAAGACTGAAGAAATACAAACTAAGGCTGAACCCGAATAAATGCACTTTTGGAGTGAGGTCCGGTAAACTCTTAGGCTTCATTGTCAGTGGAAAAGGTATCGAAGTGGACCCTGTAAATGTAAAAGCAATACAAGAAATGCTTGCTCCTCGCACCTAGAAGGAAGTCATGGGATTCTTAGGATGGATAAACTACATCACCAGATTCATTTCTCATCTAACCGCTACTTGTGAACCAATCTTCAAATTACTGAAGAAAGATCATGTGGTGGAGTGGAATGATGACTGCCAGGTTGTGTTCGATAGGATTAAAGAGTACCTTCAAGAGCCTCCCATTTTAATTCCTCCAATTGAGGGAAGACCCCTGATCATGTATCTGACAGTCTTGGAAAATTCAATGGGGTGTGTGTTGGGGCAGCATGACGAGTCTAGCCGAAAAGAGCATGCAATATACTACCTGAGCAAAAAGTTTACCGACTATGAAACCAGATACTCACTACTCGAGAAAAATTGCTACGCTCTGGCATGGGCTGCTCGCCGGCTAAGACAGTATATGTTGACTCACACTATCTTATTGATATCCAAGATGGATCCAATTAAGTACATATTCGAGAAGCTCGCCCTCTCTGGGAGGATAGCAAGATGGCAGATGGTCCTGACTGAATGCGACATTCAATACACTATCCAAAAAGCATTAAAGGGGAGTATGCTAACCGATCACCTTGCTCACCAGGCTGTGGATGGCTATCAATCCATGAATTTTGAATTTCCGGACGAAGACATCATGGTGGTCAACAATGGTGAAGAACTCAGACCATATGATAGACCTGAACAAGGATCCCGATGGATCATGGTTTTTGACGGAGCTTCCATGCACTCGGTAACGGCATAGGCACTATGATCGTATCCCCTGAAGGCTGCCATACTCCCTTCACTGCTAGACTGTGTTTCAACTGTACCAATAATATGGCAGAATATAAAGCATGTATTATGGGTCTCTAAGCTGCCATAGATTTGGGAATCAAGTTCTTAAGTGTATTTGGAGATTCAGCCTTAGTCATCAGTCAGATCAAAGGAGAATGGGACATGAAGAACCCTAATCTCATCCCTTATAAATAACATGTGATGACATTAATCCCACATTTTGAGGAAATTACCTTTGAGCATTTCCCACGAGAGGAAAATCAACTAGCGGATGCGCTAGACACTATGTCATTCATGTTCAAAATCAAGTGGGATAATGAGGCTCCTCAAATCACCATCGAGAGAATGGATGAACCAGCTTACTGTCACGAGATTGATACTCAAGAAGTAGTGGACAAGCCTTGGTTATATGAAATTAAGAGATATCTAGAGGCCTAAGAGTATCCGGAAGAAGCTTCAGTCAACGACAAGAAATTTCTAAGAAGATTCTCCGCTGAGTTCTTCCTCAGTAATGGAGTTCTCTATAAGCACAATCATGACTCTACTTTGCTTTGGTGCATAGACAAGATCGAGGCAGACAAGATCATGGTTGATTTACATGAAGGCACCTTTGGCACCCATTCTAGTGGGCACACGATGGCTAAAAAGATCCTACAGGAAGGATACTATTGGTCCACCATGGAAGCAGATTGTCATCAGCATTCACGAACTTGTCATAAGTGTCAGATCTATGCACACAAAGTACATGTGCCTCTGGTTCCTCTAAACTTCCTGATTGCTCCTTGGATGTTCGCAATGTGGGGCATTGACATGATTGGAGAGATAAACCCGACAGCTTCTAATAGACACCGCTTCATCTTGGTTGCCATTGATTACTTCACGAAGTGGGTCGAGGCAGCTTCATTTGCTTCTGTTACCAAGAACGTTATGGCCTGATTCATCAAACAGAATCTTATCTGTCGGTATGGTATTCTGGAGAGAATCATTATAGATAATGGTACCAATCTCAACAATACTATGATCACTGCATTGTGCGTGTAATTCAAGATTCAGCATCATAACTCTTCTCCTTACCAACCGAAGATGAATGGCGTTGTAGAAGCTGCTAATAAAAACATCAAGAAGATCATACAAAAAATGACAGTGACCTACAAGAACTGGTATAAGATGTTACCATTTGCTCTTCACGGTTACCGTACCACGGCGTGCACATCAACTGGGGCAACTCCTTTCTCTTTGGTATACGGCATGGAAGTTTTCCTACCAATTAAAGTCCAAAGACCTTCTCTGAGAATCGTAAAGGATGCAGGGTTGAATGAAGATGAATGGATTCAAACTCGACTTGACCAGTTGAACTTGATTGATGAGAAGAGGCTTACAGCTATCTACCATGGTCAGATGTACCAAAAATGTATGATCAAAGCATTTAACAAGAAGGTCAGACGTCAGGTATATCGGGTTGGTGCCTTGGTAATCAAGTGTGTCATACTACCATAAGGTGATCCCAGGGGAAAATGGACTCCTACATACGAAGGACCATTTGTGATTAAAAACATATTTTCTGGTGGACCAATGATCTTAACCACTATGGATGGCGACGACCGTCTGCACCCTGTAAACATGGACATAGTTAAAAACTACTACGCATGAAAAAAGACCTGTTAGGTCGACTGGCCTAGGCAAAAATTAGGGATAAATACAAAAACAAATTGTACACCCGGCAAGCTGAAAACCTGAAAGGGCGGCTTGGGCAAAAAAGGGTATCCCAGTGTACTGAAAACCCAAAAGGGCGGTCCAGGAAAAAGTTAGGGATTTAAAGCGTATGACTATGTCCCGTTGGATCACCTTATAGCCAATCTTCAGCATCGATCGTTAAACTCAAATGGTTCTAATCAATCCAATCAGCTTCAGACAAAGCAGCAAGTGGATGAGACACTCAGAGACATAAAGGCTATAACAAAGTGGGAACCCCATGGGATTATTTCACATAGTTGTATTTTATTTGTATCAATTTTCATTTTTACGATGACATTCTCTTACTAGGATGTTCGTCTCTTTGTACAAAAATACTTATTCAAGTTAATACAAAGATATTCCTTTAAAATTGCAAAATTATCTGTTTTCTTTTATTTTCCCGTTTTGTTTGTAAAAACGTCCAGTGTTTATTTTTGAACATATGCATTTAAACATAATGATTGTTTAGAAATGAGCGCAAAAAAAGGGGGGACAGAAAACAGAAAGACAATTACTAATGGCTTTAAGAAATAGGATAATATCTATAGGCCATTCCATGAAATCCCCATAGGTACTTTCTCCAACAGGAGCAGAAGCAAGGACATCCTTCTACAGGATCACAGGCGTATCTCCAGTATGCAGCCTAATGGTATCAGGTGCTTATATCCCCGACGGAGCAAAACTTCCAGTTACCGCTCCAAAACTTCCCCAGTGAAAGTCGCCCAGCTGTTCAGGAATTCCCCAGCAGGATTTCAACGAGTCCACAAGCAATGGACGGCGTTTCCCTTCCCCAACAGAGTTTATTTCTATAATAATGGAAACCCATCCATCAAAAGCATCAACTTCAACAAAATATGAAGACTAACACTCCTCATTCCCAGCGGCAGTCAAGGATTTATTTTCCCCAATCCAACTACACTGCAGCAGAACAATTAATATGTTCATACATTGCATTCATATGTCATAACATCGACAACACAAATGCATATAGCGCAATCTCATTTATTTTGAGAAACATCATTATGCCATGAATTTCATACATCATGCCATTGCATACAACTAACTCTTTACCTTTTCATGAAAGATCAATCAACAGAAAATTATCATCAACAAAATTCCGACAAGACATGACAGCTATTTGTGGACAAATCAATTACAGATCAATTCCCGAGAAAGGACTGGTTGGCTATCTACATAAGAAATATTTCCTTCAGACCTTTGCCATTTCAGTTTAAATCTCTCAATGGTTTATCCTGATTCTCTCCCACAGACATCTCCTCTGGTTCAGATAAATCGCTCCAAAGACTAATTCTGATTCTTTTCCAGACCTCTGCCGGTTCATTTTAAATCTCTCAATGATTTATCCTGATTCTTTCTCGCAGACATCTCCTCTGGTTCAGATAAACCGCTCCAAAGATTTATTCTGATTCTTTTCCAGAACTCTACCGGTTCAGTTTAAATCTCTCAATGGTTTATCCTGGTTCTTTCCCGTAGACATTTCCTCTGGTTCAGATAAATCACTCCAAGATTTGTTCTGATTCTTTCCAGTTAAATAATATTCAAGACCTCTGTTGGTTCAGTTTAAATCTCTTAGTGGTTTATCCTGATTCTTTCTTGTAGACATTTTCTCGGGTTCAGATGAATCGCTCCAAGATTTCTTCTGATTCTTTCCAGTTAAAGAATAATCAAGACCTCTGCTGGTTCAGTTTAAATCTCTCAATGGTTTATCTTGATTCTTCCCCAGTAGACATTCTCCCTGCTTCAGGCAAATCACTCCAAAGATTTATTCTGATTCTTTTCCATACTCTGTTGGTTCAGTTTAAATCTCTCAAGGATTCATTCAAATTCTTTCCAGTTAAAGATTATTCAGGACTTCTGTTGATTCAATTTAAATCGACCAAAGGTTTATTCTGATTCTTTTCCAATTGAAGTCAAGTTTAGACTTAGTCTAATTTCTATCAACAATCACCTTTGAATGACATCTATAAGCCATCTCCAACAACTCTCCAACATTTCTCCAAATGGCATCTTTAAGCCCATTCCCTACACGAGCAACCAACACATCATCGAGTGCAAATTTCTAGGCACTCTAGTGTTCAATCATCTTCCACTTTCAAGCTACGAATGACAAACATGCCAATCTCACTTTTCAAGTTTAAGAAGATTGAACAGGGGCAGCTATTGTACTCCAAAATTTTCCCTCCCATTTTTCATTCGAGATACTATCCTAGGGTTTCTCGAATACTTAATTTGGCTCAGAAATTGATCAGACAGATTTTCTTCCTAAGCAGTAAGTCAACAATTAGGGTTTGGTATTTCTCAAAGAAAATTGAGTCTTCAAGGTTTCAAATGGTCTTCATAGATCTTCATGTATTCTCAAGGATGTTCATGCCAAGTTTCAAACCTCGCATTGCAAGTTTGCTCAGTCGATTAGTTCAGATGACTGAAAATCAACTGCATTGATCGTCAAACTTTTCAAGATCAAATTCAAACAATTGTATCTTCTTTATTATTCAACATTTTTTTAATGATTCTTTTGTGTACGACTCTCCTTAACATCATCTCCAATTTCTCTTTACAAGTCAAGAGATGACTACGTGCGAAGGATCATCAGAAATTCGAATATTTTAGAGGTCATTTTGCAAATTTGTCCTACTCACATGAAACTCTTTTCCAATTTGAGAGGTTCATAATTTCTTCAATTCTCAACAACCTGAGGAGATTCTTTTTGAGAAATATCATAAATAGATTTTTCTATGAAAATTACTTCAAAGATTGGAGTCAAATTATGCTCAGAAGGTTTTGAAATTTATCGAAACATTATAAGTCAATTCCTGACTTTGAAAAGTCCGGCTCCTAATTTCAAATCATGAAGGCATTATTGTTATGGTGATAGGACGCAAAGCATGACGCAAGACATAAGGCAAAGAATTCATTATGATCAAAACTTGGTTGTTCCTGATTATTTGCAAAGGCAAATTGATTTGGAATTTGAGTTTAGTTTTAATTGAGAATTGAAGTAAAGTTCATTCGTTTAAAATATCACTTGATTAAGGTTTAAAGCGCGCTAAGCTTAGAAGTATGTTTCATTTGGATGTCGTGAAATGTGGATTTCTTAGAGTTTAAGGCACCATCATATTTTCAAATTTCATTGTGTGTCACGCAAGTTTGATTAAAGTGTTGAATTAAAATTCAAGAGGCAGGGAATTACAAGGACCTTTCAATCATTTGAAATTTTAAAAGGTGATACATGGACAAGTCTTGACCTAAACATGATTCAAAGTTTACCCTTCAAAGTTCTCAAGTCCATCATCAAGTTTATTCACATAGTAGTCAAAGTTTGATTCAAACTCGTCATTTATCAAAGATTCATTCAAATCTCAAGCTACAAAAATTACAAGTAATAACAAGTTCAATTATTTGAATGTGCAATTAAATTACAAGAAATCATATTACTACATCAATTTCAAATTTACAAGTTTGTTTTGTCATGGAGAAATTATTCTAAGGTGTTGGCAAATCCTACAAGGTTTCCTAAATCCTAATTTGCAAAACTTTGATGTCTTCTTCAAAAACTACCAAACTCTTCGTGCCAAGCTTCACCACTTCCTTCAAGCCTATCCATGACTTCTCATTGTAAGTTGCCTTGCCAAAGAAAAGGAAGATACAGTTAGCATATAAATAATGAATTTTAAAAAACATATTTTGTTCTTAATCTCATCATTAGGACTTGTGAGAGGAATCAGAAAAAGGGCGGTGTAGTAAAATCATAGTAGAAAAATACAAATTCAGAAATAGCAGCATCACAAGTCGAGGATTTAAGCCCAGCAAAAGCCTCAATTTTGTCCTATCATGGCCCAAAGAAGTATCTTCATTGCAAATCACAAAATATGTTATTTTGGTTCACAAAGAAAACAAATAGCATGCATTACCGTAAGTAAAACAAACACAAAAGGGCAAGTACTGTCAAAGCAGACTGCTACCCATGACAGTCCAAAAAGAAAACTGTTGCATAAACTTATACCAAGCCAGTCCAAAATTTGCACAAACTCAACCAAAACCGAAACTGTATTAGGAAATCGGTAAGCCAGTGCATCACAAATGTTCAAACCCCATTTCTTTTCCCCCCAAAAAAGTTCCATCCTCATGTTAATATAATAAAATAGATACCATAACAAAAGGAGAGAGATCGATTATCCATCAAAAAAGAAAAAGATAACAAAGCAGTTTTACAGTAACCAAGCATACAAAAAAAACTCCAATTGTTAGCATCATTTTCCTATACACAACCCTTCAGAAATATTAAGGAAAAGAGAGAAGTTTACATAAATCAACTTCCCTGTCAAAGAAAATGCGGAGTCACTATAACAACAATCAACAATCTTTGTAAGTCTCCCTTTCCTTGTCTCATGAATATGTTGTTGCGTTGCATTACTTTGAATGGTTGTTGCACTGTTATTATTCAGAAATTAGAGATATAAGTTGTTGTGTTATTACATGAAATCATTGTTGTTATTTTCTTAATAAAACCATACCTGAGAGTAAATCAAAAAACAAAAATCGGGGCCATTTCAGTTGTTGTTGTTGTTACTGATAAATCCATAACCTCTAGCTTTGTAATTTCCAACTCATCTCAACCATCATCAACAACTATCTGAAACTAACAGCAACCCGATCAAACCGTTCAGACGGACATTGAGATCCAAACAGGACCAGCAAACAACTCTTTCCTTCACGTGGCCTCGCCTCTCCGTATTTCATCTTCCTCACCACCATTCAAAATCCCTTCCACCAGCATCCTCCCCCTGAAAATGTTACTCCCTCCGACTCGCCATCTTCTCCAACCGACAACAACACATCCTCACCCCAACACTCCTCTTTCATTCTCAACTTCAACAAATCACCAAAAAAAACTTACATCTTCCCCTTCGTCTTTTCTTTCCCTGATTTCTCAATCATCCTCTTACATATAACCCAATTTGAAGAAAATGAACTACATTTCACACTCAACATTGCATTCCATGGCTTTTCAAGTTTCAGACCACACAGAGATAAGAAGAGTTTAAGGCTTCACCTACTGGAGAAGAGAAGTGAGGAACTGGCGATGATGTCATTCGTTGATGCAGGGAGAGGGAGTATGCATGATGAAGAAAGTGATGGAGTTCGGAGGAGTTCAAAGATGAAGATAGAATAGAGGGTTCAGAGGATTAAGGGAAGGTAATCATTGATGATGGTGAGCGAGAGAAGAAGTATGTTGTTGGAACGGTTAGAGGATGAAGGTGATGATGGTACGGAAGAAAGAGGATTTCTATTTTGTTTTGTTTTTACTTTTCCTTGTTAATAATTTTTTTTAAACATAATAATAATAATTAATCTTTTATTTTCCAAGACACAAGCTACCAAATGGCGCCTCTTTTGTGCCTAGGGTTACCAAACCCATCTTTTCCTTTTCCCAGTCGGGTCAGCCCATTGGGCTTGTTGGCCCAATTTCCTCAACCGCTTTCACCTTATATTTTAATTAAATCATAGATATAACATATAGAAAACACAGCTCAGTTGGCAAAGCATACTTCTAACAACCAAGGGGATCCGAGTTCAACCCTTATTGGGGCCTTATTTTCTGTTTTTCTTGATTTCCTTTTGATATTTGATAATAAAGTTAGTTTAGTTTTAGTTTTTATTCTTAAAAATTCAATTAAAAAATATATGTAATTATTTCACTAAGTTAGAATCTTGTAAATAACTTTATGAATTTTTCTAAGATAACATTCTTTTAAATTAGTTAATTTCTCTTAAATAGTTTTGTTAGGATTTTTTTTTAAATTTTACTAATTAATTTTTTTTATTTAGTTTTAAATCATTTTTTTAAAATTCTTCATAATAAAAAATACCAAAAGTTTTTATTTTCATACTTTGTTAATTAATTTTGTAGTTTTAATTAATTATTCGATTCGATTTGGTTGTATTGATTGTCTATTTTTGACTTTTAATCGCATTGATCCATTCTTATTTGTAAGCTTATTCCCTATCCCCGAAAACTTTGTAATAGCGTAGAATTTCAATTTCTGCAATTTACTGTTTTTCTTTATACTGTATAGTAAATAGGCGTGTATAGCAAGACATGAAATTAACCGCTAGATAGCCTAATCAAAGACAAGTTTACTTGAATCAAACATACTTTTCAAACGTGCACCTCTAGGGTAACCTTGCTTGTTGCCTCGAAAAAACAGTCGTGTCCCTCGAATATGGGACGCTTTAGAAAAGACCCTTCAATAAAAAAAGATCGTAGTCCCTCGATGCCCCTCGATGTTTCCTTCGATAAAACAATCTAGTCCCTTATGAAAATTGCTAAAGCGTCTCACAAGTTGTCTTCTATGACTGTAAGATTGACCCGCGTTTGTCCCTTCACATCCAACGATGGGGCTTCTTACCAAATAAATGGTAAGATAGCAACATCTAAAGGAGGAGGAAAAGAACATTAGACCTTTTGAGTAGGTAGGATGCTTTTAGTTGCTCGCTTGCTCACAACAAAATCATTTTATACACCAACACTTTCATTTGAAACATTTTTAAAAGTTAAAACACTTTGTACGCGTTCTTATAGAAACGAGAACCATTACAAAGACGTTTTCAAAATACTTTCAAAACCCACACCACAAGCAATTTTTCAAACAAAAGCAAGTGATCTAGCAAGCAACTAAGAGCCCGTAGATAACTACGGATGAAAAGGGTGCTAACACCTTCCCTTTTCATAACCTACCCCCCAAACTCAAGAAATAATCTCGAAAGGTCTTTCCTGTTCTTTTCAACCTTCCCTTTTGGATAAAATAAAAGTCGGTGATGACTCTTGCTATCTTCAACAATTGCGATCAAACTCAAAACACCAAGTCAGTTCTCCCACCGTGTTACATTGTGGATAGCAAGAGTCGCCACTGACTTTTCTTTTATCCAGTAAAGGAAGGGTGAAAAGAACAGGAAAGACCTTTTGAGAATTTTCTGAGTAAAGGGGGTAGGTTATGAAAAGGGAAGGTGTTAGCACCCTTTTCATCCGTATTTTTCTACGGCCTCTTAATCGCTATCTCACTTTTTTGGAAATGCTTTGTGCTTGTGTATGTTTGAAAATATTTTGAAAATGCCTAAGTGCGGAAATTTTGTAATGATTCTCGTATCATTGAGAATGTATATAAAATGCTTGTTTTGAAAATATTGTGAAAGAAAGTGTTGTTTTGTTTTGAAAAGTTTATGGGCAAGAAACTATGAGCGTTCTACCTACTCAAAGAAGTCTTTGTTCTTTTCCTCTTCCTTTAGATGGTGCTACCCTACCATTAGTTAGTAGGAAGCCCTATCGTTAGATGTGAAGGACAGGCGCGGGTCATCGTACAGTCATAGAAGGCAACTTGTAGGACGCTTTAGAAATTTTCCTAAGGGACTAAGATTGTTTACCGAAGGCAGCATCAAAGGGTCATCGAGGGACTACGATCTTTTTTAATTGAGCGTCTTTGTTAAAGCGTCCCACGTTCGAGGGACATGACTGTTTTTTATCCGAGGAAACAAGTGAGGGTCACCCTAGAGGTGCGCGTGCATGAAGTGTTTTGATTCAGTTAACTTATTTTGGGTTTATGGTTATCTAGCGTTTTGTTTTAGATCTTGCCATACAATCCTATTAAACTAACAGTTATAAGGAAAGCAGTAAATTGCGGAAATTAAATTTCCTACGCTATTACAATGCTTCGGGAATGGGGGTACAATTTTATGAATGGGGAGAAAAGTAAAGTAAACCCTATTTTATCTATTACATCCCTTAACAGTTACATAATTATGAAAATAACGATGCAAAAAATAAACAAACACGCGAAGATGGTGAAAAGGAAAAGGAATTTAAAACCTAAGAAATTCTAATATTATTGGTGACTTTTATGAAAAAATGATTTAAGTTGAACATATCCTTAGGAAGAAGGTTTTAAGTAGGGGTGGCAAAACAGGCCCGGCCCGTTGCGCATGCCCGTTTTACCCACACTTTAGTGTGGGGCGACCAAAGAATTTAGGCCCTCACCCCCTAATGTGACCGCCATGCCCCGTCCCGTTTTCTTCACGGGCTTTTGCAGGGCATGATTATTAGCATAAAATTTTGAATTTTTAGGCCTAAAATGCACAATGCACGCGGGCTTTCTCCGCCCTGCACTCACTTTTTTGCGTGACAGACCTAGGTTTTAGGCCGTCACCCTTAACTATGCCTGCCCTGCCCCGCCCCATTTTTTGCGGGCTTTTGCTGGGCGGGCCTAAACGGGGCAGCATGCCCGTTTGCCACCCCTAGTTTTAAATGGGCCCTCATCCAAGGAGACACCCATCACCTTCATACCTTTAGTTTTGAAAGGGTTTTGAATATTGTTAAGGTTTTGGAGTTTTTGATTGAGAAAGATTTTAGTCTTAAAGATACAATGCAAAAAGAAAAGAGAATTCTAATGGGGAGACTTATTGAGCCTAAATTTTTCATACAAAGTTGATCCTATAGTTGAGATTACCGAGAATCTAACTGTGTTATCATGGAATGATGGACTTAGGGTTTGGATTGAGGGGAGATTCTATCCTAAAGTTGTCATACTTGGATTGAAATCCCAATGTATATCTTGTTCAAAGTTTCATCAAAGATTTAAGATGAACCAAGTAAGCCTAAGGAACATGTTATTCACATAAGGAATGATAATACAAGTAGATGAGAATCCATTAGTTTATTCAGTAAAAGTTGTGACAAATGAATTGAAGTTGAAAGCATGTTTTTGTTATTTTATGGTTTATGCTTTAAAATAGTTTATGAAGGAAATATGTACAAAAATCAAGCAAGCTTGTGAAAACATAGATGAGTTTGGATGTTTGAAACAAGTGTATGCATCACAATCACATTTGAAAATCATGGAACATAACTTTTGATTTGTGTACATGTTTCATGTTTTAATGTGAATTAGGTTGAGAAAAGTCCTAAGAAGGATCAAGCTATCATGAAATGTTTACTCAAGTGTCAAGACATCTCATGAGAATTAAGACCTATCATGGTAAAATCAAACTTTGTGAGCAAGGTTGAAAGTTTGATCAAAAGATCACCAAAAATCCCTTAAAAAAACCTAAAACGTAATAACTTAATTTAATTAAAAAATAATGAAATAAAAATATTTTTTTGTGATATTTTTTAAATTTATAAAATATATATATATATATATATATATATATATATATATATATATATATATATATATATATATATATATATATATATATATATATATATATATATATATATATATATATATATATATATATATATGAAAAGATTAAATTTGGATGCCAAAAGAATTAGTTGAAAATGATGAAAATAAGTGACAAAAATGAAGTTAAAGGGATGAAATTATGCAAAAGGGTACCACTGGGGCTCGAACCTAGGTCCCTCTAGTTATATGCATGCATGGTTTACCACTGGGGTGGCTGTTTCATCTGGTTATGAAACGCCCCCAGTAAATATATTATAAAACAAGTTTGAAAATTTGAAATTTGATATCTCCTTCTTCTTCTTTGCGTTGTACAACAACATAATTTCACCATTTTCAATTTTGTAAATCCTTCATTTCTCAACCAAATAGAAAGTTATAAAGACCAAACTTTCTTTATTTTTAACAAGGAATCCAACCATATAATTTTCAAAAGCTATAGATTAAAGATTGAAACAAATTTTCCTAGTACCAAATTGAAACCCTAACGGTTCAGAAACTTCAGTTCCAAAATTCTCATCACATAGTTAATTAAAATTCAATTTAAGGACATGGTTAGCTTTAGAATGATGATATCTACATTTCTCTTCAGGGAATTTATGCCAATGATGCTTGTATGAAGATATCACAGTTTGGAAAACTTACCTCTTAAAGTGAAAACTCAAAACGTGTATGGATGCTTCCAGGTGCAAATAAATGATGCCAAAAGCTTCCTTGGACCTCCCTGAACTTGTTCAAATGCTTATATTTCCTTGAGACTCAATGAATCATCCTCCCCACTCAATGTGAAGAGATTGGGTTTGAGAATGGAAGATGATGATGGAGATGTTCCAGAAGTTGTTCGGGTGTTTGGACAACTTCTATATGATGTACCTAAGGTGTTTGAATGATAAAACAGGAAAACACACGAGTGGATTTGACGTTGGATGTTGGAAGCTTCAAATATGCAAGAATGGTGGTTTTGAGATTGGTTTGGGTTAGAGGTGTTTCAGGGGTGAATGGAAGTGATGAACAACTTCTAAATGATGTTTATAAAGTGTTTGGATGATTGGTTTTCACAGAAAATTCAAGGGTTTGAAAATTCAAAGAAATGGACTTTGAGATTCAAACATGAAACAATGCTGCTATTTCTGGTTTTGGAGAGATTGAAGGAGTGTTTAGGCTGTGAATTTTGGTCGCGGATTGCAAATGACCACACTATTTATAGGCAAAAGGTTTGAGAAGTTGAAGTAACCAGATTTGCAAGATAACAAGTTATGGTTTGGTAGCTTAGTTATGGAGTAACCTTGAAGAACATGGTTCCAATGCATTGTACCTTGTCTCATAGAGTTGTTGGATACTTTAAGCATTATTATCTAATCTTTTAGGTTGAGTGTGTGCAGAGGAAACAAGTTAGATACTCAAGGAGAGTGGACTTTGTGATTAAAGTCAGTTTACAAGAACGGAAGTGTTAGCTTTAGTTCCAAAAATGGCATGATGAATTGGATAAGGCTTGAGTAAATTGGATAATATCCATAAAGAAAGTATATTATTATGATCATGGAGATATTTTTGAAGCTAATAGACCTGAAAAGGGAGGTTGTGTATAAAGGTTATGAGATTTGGCTATATGTTCATCAAAGAAATTACCTCTAATCTAAGCAAAAATGACCAACTTTGTCTCTTCGAAACTCTCATCTCAAGCATGACCTTTTTATGCTCTTGGACATTTTGTAAAGCTTAGAAAATTATATTCAACTTTCATGTTGACCACTTTTGCTAAATCAACAGGGAAATTGGTGAAAATTGGCCAAGAAGTTGAGATGAAAAACTGATCAAAAATATTTCTAAGTGTTAGATAAAAAGTATCAGAACTTCATGGGCCCATATATCTTAATCCAAGCACTTTTTGAGGATCATCCCAAATTAACAAATTTGTAAAATTCATTAATCCTTACAACTTTCATGTTGAAAGTTTTCCTTGAATCAGTTTGTATCTTGAGGAAACTTGCTTGTGAAGTTAGGGTTTTCTAAGCACAAAATACTAGAATTTGTTCTAAGTGTTTGAAAATCATCAATTTTACTTTTGTTGACTTTATCGAGTCTTGATGATAAAGTTTTATAGTTTTTAATGTTTTTTATGATTCTTGATTTTTGAATTCCAATGTTGACCAAAAAGTCGAAGTTTGACCTTTGTGTGACTGTTGACTTTTTATCAATTGATTCAATTCTTCAACTATCAATCACTTGTATCTTTGGAAATGTATTTAGCCACGTAATTAGGTCAATATGTTGTATTTGATCCCTTGAGATCATGCTTTAAACCATTAGGTCATGAACTAGGTCAAAAGTCAATGATCAGTCATCTTCAATCAAAACCCTAATTTGGCAATTTTTGACCTTTGATGATTTGAGGGCTTTCTTTGAGGAATCATGATTGAACCTTGATCAAATGATGAATATCACCTCAAAATGTTGATGTTGACAAAAAATCTTGAAATTTGAATGTATGTTGACCATAGTTAACTTTTTGCCTAATACAATTGGCTTTCAATCTTTTGAGCCATTGACTGAGCAAACATGTGATGCAAGACTTGAAGCTTGACATAAGCATTATTGAGGACCCATGGTGAACCATGAAAATCATTTGAGACCATTGCAACCCAATCTTCCTTTAGAAGCACAAAACCCTAGTTGTAGACCCTTTCTTAGGAGGAGGTTTGACCAATCAACTCTTGAGTAGCTTTGAGTATTTGAGACCTTTGTGAGCATGTTTTGAAGAAAATGGAAGGGAAAATTTTTGGGTACAACACATGTCCATTACGGAGTATCTCATGAAGTTATAGTTTCCGTTAGTAACGTCTAACAACAATGATGTTCCCAAGAGGACCTAAAGAGACAGTTTTACTTATTAGTTCGGCTCAAGTTCTTGGCCTTCTTTGAAGAGTTTGAAAGACCGTTTAGTTAATCCTAATGCATAGGCTTTCAGTGAAAGACACATGGTTCCACTTTGACTCCATTAGGTGTTAGGGTGGATAATGGAGCTCTCCGGACTCTACTTCAGTTTTACAACTATGAGTTATGTTGTCTCACCTTCCAAGACTATCAGATCGCTCCAACTTTGGAAGAGTACTCTCATTTCTCAAGTTCACTGAGCACATGCCGTTTGTTGTTGTTCTGAATGAGCCTGATTTTGAAGTTGTTGCTAAGGCACTTTATTTGGGCCTTAGTGATGTTAGTTGTTGCAATCTATGACATGGTTCAACAAGGAAATTGAAAATCTAAAAAAGCAGGTCGAGAACAATAATGGGAGCAAAAACATCAGTCGCAAACAAAAAGTATGTTGATTTGTTGACTCGATTCCGTAGTCTGGAGATCGTGATGATAAAAAAGGATGAGGTGATTCAAAGTCTTATTTTGAAGTCTGATGCGGTGAAGGAAAAGTAGCTTGTGAAAGGGACTATTTCCTGGAGTATTGAATGCTTGGGGCACAACCCGTTACATTCTTTAGACCTAGCAGATTGATTATTGTATTCCCTATCTTGTTGTTCCGATTACCACCAGGCTTGTTGGGCGGAATTGTTTATCTTGTACGTTCGCAACATTCTTGCATTGAACTCTGTTGGGATTTCTACCGTTTCTGTTATTATATGAGCAATGTTAGGTATTTTCTTTATATGGTCATTCTTATTATCATGTTGCTCGATTATTACCGACGTTGACTAAGTTGTGATAACCCGAAATGGACAATCATTTCATACATCATACATATCATGCATTTCATGAATTACAGGTTTTTGGCCGGAATTCTTATATGTTTATTTTGCTTCTTATCATTAGAATCTACAAGATGACTTCCTTACATCCGTACAACACCCGAGCCAATCAACAACGAATAATGGATCTCTTTGAACAGAATAAGAATGCTCTTCGTAGGGACATGGACATTATGAGTAATAAAATGAATTAACTTTTCAAAAAAATTCAAGTTGTTGTTAAAGGTCAAGAAGAGCTTCATCAGAGTGTTGCCAAGATTGCAGAGGCTTTATCTTCCACTTCTAATGGGTTTCCTAATCCTCTTAATGGGATTCATGAAGCTACTATTGTTAGGATTACTCCTGATAATCCGATGTTTCAAAAGAAGGTGGTTGACAACTATGACAACGTCGTTGATCTTAATGGACCACCAGGTGATCCCATTGTTGATCCTGCTAAAACTATTAAAATGCATCATGTTACTAAGGAGCGTCTTGATGCCATGGAAACTTCTAAGATTTCTGGTTTTAATGCCACTACCATATGCCTAGTACCTGAGATTGTTATCCCTTCAGAGTTCAAGATCCCCAATTTTGACAAATACAAAGGTGATAGTCGCCCAGGAGGTCATTTTTATCACTACTGTAGCAAGATGGGAGTTCATGCCAATAATGAACCATTGCTCATATACTTCTTTCAAGACAGCTTGATCGGGGCACCGTTAGAATGGTATATGCAGTTAGAAAGAACTCGTGTTAATACTTGGGGAGAGCTTGTTGATGCTTTCTTAAAACATTACAACCACAATATTTTTATAGCTCTTAGTCATGCACAACTTTAGGGTATGGCTAAGAAATCTGAAGAGTCCTTCAAAGAGTACGCCCAGAGGTGGCATGGATTAGCTACAAGGGTTCAACCTCCTCTTTTGGATCGTGAATTGACTGATTTGTTCATGGGCGCCTTGAAAGACCCATATCTCTAACACATGCTTGGTAGTACTTCAACTTCTTTTTCTGACCTGGTTACCATTGGGGAATGTATTAAAGATGGCCTCAAGTAAAGAAAAATTTAGGGTGCATCTAGCATTATTAGTGGAAGTAACAAGGAACCTTGCTTTGTCCTTCCTAAGAAGAAAGAAGGAGAGACTAGTACTAATATTGACAAAGGTAAAACCCTGATTTGTCATTAAGATCAAGCTCTGTATCCTCAAGCATCAATTGTTTGTCCTAATCAGTATGCTTCTCGAGCATATGCTACAATTTCAGCTCAACAACCTAGGGTGGCCAGGCATCGACCAATCCCTCATCAACAATAGTGCATAAAAAGACATTTGTATATGCAAAAAACACAATATGCACTTCTTCAGCTGAACCAACAACCTCGGGGGCAACAAGGACAAAAGAGGAAGAAAGGTCCTGAAAGAAGGATGGATCATATACCTATGCCTTATGCTTAACTCCTCCCCCATTTGTTAAAAGGCCAGTTAGTCTAACTGAGAGAGCTTGGGCCTCCTCTAAATCCTCTCCTTCGGGATTATGTTGCCAATTCTCATTTTGAATTCCATTCATGGGCCCCAGGCCACACAATTGAGAATTATAGGACATTGAAATATAATGTTCAGGACCTCCTTGATGCCAAAGCTATCATATTCACCCAAAGGGTCTAATAATGGATTGAATCCTCTTGCTCAGACAAGTGTCAAGACTAAAAAGATCATCTTCTGAAGCAATAAGCCCAAAGTAGTATCCTTAATAGGAAAATTTCTACTTTCATTTGTATTCTCATTTGTAATCTTTCTTGTTTGGTTCAATAATTTCTTGTATGCAAAACTGTTTGTTTTTTAATATTAAATCACAATGCATTGAATATAATTGTCTTGAAGTAATCCATTCGTTATCACTCTTATTTGTTTTACTATGCTTTTGATACTCAACTCTTGTTAAATAGGGCAAAATAACTCTGAAGGGAGGATGATGAGAAATATACCTAAAATCTCAAACGGTATGCTTTTGAGTAAAACCCTATTGATGATGTACAAAAATTGTTTCAATCCACAAACACCAAATATATAAGGGAGATAGACCCTCGTTAACCCCTTTTAGTCTTCGGAGTAGGGGTTTCTTTTCTCTTCAGAAAAAATCATCATTTTAACCCTGGGATGGGTAGTGTTCAGTTAATCTGATCAAGCATTTAGAACTCATCAAGAGTGCGCATCTAGGGATACAACATTGGTTATCCTTCAAAAGGTTGAGGAAAGTCAAAAATGTAATGGCTAACCCTCATCTATCTGCAACATGCATCAAAGAGAGTGATATCCCAATGGGTATCTCTCACGCGTCAGGAGGATCAAAGATGACGATACAATAATGGGTATCCTTCATCCACCATGGACTCGGACAGTCACAAGCACTTCCAACAAATAAAAAATGGCGTAAAGATCAACAACTTATTTAGAATGGAAAGTATGAATAAGAAAGAAACAAAAAGTTCCTCTAAGTCGAAACTTGAAAACAAGTCGCTTAGGCAAAAGTTAGGGCATCCCGCTGGACTTCCAAATCGAAATTCAAAAGAACTTGTCCAGGAAAAAGTTTGGGAAAATGAAAAAAAAAAGTTTGAAAAAAACCTAAAAGGCTAGAAAAGGATTGCCAATAAAAATCCTTATCGAAATAACAACGTTGTATAATCAGAAACCAAAATCATAAGTTTGTGACTGTCGTGTCCAAGAAGTCCATGTGGTTCCTCAACCATTGTAAACTACTCTTGAGAGATGAGTGCTTGTATCGAGTTAAGTGAATGTAGGAATGGAGAACATCATGGAGAATGGGTGGGCACCAAATAATTTTGAGCCTTAAATCCTTTTTTCTAAAACCGTTAACCAGGCCACATTACAACCCTTAAAAGTCCTAACTGAAGCATGGGTTAATTCGAAAACGCACTGTAACGAGAGTACGGTAATCTGACTCATAGGAGGCTTACTGTGATACGGTGGGAAGAACTGACTATTTTTGGAATGTTGGTTTGCATTTTGCGTTTTTCGTTTGTGTTTGCAAAATGTCGCGGTAAGCAAGAGTCGCCACCAACTTTTATTTTATCCAACAAGGGAAGGAAAAAAGCACAGAAAAATTCCTTTTTCAAGATTTTCTAGGTACAAGGGGTAGATTATAGAAAGGGAAGGTGTTAGCACCCTTTCTATCTGTGGTTATCCACGGGCTCTTAGGTACTTGCTCAATTGTTTTCAAAATTGTTTTCTCTGTGCTTGTGGGTTTTGAAAAAAAATTTGTTTGAAACTTCGATTTAACTCTTGCTTCTGTCCTCAAGAGTGTAATGAAGTGTTTTGGAAAACTTTGTTCGAAAAGTGTAAGTGTGAAAAAATTTGTTTTGTTTTGATTGAGCAAGTATTTAAGAACTATCTACCTACTCGAAAAAAGAATCATTCTATGCTAATTTCCTTTAAACAATGTTATCCCACTATTAATGAGTGGGTAGCACCGTCGTTAGAGTTTAAGGGTCAATTCGAATTAGGGACATACGGTCACTAAAGCAATGTAAGGACGCCTTAGCGGTAACCCTAATGTCTTAGATCATTTGTTTGAGGCAACAATATCTGAGGCAACCGTTTCGAGGCGACTATGATCTTTTAGACAAGAGGACGACCTCTAAAGCGACCTATACTCAATGACCGTGAACGCAGGCAACCAAGTGGGGTGTACCCTAAGAGTGCGCATGTGCGAGTGTATCGTTTTCAGTTATTTTTATCTTTGTACATGTTAAGGGTGATCTAATTTTATTTTAAGATTAACATTTAGTCTTGTCATGCAAACCCTATTATCAAATATATAGCAGTTATAATTTGCAGAAATAAAATGCGGAATTTAAATTACAAGGCGTCGGGTATTTACATCGCCAAATACAAACCCTTTGAAAAATAAAATAAAGCGATAAAAATAATTAAAGGTCCTATTTAACTATTACAATTCGGAAGCAGATACATTATTGGATAAAAATAAATAAAGTGCGCGGGAAATTAAATCGAGTGCGAAATTTAGGATTTTGACCCTTTTGAAAGAAAATTGCCTCTTTATTGTTTTTTATTTTAAGAAAGAAATTAAAAATGAATAAGTTAGTGGTTAATATCTAATTAAATCTAATTAATTAAAATTATTTACAAAAATGAATTAACATTTTCTAATTAAAAACCTAATTAATTAATTAATGTTTATTAAAAAAAGTTTAAAATTTAATTGAATAAAAATATTTTTGTAATTTTATTTGATAAAAAAAGAATGTTGTGATTGGTTAGAAAGTTAATTAAATAAAATAAAACAATTAATAAAACAAAAAAAATAAATAAATAAAAGAGAGAGGAGTGTTGGGCCTGTTTTGAATGGTGTAGAAAGCAATTTCTTGGCCTATTATCAGCTAGCCCGTGTGGACTTTTTGGATCTGGTACACGTACATTGACTGGAACCTTGGTGGACCTTCAACGCTTGGCCACCAGATCTGGCCTTTTGGCCATCTGGCGCTTGGATGGATGAGGATGCATGGTGGATTGCAAGCTAGCGTACGCATACAATCACCTGAAAACAAAAATTATTGAGAAAGTGGGGGACCTGGGATTCGAACCCAGGTCCTAAGGGGAAATGCACTGCTCGTTTTGCCACTACACCATGCTGCTTTAGTTGTTAACATAATAGATATTAATCATAATATAATAGAACAAAAATAAGTGGTCAGAAATATAAAAAAAAGCGCCAAGATTTGAATGGCCCAATAGAGGGATGCCACGCATCATCCCTGACCTCTCGTCCGTGGCTAAAAGGTCAAATACCTATACCAACGGACAGAATTCCGTAGCTATAAGAAAGTCCATCTCCAAAATCCTGTACAGGCTACACAAATGATTTCCAAGGGCATGGTCATGTTCGTCTCAACCTCCCGGTCATAACCATACCCTTCATGGAGGTCAATTGTTCCTGAAACAAAAACTCCCAAAAACTCCAAGCAAACCCTAACTATGGCGAATTGCAATACAGATCATATAAATGAAATTAAATGATGCAAAAAGTTTGAACATATTCTTGTGATCACAAATATGCCATTAATTTGTTCAAAAGATGCCAGAATAACTCAAATTGATTTCAAGAATATGGCTATGTCGCGTGAGACTTACAGTGCACTAGGGAGTCTGAAAATGCGTGGTTTGGATCCAGGTAGCCTGTGTGAATGGCCAGGAATCGATTGGAACAAGTCTCGACCTCTGAAAATGCCTCTAACCTGGATTTCGAGCTCAAGCTTTTTTTGTGATTTTTTTAGTTCTTGTTCTGCCTCTTCCAACGATTTTTCAACCCTTATTTTGTGTGCTTTTTCTTGCTTATGTAATGTGTACAGCATTAGGGTAAGAAACTTGGTACAAATCTCTCCATATCAATGCTCATGAATTGGATTTGAATCCACCATTAAAACTTTCCAAATTTGATTTGATTTGGATTTTTTTGTGCATACAAGCCTTGATTCGAATTTTATTCACATAAGAGTTGTATTCAAATCCTAAAGCAACCAAAAAATCATGAATTATCAATGCCTTGGATTTTATATGATTTTATTTGATTTAAAATGAATAAATTCAAATAAAAATCAAATTAAATAATAAAAATGAGATATAGGCACATGGCTGAGGCTAGGGAACGTGGGCTACAATACAAACTCAAATCAAGTGGAAAAGAATGGGCCTATTTGACAAAATTTGATGTTTTGGGGATAGTTGACTTTTTGCCAATTTTGCAAAAAAGTCAAACTTCAACAATGCATAACTTCTTCAATTTCAAACTTTTGGAAGTGTTCTTGGACTTTTTAGAACGCTTGAGATGTCCTCTAACCAACCCTTTTTGTCTAATATAATTTTGATATTCCATTATCAAGTTATAAGCTTTGACAAAAAAGGTGTGTTTGTTGACTTTCAAAATGACCTATAATGTCCAAATTCATAACTTCTTGTGAGTGCATTTTTTGATCTTGGGGTATGAATATGGATTGTAGGGAATTTCATCCTCTTTAAAATGAGCTTTGGATGGTTCATTTCTCATAAAGTGTGAGAAAGTTATGCTTGGTCAAAGTTGAGTAGACTTTTCCTGCAAAACCCTAATTTAGCAACTTTTGAATCTTGATGAATCTTGAGCAATCCTTGATGAATCATGATCAACCCTTGATCAAATGATGAAATATCCTTAAAAATTAGAATTTTGACAAAAAATCTTGAAGTTTGACTGTTTGTAGGTCACAGTTGACTTTTGCCCTAGCACAGTCGATTTTTGGACCTTTGAGCAATTGACTGAGCAAACTTCCTCTGCAAGGCTTAAAACTTGACATGGATGATCTTGAGAACACATTAGGACATTGGGTAGAACTTGAGGTCATTTGGAATCAAAGACCTTGATGCAACATAAAACCCTAATTTGGGGTGGACTACCTTAGGAGATAGCTTGCCTGACCAACTCTTGAGCAACCTTGAGCCACTTGAAGATTTTTCTTGCAATGTTTTGAGAAATATGAGAGGGAAAATTTTGGGGTACAACAGCTGCCCATGTTCAATCTTCTTAAACCTGAGGATGTAGATTTGCTTTCATGCCTTTCGTGATCCGAAGGTGGAAGATGATTGAACACTAGAGTGCCCAAAAATTTGCACTCACATGAAGTGGTATCAGCCTTGTGATGTCGGGAATGGGCTTACAGATGCCACTTGGAGATTGGTGACGGGAGGATGGGCTTACAGATGCCATCTGAAGAAGTGTTGATCGCCTAAGAGATTCCTTAGCGAGAGCTTGTATACCTGTTGTTGTGGAAGATTCCGCTGGGGAAGTCTGATCTTTCTTGAGATTTAGGAACTTGCCTGTACTTCAACTGAGAGAAAATCTCTGCTAAGTTTTAAGAACTTGTCCGTAATTCAACTGGGGGGAAACATCTTCATCGAGATTTAAGAACTTGCCCATAATTCAATTGAGAAAACTCTTCTGAGATTTAGGAATTGCCTGTAATTCGATGGAGGACTTTGTCGAGATTTAGAACCTTATCTGTAATTCAACTGAGGATAATTCTATTGAGATTTAAGAACTGGTCAATAGTTCGACTTTGGGAAACATCTTCATCGAGATTTAAGAACTTGTCCGTAATTCAACTGAGAAAACTCTGTTGAGATTTAGGAACCTGTCTGTAATTTGACGGAGGAACTTGTCGAGATTTAGAACCTTATCTGTAATTCAACTGAGGATAATTCTGTTGAGATTTAAGAACTAGTCAGTAGTTCGACTTTGGGAAACATCTTCACCGAGATTTAAGAACTTGTCTGTAATTCAACTGAGAAAACTCTGTTGAGATTTAGGAACATGTCTGTAATTCGACGGAGGAACTTGTCGAGATTTAGAACCTTATATGTAATTCAACTGAGGATAATTCTATTGAGATTTAAGAACTGGTTCGTAGTTCGACTTTGGGAAACATCTTAATCGAGATTTAAGAACTTGTCCGTAATTCAACTGAGAAAACTCTGTTGAGATTTAGGAACCTATCTGTAATTCAACGGAGGAACTTGTCGAGATTTAGAACTGTATCTGTAATTCAATTGAGGATAATTCTGTTGAGATTTAAGAACTGGTCGGTAATTCGACTGAGGGAAACATCTTCATCAACATTTAATAACTCGCTCGTACTTCAATTGAGAAAACTCTGCTGAGATTTAGGAACTGTCCGTAATTCGACGGAGGAACTTGTCGAGATTTAGAACCTTATATGTAATTCAACTGAGGATAATTCTATTGAGATTTAAGAACTGGTCGGTAATTCGACTGAGGGAAACATCTTCATCAAGATTTAAGAACTCGCCCGTAATTCAACTGAGAAAACTCTGCTGAGATTTAGGAACTGTCCGTAATTCGACGGAGGAACTTGTCGAGATTTAGAACTTTATCTGTAATTCAACTGAGGATAATTCTGTTGAGATTTAAGAACTGGTCGGTAATTCGACTGAGGAAGCATCTTCATCAAGATTTAAGAACTCGCTCATAATTCAATTGAGAAAACTCTGCTGAGATTTAGGAACTGTCCGTAATTCGACGGAGGAACTTGTCGAGATTTAGAACCTTATCTGTAATTCAACTGAGGATAATTCTGTTGAGATTTAAGAATTGGTCGGTAATTCAACTGAGGGAAACATCTTCATCAAGATTTAAGAACTCGCTCATAATTCAATTGAGAAAACTCTGCTGAGATTTAGGAACTGTCCGTAATTCGACGGAGGAATTTTGTCGAGATTTAGGACCTTATCTGTAATTCAACTGAGGGTAATTTGGTTGAGATTTAAGAATTGGTCAGTAATTCGACTTTGTAAAAGCTTCATAGCTTTGAATTTTATGAGAATTTAACCGCATCCTTCCTGAAAGCTAAAGGTTAGTTGTATGTAATGCATGATAGGTATCAAGCAATGATGTTCTCACAATAAATGAGATTGTGTTATACGATGCATATATGCATGTGTCATGATGTATGTAATGTTTTTAGCTTGGGAAAATAAATCTCGGATAGCTGCTGGAGAAGAGAGTTGAATTCTTCATTCCCGCTGGGGATGGCGAATGAAGATGACTGTGAGAATGAACCTGCAGGAGAGGATAACTCCGTTGGGGAATAAACTGGTGAAGAGATTACTCTGTGGGGAAGAGATACTCTGTAGAGGATTCCACTGATAAATTCCGCTGGGGATGAATTACCGTTACTGGTGATGCTGAATCCTGTTGGGGATTGGGCTCTTATTTGTGAAAGGCATGAACTCCGCTGGGGATGATATTCAGTTGCGACTTCACTGGGGATAACCTTTTAGACTCTAATGGGGATAGTCTTTTGAGCTCTGTTGGGGACAATCTTCTAAAGTCTACTGGGGATGATTCTCTAAACTCCACTGGGGATGCTTTTTCAGACTGCGCTGGGAGAAATTTCAGACTCCACTGGGGATATATTGTACTTTGCCGGGGAATATTCTTATACTCCATTGGGGAATATTAAGACCTTTCAGTGATGAGGGTAGACAAACTCTGCTTGGGGAGAATATTACTGATTCATTCACAATTGCAAGCCTCAGTCGGGGAGAGCTAATATTAATGTCCTTTCTTTGCGGGGAGTGAAAGTATTTCAGCCATATTCTTCAGCTAAATTTACCTTGTACCTGGCGGACAGAACAACTGTACAGTTTCGACAATTCTTACTTGCCCCTGTTTCTGATATTACGAGTAATCGTCTTTTGTTTTGCATGTAAATATTCATGAGCAGCAATTAATGTCAAATGCATATATCAAAAATGAACATTGGACGTTCTTTGCAAAACAAAACAGAAAAAGGAATACAGTTTGAGATTTATTTGTAAAATGACTTGTATTGATTTTGAAGTTAGCCTGTAAATAGGTGTTTTTGTACAAGAGGCTGACGTCCTAGTAAGAGAACGTCGTCTAATAATAGAATTTACACAATTTGTAAAAAACTAAACAAAACAACTATGTGAATAACCCCACTGGGTTCCAACTCTGCTATTGCCTTTACGTCCTCGAGCATCTCATCACTTTGCTACTTGGTTGAAGGTAGATCAGATTGATTAGTGTCGTCCGAGCTTGATAGTCGATACCGAAGTCTGGTTGCAAGGTAATCCAATGAGACATAGTGTTACGCTTTGATCCCTAATTTGTTCCTGGACCGACCTTTCGGGTTTTCAGTCCACCAGGATACCCTTTTTTTCCCAAGCCTCCTTTTCAAGTTTTCGACTTGCCGGGTGTACAGATTTTTTCATTTTCATCCCTTATTTTTTCCCGAACCCTTTTGGTTCGCCCGGAAGCCCTTATTTTTGCCTAGGCCAATCAACCTAGCGAGTCTTTGATTATGCGTAGTATCTTTTCACTATGTATGCATTGACGGGGTGAGGAAGGTCGTCACCATCCATGATGGTTAGAATCATAGCTCCTCCTGAGAAACTGTTCTTAACCACAAATGGACCTTCGTAAGTAGGGATCCATTTTCCCCTGGGATCACCTTGAGGTAAGATAATGTGCTTGATTACCAGATCCCCAACTTGATACTCTTGTCGTCTAACTTTCTTGTTAAATGCCTTGATCATCCGCTTTTGATACGTTTGACCATGACAAATAGCAGTAAGTCTCTTTTCTTTGATTAAGTTCAGCTGATCAAGCCAGGTCCGAATTCAGTCATCTTCGCTCAAACATGCATCCTTCATAATCCGAAGAGAGGGTATCTGAACTTCAATGGGTAAGACGGCCTCCATGCCATAAACCAAGGAATAGGGTGTTGCCCCGGTTGACGTCCCCGCTGAGGTACGGTACCCATGAAGAGCAAATGGTAACATCTCGTGCCAGTTTTTGTATGTGACTGTCATCTTCTGCACAATTTTCTTGATATTTTTATTAGCCACTTCTACAGCCCCATTCATATTCGGCCGGTAGGGAGAAGAGTTGTGATGCTGTATCTTGAACTACTTGCAGAGCTCGGTGATCATCTTATTATTGAGATTTGTACCATTGTCTGTAATGATCCTCTCTGGTACACCATATCGACAAATCAGATTATGCCGAATGAACCATGCCACGACGTTCTTGGTTACAGTAGTAAAGGAAGCTGCTTTAACCCACTTCGTAAAGTAATCAATAGCTACCAGGATGAAACGATGCCCGTTAGACACGGGAGGTCTGATCTCGCTGATCATGTCAATGTCCCACATTGCAAAAGGCCATGGAGCCGTCAAGACGTTCAGAGGTACTGGAGGTATATGCACCTTATCAGCATAGACTTGGCACTTGTTACAGGTCCGAGAATGTTGATAACAGTCGGCTTCCATTATGGACCAATAATATCCTGCCCGAAGGATTTTCTTTGCCATGGCGTGTCCACTGGAATGAGTTCCGAAAGTACCTTCATGTAACTCTATCATGATCTTTTCTGGTTCGTCCTTATCCACATAACGCAGTAAGGTCGAATCATGGTTATGCTTGTAAAGAATACCATTACTGATGAAGAATTTTTCCGTGAACCTCCTCGGAAACTTCTTATCATTAACAGATGCACCCTGGGGGTACTTTTGAGCTTCTAGATACCTCTTCACCTCATGAAACCAGGGTTTATCCGTTGCCTCTTCAGTGTTAATGTCACAGCAATGTGCAGGTTCGTCCAACCTCTCAATGGTAATTCAGGGAGCCTCGTTGTCCCAATTGACTTTGAACATAGAAGACATTGTAGCCAGCGCGTCCGCTAACTAATTATCCTGTCTAGGGAAGTGTTCAAAAGTTATCTCTTCAAAGTATGGAAGCAACGTCAACACATACTCCTTGTAAGGAATAATATTTGGGTGTTTCATATCCCACTCGCCTTTGATCTGACTGATCACGAGAGCGGAATCTCCGAAAACACTTAGAAACTTAATCCTTAGGTCAATAGCTGCTCGAAGACCCATGATGCACGCTTCATACTCCGCCATGTTGTTGGTGCAGTTGAAACATAGTCGGGAAGTAAATGGAGTATGAGATCCTTCAGGAGATATGATCACGGTGCCAATTCCATTTCCCAAAGCGTTTGAAGCTCCATCAAAGTACATAGACCATCAGGATCCTTCCTCAGGTCCTTCATCCGGTCCAGGTTCTTCACAGTCAGTTACTATCATGATGTTCTCATCTGGGAATTCGAAGTTCATAGACTGATAATCGTCCACAGCCTGATGTGCCAAATGATCTGCCAACACACTTCCCTTGATTGCCTTTTGGGTCGTATATTGGATGTCATACTCAGTCAAGATCATCTGCCATCTTGCTATTCTTCCGGATAAGGCAGGCTTTTCGAAGATATACTTGATTGGATCCATTTTTGATATCAATAGAGTAGTGTGAGTCAGCATATACTGTCTCAGCCAGCGAGCAGCCCATGCCAAAGCGTAGCAAGTTTTCTCAAGCAACGAGTATCGGGTCTCGCAGTCGGTAAACTTTTTGCTAAGGTAATAAATAGCATGCTCTTTTCGGCCAGACTCGTCATGCTGACCCAGCACACACCCTCATTGAGTTGTCGAGTACTATCAAGTATAAGATCAAAGGTCTCCCTTCAATTGGAGGCATCAGAATGGGTGGCTCTTGGAGATACTCTTTAATCCTTTCGAAAGCGGCCTGACATTCATCGTTCCATCTTACCACTTGATCTTTCTTCAGTAGCTTGAAGATTGGCTCACAAGTAGCAGTCAGGTGTGAGATGAATCGGGAAATGTAATTCAATCGTCCCAAAAAGCCTCTGACTTATTTTTCTATTTGGGGAACTGGAATTTCCTGTATAGCCTTCACCTTTGCAGGATCCACTTGAATACCTTTATCGCTTACAACGAAACCCAGTAGCTTGCCAGATCTCACTCCGAAGGTGCACTTGTTCGGGTTTAACCTCAGCTTGTACAACCTCAACCTGTCAAATAACTTCTGAAGATGGTCAAGATGCTCTTCCTCAGTCTGGGATCTTGCAATCATGTCATCGACGTATACCTCAATCTCATGATGGATCATGTCATGGAACATAGCGACCATGGCACGCTGATACGTTGCCCCAACATTTTTCAATCCAAAAGGAATGACTTTGTAGCAAAAGGCACCCCATTGAGTAACAAAGGTAGTCTTCTCCATATCTTCGGGAGCCATTTTAATTTGATTATAACCGGAGAAACCATCCATAAAGGAGAATACCTTATGTTGTGCGGTGTTGTCAACCAGAACGTCGATATGAGGCAGAGGGAAATCATCCTTGGGACTTGCCCTGTTCAGATCCCTATAGTTAACACACATTCGAACTTTACCATCCCTCTTCGGCACAGGAACCACATTGGCAACCCACTGTGGGTAAAAAGTAACTGCTAGAAAACCGGCGTCAAATTGTTTCATAACTTCAGCCTTGATTTTCTCAGACATCTCTGGGCGCATTCGATGGACTTTCTGTTTCACTGGAGGACAATCTTCCTTGGTAGGCAATCGATGAACCACAATGTCGGTATCCAAACCAGGCATATCTTCATAAGACCAGGCGAAGATCTCAACGTAGTCACGCAGCATCTGAATCAACCGTTGTTTAACACTAGCTTCCAGATTTGCACTGATCTTGACCTCTTTCTTGTCTACCTCTGTACCCAGATTCACTGTTTCCACTGGATCTTCATGCGCCTGTATGGCCCTCTCTTCCTGAAGTGGAAGTCTAGCAAGTTCTCCAGGAACTTCACAATCATCTTCACCTTCGTCTTCGGCTAAGTTGATCGGACTTTCAAAGTCATAACTGGAAATAGCAGAGTCGTTACCAGTGAGATCCAGAGTGGATATAGACCTGTATATGTGAGTGTGTGTAAAATAGTTGTTTCGCAATATATAATAAAAGAAAAACAAGGAGTGCAAAATTTGAAACGCAAGAAACGTCTAATTCTTTTATTAATGATATATGTAGATGACACACATAAAGCTTTCACAAACAAAGCCACGGTGCCTCGGGTAAGACACCGGGCCGTAAAGTTTAAAAATTGTCTGTTACAAATACAAAACAAAAGTCTCATTACTGGGTAATAAAAGAAATTGGGATAAAATCTTTTGTTGTCCAATTGCTCATTCCACCATCAGTAGTAGGATAGATCCAACTGTCGAACTCAGACTCTTCAACGTCGTCTTCAATGGCATTCACTCCTGAATTGCTGATAAACATGGGAGGTCTTCCGCTCCATGCACTCCGAACATCCCTTTGAGCTTCTGCAGTGAAACCCAAACCAAACTTGTTAGTCTTATATGCAAAATCAGGGAGTTGGCCCCAATTCGCACACACACCTTTCTCAACAACAGCCCGGGCATCCTTGAAGGAAGCCATCTTCATTGGAGGATCTTCAGTAACAGTTACAGCTAATTCCAGTGTCTGGGGAACCTCTTCAAAATGTTGAAACGGGGTCTCAATGAACTCCCCATCCATCTCTACATATCGGAAAGAGTTGAGGTGGCTCACCATGTACTCATCCTCTCCTCGTACCGTAACAATTTTCCCCTTACTGGGTATTTCAGCATCTGGTGAAGCGTAGAGGTGACTGCCCTAGCTTTGTGGATCCACGGGCGACCCAGCAAACAAGAATAAGATGGCTGAATGTCCATCATATAAAATGTAGATGCGAAGATCTGAGAACCAACCTTAATTGGAATATCCACTTCTCCATGTACCATTATCTTGGACCCGTCAAAGGCCCTAACAACAATGTTACTTGGCTTCAACTCCAACCCCTCACAGTCTAACCGGTCCAAAGCTTTCTTAGGAAAAACGTTCAACGAAGACCCCGTATCCACCAATACATGAGCTAGAGTAGTGCCCATGCATTCAATGGAGACATGCAAGGCATCATCGTGATTCCTCCCCTTAGCAGGCAAGTCTGCATCGGAGAAACCCAACCCATTATCCGCTGTCAAACTAGCCACGCAGTCCTTAAACTGATCAGTTGATGTCTCCTGCGGCATGTGCGCAGTCTTCAGGAAGCCAGTCAGAGCCTTAGCATAGGCTTCTAAGCATAGCAATAGAGACAACATAAATATTTTAGACGGGGTTTGCCCCAGCTGTTCAACTACATTATAGTCACTCTTTTTGATGATCTTCAAAATTTCCTCCATCTCTTGTCTAGAGGCTTCAATAGTAATCTTCTTCGGTGCCTCCGTCCGGGCAGGCTCATCAGTGGTCCCTTTGCCCCGAGTATTAGATGACTTGGCCACAGGGGTAAGAATGGGAACTTGAACAGGGATAGTATTAGGGGCACTAGCAGGCATAATGACAACAGGCGTCCGAACAACTGGTGGAGAGATCTCGGCGGAGAAATCTCTTCCGCTGCGGGTGACTTTGGCAGGTCCAACAATATTGCTGATGTCAGTATCAGCCTTTTCAGCACTCAAATCTTGCTTAACTCCGTGATAGTAAACGTCAGCCCCGTAGTGCCATGGGACAACTTTATCTGATGTATAGGGGATAGGCCCAGGAACAATGATGATCAAGGGAGCGATTCTTGGAATGGATGTAATTCTAACAGGCTTTCTCGAGGAAGCCTTGGAAGAATTGTCGAAAATGGTGATTATAGCAACTTCTTCAGCAGGAAACAAAGGAACAAAAGTCTTCTCAAACAGAATTTCTTTATTATCCATCAGGCGTTGGACACCTGACTTCAAAAGATGGCAACCAGTAGGTAGGACGGCACACAGATGGCAATCTTCACCATAGCCCGGAAATAAACCGGCTAACAGAAGGTTCTTCTTCACAGTCATCAATGGAGTAACAATGTCTTTCACAAAAACCACAAATGAGTCTTCATCTACAGCATTCACTCCATGCTTGGGCATAGGAGCAGTCACAACATTAGGTCTTTCAGATGCCTCGAACTCAATCTCTTTAGCATCAATTAAATCCTGTACTTTATTCTTCAGGACCCAACAATCATTCGTATCGTGCCCCGTGCTATCAGAATGAAAAGCACATCGGGCGTTCGGATTGTACATAGGTGATGTAGTGTTGGGATTCTTCGGGGCCTCCTTCAGAATCACCAAGTTGGTCTTCAATAACTGCGGCAGAATTTGGGATAAAGTCATGTTGAGCTGAGTGAATTGTCTTTGCGGCCTCTCGGCCCTTGGCTGATTATTACGCTGAGGAGAAACCGCAGGTCTTGCTATAACCACCACATTAACAGCTTGGCGGCGCTCAGGTCTATTATGGTTCTTTGAACTGTAAACAGCACAGGACTCCTTCTTAAAAGGCTTCTTCTCGGCACTAGAAGAAGCACCCTTCTGTATCTTACCGCTCTTGATACCAGCCTCAATTCTTTCCCCGGTCATAATCAGCTCAGTAAACCCGGATGATGAACTTCCAATCAGATGATTGAAATACGGACCAGATAAGGTCCCCAGAAACATATCCACTAGCTTCCTATCAGCCAAGGGTGGTTTCACTCTTCCAGCAAGGTCTCTCCACTTCTAAGCATAGTCTTTGAAACCTTCGCCCGCACCCATAGACATACCCTAGAGTTGGGTACGCGTGGGAGCGAGGTCGGCATTGTATTGGTACTGCTTGTAGAAAGCAACAACAAGGTCTTCCCAATTACGGATACTAGCTCCTTCCAGCTGGTAAAACCATTCAAGTTGAGTCCCTGAGAGACTGTTTGAAAGAAGTGGATCCAAAGATTCTTGTCAGTAGTGTATGGCTGGATCTTTCTAACATACGACCGGAGGTGTAGCTTCGGACAAGAAACTCCATCGTATTTAGCAAAGGCTGGTGCTTTAAACTTGTGGGGAATCACCACCCCAGATGACAAACCTAGATCACCAAAGTCCAACCCAGGTACCTTCTGAATCTCCATTGCACTTAACTGGTCCTCAAGTTGTTTGTATCTATCCTCAGCAGGAGGATACTGGTCTTCGTCAAAGTCAGTCTCGTGGTCAGATACCACAGGGCTAGGAACCCTCCTTTCTTCTTGGTTTTCTCCCACTCCAGATGAGTCGGATAAATCAACCTCATCTCGCAGCCTATTCCCAAACCTATGACCCATGTTCAGGAGGACTGTCTTCTTCTTCTTCTTATCCTTCAAGATAAGAGTCTTCAGATCTTGCTGACCCTTATCCAAATTCATGAACATTTCCTGAAATTGAGCGTTTTGAGCTTGTAGAGCCTTGATAGCTTGATCAGTTGATGTTTCAGCAGACATGATGTGCTGAAATAAACAGCGAAGAAGATGAGAAAACCTGTAAAGGTACCTGTTATGAGGTGCATGGAATGAAATACGCATGATATTATTTCAAATACTTTAGAGATTCAAATTCGTAAACTAAAATGAAACACACTTTTATTAGATAAACTTTGAATTCAAATGTTCAACAGATGCCTTTAAGGCGTTACAAAAAGGAAATACTGAAAAGTAAATCAAAACTAGAAATAATCAAAAGAAATCAGCGCTCCCATGGTCGTTTGCCTTTGGTGCTGACATAGTCGTTGAGGATTTTCTCATTCTCCAATTGCCTTGTCAACTTCAGGATCTTTCGCTCTTGCTCGTGATACTTTTCTCTATAAGTATCCCGCTCTTCCCTTAGCTGCATCCAAGACCTCTTTAATGCCCCAATGTCAGTAGGCATGTAAGGGTGGAGGATGGTAGGAGGAACCCCTTCTTCATCAGAATCTTCAACAATCACAGGTAAGACAGCTTCGTACGGCATTCCTAGCTTTTAGGCACGTATACGAACCCATCGGAGATATGGTTCCATTAGAAGAGAAGTCTTCACACCTAACTCGTGCGGATCAGACCTGTGCACCCTATCCCAGGCTCGTATGAATCTGCGGCGATGCTCGTCACTATCCCCTTGGAAGTCAAAGACAATGCTTGGCATCAGCAACTCATGAGGTCCTTCCCTCCTAGCTCGCCCAAACTGACGTAAGGCCAAACACGGATTATAGGTGATCCCTCCATTGATTCCTAACAGTGGAACATTGGGGTATTCCCCACAGCGATCAATAATAGCTACGTCTTCCATGTCCTAATTAGTCCAAATGATGTCCATGTGAGAAAGAGACATAATCATATGGGCCCAACCCATGCCTTCCTTGTTCTTCAAAACTGGTTTGGGGAGGTGAGAAATATACCACCTTGCCAGCAATGGTGCACAACACATAAGGGTTCCCCGTTTCCGAGCAGTACGGGCATAAAGAGAGTGCAAAATGTCATCCAATAGAGTGGGCACAGGATTACCGGAAATGAAGATCTTCACCGCATTTACGTCAACAAAAGAATCTGAGTTAGGAAACAACACCAAACCATATATGAGAAGAGCCAGAATGTCTTCAAATGCCTGAAAGTCTAGACTGTCCCATAACTAATTATCCTGGTCAACCAAGAATTTAGCCAAGAAGCCTTTTGTCCCACTTCTAGTATCCCAGTTAGACATTACCTCAGCCTTTGTCAGATGGAGGGTTGAAGCAATCTCTTCTGGCCTAGTGACTTTCTCCCAACCTGTAAACGGGGTCTGCTCTAGGATGGAGATACCAAGAAGATCAGAGAACTCCTCCAGAGTAGGGACTAGTTGGTAGTCCGGAAAAGTAAAGCAATGGTATAGTGGATCAAAGAATTGGACTAAGACACTCATCATCTGTTCATCCATCTTGGAGGTGACCAAACCCAGGAGGTGACCATGTCTTTTGATAAAATAGGAAGTATCCGGAATCTTTGCAACCAATTCCTTAAGCTGAGTGGGAATCTGGACAAAGTTGATCCGAATAGTGTTTCTACGCATAGGTGCCATGACCTACAAAACAGAACAAAGATGAATCCCCTCTGTCTTTGAAATGGGTTAGTCCAATGCAAGATGCATGCAATGTCATGATGCATGATGTTATAATAGAAACACATCACAAGCAAACATGGTAAGGGCAAACAAGTCACACAGATAACCCTTAGATTTCAGGCTGGCAAGGAGTTTAGGTATTACCCTCTTTCAGTTTAGTTGGTTCAAACCTGTCCTAAAATAGTAATCGGGTTCTAGAGGATATCAATATCACTAACCACCCTCGATCGGTCATAATTCCAGTGTAGCAACCTTTTCTTGCGGCCGGAATCATCGCGAGAGTTTGGTCTCAATGAGTGTAGCATACGTTTACACCCCAAAATTTGCCCTCTCATGTTTTCCAAAGTCTTCCCCCTGCCTGGTTGATCACAAACTCTTGCCTAAGGAAAAATAAGATTTTTGAGTGGTACTTCAAATACCTTTCGATTGGCATTCTGAAGGAGTATTTCGATTGGCATTCTGAAGGAGTATTTCGATTGGCATTATGGACAAGCATTTGATTGGAATTATGTCAAGGCAATGTCGACAGGCATGTCAACCATGTCCTTCATTTGGCATGAACAACACCTTTTGATTGGCCTGTTAGCAGAGCATTTCGATTGGAATCCTTCGATTAATATTTGGGCCAGGCCCATTTGAAGGGTACGCAGGGAGTCCATTCGAAAGAGGCAAATCAGGACTAATCGAAGAGCATGGCCTGAAAGCACTCGAAATCCAAGCGTCCAGGTTCATTCAAGGGACACGATTGTTTCAAAAAAGGAAATGATTTAATGTGTTTGATTTTGTCTAGAGCGTTAAATACCTATTTTAATGGTTGTCCCTTGCCATTTTCGTGCACTCCCACACTCCTATAAATAGGAGGCCAGTTACACAAAAAAAAGACACGAAAATTACACACGAAACACACACAAAAACTCTGCAAGAAGAGGACGAAAAATATACAGGGAGAAGCATTGGAGAGACGCTGCCCATACAATCCATCAAAGGTTGTCAGAATTTTCCAAGCCAAAGTAGTCCTTCAGATCGAAGGTGCCCACGCCCAGAACCCCCAGATTGAAAGTGCTCCAATCCAGTCAGTTCCAAATTGAAGGTCCCAACTACTGTAAGAGAGGGTAAATTGTCAAAAAACTTTTCATTTTGCATAACACATTATTACTTGTTGTTACCTTGATTTTCCATCCTAGACAGGATCGAAGGGCCTGGGTTTGGCACCCAGGTCATGTTTTTCGTTTGCTAACATTTGCTGCAGACATAGCCTGAAGAGACCCAGTAAGCACAGGATCGAAGGGCCTGGGGTTCAATACCCAGGCCCTGCATTTTATTTCGCTAATATACTTTTGCAGGTATAACATCCCAGATCGAAGGAGACACCTTCTCTGGATCGAACCCATCAGTATGTTGGATCGAAGGAGGCATCTCATTCCTGGATCGAAAGTCATGACCTCCATGATCAAAAGACAATCCTCTTCCCTGGATCGAAGGCCACTCACGCCTTACTGTCTGGCCCAATCGAAAGGACCAGGACCCTCTCTGGATCGAAGCTTCCATTCCCTCCCTGGGTCGAAACTCCCTTTTTTGCCTGGATCGAAGGATCCCCCTTGTACCTTTTTTTGTTTTTTTTCATAGACTTCTTTTTATCTTTTAATTAAAATTTAAATCAAAAAACCACAAAAACATTAGGATAGTTCTTTTTCTATTAAATTAACTTTGTAAATTAACCTTTAATTATCTTAAAATTTTTCCCAAACTAAAATTAAATAGATTTAGATTATTTTCCCAAAATAAACTAAAACAACAAAAGATTTTATTCTTAGAATTTTTAGAGTTTATTTTCAGATTTGCGCGCGTTTATTTTATTGTAATTACCTACTGGTTTGTAATAGCTTAGCTGATACCTTTTACGCTTTACTGCTTTTATTTCCCCAATTTTTGGACATGTAAATAATCCCCCTCCCCGAAGCCTTGTAATAGCGTAGGATTTACAATTCCCGCACTTTAAATTCATGTACATACATTAACTGCTTAGATGTATGCTAACTAGGATTGTATGACAAGATTAACTCTTAAACTTAAAAATCAACAATAGCTCACCATGACATGCAAGAGTAAAATAACTGAAAATTGACACACTTGCACATGCCACTCTTACGGTACACCTCACTTGGTTGCCTCGAACGTTGTCATTAAGTATAGGATGTTTTAGAGGTCGTCCTTTGTCCCAAGATCATAAGTTTCCTCGGAATGGTCGCCTCGATAAAAATTATCTAAGACATTAGGATTACCACTAAAACGTCCTAACGTTGCTTTAGTGACCACATGTCTCTAATAATCGAATTGACCTGAATAACTCCAACGACGGTGCTACCTATTTCTCAATAGTGGGATAGCACTATCTAAAGGACTCTTACACAGCTTAATTACTTAGAGTAGGTAGATTCTCATGGGTACTTGCTCTTTCAAACAAACAAAAACATCTTTTCGCACTCACACTTTCTAAAAGTTTTCAAACAAATTTTTCATACACTCTTGAGGACAGACACAAGAGTTACTTAGAAATTTTTTAAACGAAACTTTTTCAAAACCCACTCACACTTGAAAAGCAAACAATTTTGAAAACATAAGAGCAAGTACCTAAGAGCCTGTGGATAACCACGGATAGAAAGGGTGCTAACACCTTCCCTTTCTATAAATCTACCTCCCGAATCGAGAAACATTCTCGAATAAGGAATTTAGCTGTGCTTTTTCCCTTTCCATGTTGGAGAACATAAAAGACGGTGGCGACTCTTGCTTACCGCGACATTTTGCGAACCAGCTTAAAAAACAGTCAGTTCTATTTCCACCGATCACACATACTGCTACTGTTCTATGGCCAAGTTGGTCAATTAAAGGTTCTAAGGTCAGTTGGTGCTTAATGACCCCTTAGAAGACCCATATTATCCTCGTTGTGCCACAAGGGATATCGGTACAAACTAAAGTGCCACACCAACGTAGCTACTGCTTCAACCGTATCGGTCTACGCCGTACAGTTCCCTCACAGTTTATTGCTACTTACCTAAAGGGTATCCCCCAGATTCGAGTTAGGATCTATAGTAACTCCGATTCAACCCACAAAAATAAAACATATAAGTCAAGCAATTGAAAACATTATGAACTATTCCTAAGGTACACCCCACTAATATTCTCCTCAGCAGAGTCGCCAGTTCTGTGATACGGTAGGAAGAACTGACTATTTTTGGAATACTGGTTTGCATTTTGCGTTTGTGTTCGCAAAATGTTGCGGTAAGCAAGAGTCGCCACCGACTTTTATTTTATCCAACAAGGAAAGGAAAAAAGCACAGAAAAATTCCTTTTTCAAGATTTTCTAGGTACGGGGGGTAGATTATAGAAAGGGAAGGTGTTAGCACCCTTTCTATCTGTGGTTATCCACGGGCTCTTAGGTACTTGCTAAATTGTTTTCAAAATTGTTTTCTTTGTGCTTGTGGGTTTTGAAAAAGTTTTTGTTTGAAACTTCGATTTAACTCTTGCTTCTGTCCTCAAGAGTGTAATGAAGTGTTTTGGAAAACTTTGTTCGAAAAGAGTAAGTGTGAAAAAATTTGTTTTGTTTTGAATGAGCAAGTATTTAAGAACTATCTACCTACTCGAAAAAATAATCGTTCTATGCTAATTTCCTTTAAACAATGCTATCACACTATTAATGAGTGGGTAGCACCGTCGTTGGAGTTTAAGGGTCAATTTGAATTAGGGACATACGGTCACCAAAGCAATGTTAGGACGCCTTAGCGGTAACCCTAATCTCTTAGATCATTTGTTTGAGGCAACAATATCCGAGGCAACCGTTTCGAGGCGACTATGATCTTTTAGACAAGAGGGCGACCTCTAAAGCGACCTATACTCAATGACCGTGAACGAAGGCAACCAAGTGGGGTGTACCCTAAGAGTGCGCATAGGCGAGTGTGTCGTTTTCAGTTATTTTTATCTTTGTACATGTTAAGGGTGATCTAATTTGATTTTAAGATTAACATTCAGTCTTTTCATGCAAACCCTATTATCAAATATCTAGCAGTTATAATTTGCAAAAATAAAATGCGGAATTTAAATTACAAGGCGTCGGGTATTTACATCGCCAAATACAAACCCTTTGAAAAATAAAATAAAGCGATAAAAATAATTAAAGGTCCTATTTAACTATTACAATCCGGAAGCAGATACATTATTGGATAAAAATAAATAAAGTGCGCGGGAAATTAAATCGAGTGCGAAATTTAGGGTTTTGACCCTTTTGAAAGAAAATTGCCTTTTTTGTTGTTTTTTATTTTAAGAAAGAAATTAAAAATGATTAAGTTAGTGGTTAATATCTAATTAAATCTAATTAATTAAAATTATTTACAAAACTGAATTAACGTTTTCTAAATAAAAACCTAATTAATTAAGTAATGTTTATTAAAAAAAGTTTAAAATGTGATTGAATAAAAATAATTTTGTAATTTTATTTGATAAAAAAAGAATTTTGTGATTGGTTAGAAAGTTAATTAAATAAAATAAAACAATTAATAAAACAAAACAAAATAAATAAATAAAAGAGAGAGGAGTGTTGGGCCTGTTTTGAATGGTGTAGAAAGCAATTTCTTGGCCCATTATCAGCTAGCCCGTGTGGACTTTTTGGATTTGGTACACGTACATTGACTGGCACCTTGGTGGACCTTCAACGCTTGGCCACCAGATCTGGCCTTTTGGCCATCTGGCGCTTGGATGGATGAGGATTCATGGTGGATTGCAAGCTAGCGTACGCATACAATCACCTGAAAACAAAAATTATTGAGAAAGTAGGGGACCTGGGATTCGAACCCAGGTCCTGAGGGGAAATGCACTGCTTGCTTTGCCACTACACCATGCTGCTTTAGTTGTTAACATAATAGATATTAATCATAATATAATAGAACAAAAACAAGTGGTCGGAAATAAAATAAAAAAGCGTCGAGATTTGAATGGCCCAATAGAGGGATGCCACGCATCATCCCTGACCTCTCGTCCGTGGCTAAAAGGTCAAATACATATACCAACGGACAGAAGTCCGTAGCTATAAGCAAGTCCATCTCCAAAATCCTGTACAGGCCACAAAAATAATTTCCAAGGGCATGGTCGTGTTCGTCTTAACCTCCCGGTCATAACCATACCCTTCATGGAGGTCAATTGTTCCTGAAACAAAAACTCCAAAAAACTCCAAGCAAACCCTAGCTATGGCGAATTGCAATACAGATCATATAAATAAAATTAAATGATGCAAAAAGTTTGAACATGTTCTTGTGATCACGAATATGTCATTAATTTGTTCAAATGATACCAGAATAAATCAAATTGATTTCAAGAATATGGCTATGACGCGTGAGACTTACAGTGCACTAGGGAGTCTGAAAATGCGTGGCTTGGATCCAGGTAGCCTGTGTGAATGGCCAGGAATCGATTGGAACAAGTCTCGACCTCTGAAAACGCCTCTAACCTGGATTTCGACCTCAAGCTTTTTTGTGATTTTTTTAGTTCTTGTTCTGCCTCTTCCAGCGATTTTTCAACCCTTATTTTGTGTGCTTTTTCTTGCTTATGTGCTGTGTACTACATTAGGGTAAGAAACTTGGTACAAATCTCTCCATATTAATGCTCATGAATTGGATTTGATTCCACCATTAAAACTTTCCAAGTTTGATTTAATTTGGATCTTTTTGTGCATACAAGACTTGATTCTAATTTTATTCACATAAGATCTATATTCAAAGCCTAAAGCAACCAAAAAATCATGAATTATCAATGCCTTGGATTTTATATGATTTTATTTGATTTAAAATTAATAAATTCAAATAAAAATCAAATTAAATAATAAAAATGAGATATAGGCACATGGATGAGGCTAGGGCACGTGGGCTACAATGCAAACTCAAATTAAGTGGAAACGAATGGGCCTATTTGACAAAATTTGAAGTTTTGGGGATAGTTGACGTTTTGGCAATTTTGCAAAAAAGTCCAACTTCAACAATGCATAACCTCTTCAATTTTGAAGTTTTAGAAGTGTTCTTGGACTTTTTAGAAAGATTGAGATATCCTCTAACCAACCCTTTTGGTCTCATCTCATTTTGATATTCCATTCTCAAGTTATAATCTTTGACAAAAAAGGTGTTTTTGTTGACTTTCAAAAATGACCTATAATGTCCAAATTCACAACTTCTTGTGAGTGAATTTTTTGATCTTAGGGTATGAATATGGATTGTAGGGAATTGAATCATATTAAAAATGAGCTTTGGATGGGTCATTTCTCATAAAGTATGAGAAAGTTATGCTTGGTCAAAGTTGAGTTGACTTTTCCTACAAAACCCTAATTTAGCAACTTTTGAATCTTGATGAATCTTGAGCAATCCTTGATGAATCATGATCAACCCTTGATCAAATGATGAAATATCCTTAAAAATGAGAATGTTGACAAAAAATCTTGAAGTTTGACTGTTTGTAGGTCACTGTTGACTTTTGCCCTAGCACAGTCGATTTTTGGACCTTTGAGCAATTGACTGAGCAAACTTCCTCTGCAAGGCTTGAAACTTGACATGGATGATCTTGATAACATATTAGGACATTGGGTAGAACTTGAGGTCATTTGTACTCAAAGACCTTGATGCAACACAAAACCCTAATTTGGGGTGGACTGCCTTAGGAGATAGCTTGCCTGACCAACTCTTGAGCAACCTTAAGCCACTTGAAGGTTTTTCTTGCAATGTTTTGAGAAATATGAGAGGGCAAATTTTGGGGTACAACACATACTAAAACTTTTAAGTTGGTATCACTCCATTTTTTTACTGTCTTTCGTACAAGAAAAACTCAATGCTTCGATATCTTTTTAATAAATTTTTTAACTTCAAGACAAGCATAAGATTTGCATTAGAATTATTATTCTTAGAGAGACACTTTTAGCATGTAAATAAGCACTTAAACATCAAGTAAGCTTGCACGATGAGAACCAAATGAAAAATTGATTATCCCGAGGGAAAAATTGCTTCAGAAATCTATCGAAAACAAAATCATCTTAAAGAATGATTTTATTCTAGGGCAGACCTTTTAGTGACCATGTTGAGTAAAAGAAGACCAGCATAAGAATAATCTATTGAGTAGGAGTTTGGTCAATTTGAGGTTATCACGTTAATAAATCTCTACAAGCTTGACCAATCCGAAGTTATCACGTCGATAAATCTCAAGTTTCCATCAATTGGAGTCCATCACATTGAGAAATCTATTCATAATTCAGTCAATCTGAGGCAATCACATCGAGATTCGACGAATCTCCCTAAGAAAGCTGTAATCAAGAGCAATTTATTTCGCGACTCAAGAGATTTCCGCATGCCACCTCATATCATATTGTGCCACGGATATTTCGGTCTTCTATTCAGCATAGATTCTCTCAGAGATCTTTCAGACATGGGCATTCCTCACCCGTACTCACAAAGCTGCTCAAGCCAATTATGTTGTATGAGACGACTACAATCATGCTAAAAGCATCATGACGGTCACCCTGACTTGGCCAACGCATGAAGCCACCTTCATCTGCTACAGACAATTTCAAACCTGATTCCCCAAGTGAATTCAGAAAGTCTAGAGTCGTCGCTTTTGACTTGGCATGCACAAGTGCACATCCCTAGTGGGGTAAACTGGGGCATTATCAGAGCTGAACCAGGGCGTTCGTAGATGTCCATGACCATATTTTTATCCACAAGTGATTTAAGAGGTAATTCCCCATTGTTGTGTAATCTTGGGGCATGTATTCAAAGGGATCCACATGGTGTTCAGTATCTCTTCCCCATTAATACGATTCAGAGTTCAATAGTGTACCTGAAAAATTGCTTTGTTAGTAATTCAACCTCCAGCGGAGTCACAAATAATCTTCGGTATCATAAGCTCGCAGTGCAAATTCTTATCAGTATCCCCAATGATCTTTAGTACTGCAGGTTTCCAGCACCGTTATGCATTGGCATCCCTAGTGATGAGCAATAGTTCCCAACGAGCCTTTTCTTATCCCCATGAAGTTTCTTCCTTTGCATTACATATAGTTATCACTACATAACATTCCATCTTCAAAAGCGCGTAGCCGGTCCATCAGAATGGGTCTTTGTGGTAAATGAAATTAAAACATGCATATGAAGCATAAGCCAGATCGGGTACCTTACACGAAAGACCCGAATCCTTCAAAGACAAAAATACATCCCATTAAAAGGATATCACTCCTAAACCTTCATTTGACGTCCTTCGTTACATCATGATATCCAGCTGGCGGTGTTAGTACATTATAGTTTTAAACACTCATCCGTGTTAGTTTCCTAAACACTCATCCGTGTTAGTTTCCTAAACACTCGTCTCCGTCAGTTTCCCAAACACTTGTTTCTGTCAGTTTCCGAAATAATCATCTATGTCAGTTTTCTAAACACTTATTTGTGTCAGCTTCTCCAAATACACGTTCATGTCTATTTTCCCTCTAGATCCCAATAAGATCATATCTGCCAGTCATCCCTTGTATCTTCAGTTGTCATGTCGTAACCAATGGTTTCATCTTAGAACCTGAGATCGCCCATACGCTATGTTCTCCCTATAGATCTTGTTTTAGAATTCTGAGGTCGCCCTTAGGCCTAGTTCTTCAGCAGATTGCCCACAGGTATCTTCGTAGAATCCTGAGGTAGCCCATAGGCCTAGTTCTCCGACATATCACCTTGATGTCTCATCGTAGAATTTTGAGGTCGCCCATAGGCCTAGTTCTCCAGTAGACGAGGTTTCATCTTAGAACTTAAGATCACCTGTAGGCTAGGTTCTCCCTATAGGTCTTATTTTAGAATTCTGAGGTCGCTCTTAGGCCTAGTTCTTCAACAGATCGCCCATAGGTATCTTCGTAGAATCCTGAGGTCATCCATAGGCCTAGTTCTCCGAAAGATCGCCTTGATATCTCATCGTAGAATTTTGAGTTTTCCCATAGGCCTAGTTCTCCAGTAGATGAGGTTTCATCTTAGAACCTGAGGTCGCCCGTAGGCTAAGTTCTCCCTATAGGTCTTGTCTTAGAATTCTGAGGTCGCCCTTAGGCCTAATTCTTCAGCAGATCGCCCATAGGTATCTTCGTAGAATCTTGAGGTCGCCCATAAGCCTAGTTCTCTGACAGATCGCCTTAATGTCTCATTGTAGAATTATGAGGTCGCCCATAAGCCTAGTTCTCCAGTAGACGAGGTTTCATCTTAGAACCTGAGATTGCTCGTAGGCTAGGTTCTCCCTATAGGTATTGTTTTAGAATTCTGAGGTCGCCCATAGTCCTAGTTCTCCAATAGATGAGATTCCATCTTAGAATCCGAGATTTCCCATAGGCTAGGTTCTCCCCATAGATCTTGTTTTATAATTCTGAGGTCGCCCATAGGCCTAGTTCTCCGACATACCGCTCGTATGTTTCACCTTAAGATCGTAGGTAGCCCGTAGATCTTATATGTCGTCTTTTCATACCAATATTTTTCCTTGTATTGGAATCACCATCATATTACGAGTCATTACATTTCTCTTGTATTAGCCTCTGTTGCTACATTATAAGTCCAATCCTCGTCTTCTCGCCAGAAGAAAAAAACTTCTTTCCCCAGTAGATATCACAAAAACAAATAACCTTGCCACACTTTCTCCCAGAATAAATTTTTGGCATAGGTATTTAATCATCTTCTACCTCGAACGTCCGAAAGGCACGCGCCAATCGCACCTTCGGGTTTAAGACGATTAAATAGGGGAAGTTTTAATACCTCAAATTTGTCCTACCTCTTTTTAAGGACTATCAGGCTTATGCATCTTGAATTTTTCATATGCATATTCTCCAATAGGTCATTTGGCATTGCATAGATCGGTGACTATGGGATCAGAGGACTTGTTTTTTAGGCTTATTGCAAAGAAATCAGGTGTTTTGGAAAATTTGAAACAATGTGAATCAGAAATAGCATTTTACTAGTTCAGACTTGAGAATTCACAATTTGCAACTGGAGTATCGTCTCGAGTTGATTCTTCAAGCATCTAAATTATCTTGGTATTCTCTTCACCGTGTGTTTATGCCGGAAATTGATTGTGAGAATAACTTGTAATACCCGTTAATTTAATTAATTATTTAATTTAATAAATTACGGATTAATGGTTGAATATGTTGTTGAAATTGTTGAAGTTGCGAAATGTCGATAAATGTTTATTTAAGTTGCTAAGTTGTCATTTGGTTGATATTTAATTGATTGGTTGATTAATATTAGTAATAATAGTATTATAGATATTAGAATAATATAAGGTTATTAGTTGGGCTCAGTGATGCGGTGGGAGAACTGACTTGAGGTTTTGCGTTTGTGTTTGCAAATGTTGCGGTTTAGCAAGAGTCGCTACCGACTTTTATTTTATCCAATAAGTAAAGGTGAAAAAGCACAGGAAAGACCTTTAGAGATGTTTTCTTGAGTTCGGGGGGTAGATTATGAAAAGGGAAGGTATTATCACCCTTTTCATCCATGGTTTTCCATGGGCTCTTAGTTACTTGCTAGATCACTTGCTTTTATTTGAATGTGCTTGTGGTGTGATTTTTTGAGAGTATTTTGAAAATATAACTTTGTAATGATTCTCGTTTCTATAAGAATGCATACAAAGTGTTTGTTTTTGAAAACAGTTCAAAGATGTGTTTGTGAGATGTGTTTTTGAAATTGATTTTGAAAATAGAACTTCGTAATGGCTCTCGTTTCTATAAGAACGCATACAAAGTGTTTGTTTCAAAAATGTTTCAAATGGAATTGTTAGTGTATAAAATATTTCTGTTATGAGAAAGCGAGTAACTGAGAGCGAACCTACCTACTCAAAAGGTCTTAAATGTGCTTTTCCTCCTCCTTTAGATGTTGCTATCTTACCATTGTTTTGGTAAGAAGCCCCATCGTTGGATGTGAAGGGATGGGAGTTGGGTCATCGTATGACCATGATAGCAATGTTATGAGATGTCTTAGCACTTTTCTTTAGGGACTAAGATCATTTTGAAAGGCAACTTTGACAGCGTCATCGAGGGACTATGATCTTGTATTTTTCGACTTGTTTGTGCTAAGACATCCCACATGCATAACATGGCCATTTTTTATAAGGCAACAAGTGGAATTACCCTAAGGGTGCATGTGTGCAAGTGTGTTTGATTGCATGCATTTGTCTTTGATTTTTAGTGGTCTACTTGTCGGTATTATCTTGCCATACACGCCTAATTACTATACAGTATAAGGAAAACAGTAAATTGTGGAAAATGAAATTCTAAGCTATAACAATATTTAGGGGATGGGGGTACATATTTATGAATGGGGATTGCAAGTAAAAATAAGTCCTAAATTACTATTACAACTATATTGAAATGCATAAGAATGTACAAGGAAATGTGAACTGAACTTGTTTTGTTTTAAGAAAACATTTTTTATCTTTAGTTTTAAGAAATAAAATAAAGTGTGAAAAAAATGTTTTTGGTGTCTATTGATTAATGAAATAGAAAATGATAGCGAAAATAATGAGAAAAAGGAAAAATAGAATCAGCGTATTTCTGATTAAGGGAAGTCAGAAGTTCTGACTCTGGCGCACTGCAAAACAGAATTCATGTTAGTAAAAAGAAAATAAATAGAGTCAGAAGTTCTGAGTCCACTCGGAGAACATTAGCTTTCAGAAGTTATGATACCACCGGAAACAGAATAGGTTTTAGAAGTTCTGATACCATTAGTAATAAAGTGGATTTCCGAAGCTCTGATACCATTGGCAGAACTTGGTCTCTCTTTCCATGCTTGTCAGAACATCTGCAACTTAGTCATTTCTTCACAAAACAAAAGATGCGCATATGACAGTTATGGAAGTTTTCATAGCATTTCAGAAACAAGAAATATCAGAACCATAAATCAGAGGCAAGTGTAAATTTGCTAATCCTAATTATGAGTTCTAATTTCTTCCAGAAGTTCTGAAACTGATTTATTCCATACTTAGTGCAGACAAATGCATGAAATCTCAGAATATGTACATCATCAGAAACATGATATCTACATTGTATTTTTGAGCATGTAAATCTGGTAATGCTTTAAGTATCGTGATAAGAATTAGCAGGAGCTTACCTTGCAGCTGAAAAGATTCTATGGGACAGAGGTTGATCCTGAATTCTGGTGAGGTTCTGAGCAACTTCTCCACGTACTCAGCAGGATGGAGGTTCTCAACTTCTGGTACAGCAAAGAGGTGATGCTCTGATTTCTTTGAGTAGATGGATAGAGAATTTGAGGTAGTATGAACACAGGAGTTAGGGCAGTTTCTAATATGTGAATCAGAAACTGTGTGGATGGTTTTAGTCAAGAAATATTTGAGAACAAACAGAGTTTGAAGGTCTTATGGGTTATGTTTACAGTTCTTGGAACTCTTAGGATTTTGGCAGGGGTTCAAGGCTTTTCTTTCTCAAATTTTAGACCTCTTTTCAATGGCCAGTGGTGTTCTATTTATAGGCAAAGATTTTGTAGTTTTGGAGAGGTCAAGTAGTGCCAACATCATACGCTAGATGCTGACTTGTTCTTGAAGCAAGTTCAAAAAAAAGGGTGTGATAGTTGACAGTTTTTTAGCCTAGACTGGATTAGCAAGCAGGGATTAAGGAAAAGTAAACCCACAAGAAAAAAGTAACGCATGGACCCTCCCATACTTCTGTATAAAAGTTTTCTTTTAAGGATAACAAGAGTATTTCTATGCCACACGTGGAGAGGTCCCTTGGACAAAGACTCAAAAGTGGTTGTGAGCATTAATGAGCATTAAATGATGATGAGATTTGTTAAAATCAGAAATCTTGTAATTTAAGATTTTGCATCATTGCTTAATTCTTGATCAGAAGTTCTATCTAGGACAAACATCCATCTTCTAATCTTTGTACCTTGTTGCCTCAGCATGTTCTGAAGGATTTCTCAGGCTTTCCAGTAACCTTCTTTGATTTATCTTTGAAAACTCTGGATTAGAAGTTCTGCTTCAGTGTAGCATCCAATCTTCTGATCCTCTTACCTTCTGGCTCCAGCATGTTTTAAAGGAGATATCAGGCTTCGTATTACGCTTTATTACCTTCTTTGCATTACCCCAGCAAACTCTGACTGAACTTGCGTAGATGCTGAAGAGCCATGTTCTGACTGAAGACTATGTATTGAACCATGTTTGCAACTTCTGACTGCACCTGCCTGGAGGCTGGCTCAGAAGTTCTGAAGTGTCATTTTTTCTTAAATACTTAGAAAAAATCCCAAGTATTTAGAAATTTGGCTTTTCCATAGTAAATTTGACTTTTAACCTTTTGGTGATACAAACTTCATATTCAACATGTCTTGATGAAATATGATTCTTGAAACTTGGTTTTGTTCCAAAAGTCAAAGTTAGACTTCTCAGCATGTAAATGACCATTTTGCCCTTGTGAATGGTTTGCTTGGAAAAATTGATAATTCAAGGCTTGGATTTGTATGAGAGAAAACTTGAGAATCCAGGGTGATTCCTTGAGAAATGAGAGGGAAAATGTTAGGGTACAACAGCTGCCCCTGTTCAATCTTCATAAACCTGAAGAGTTAGATTGGCGAGTTTTGCCATTCGTGACTCGAAGGTGAAAGATGATTGGACACTAGAGTTCCCATAAATTTGCACTCGACGATGTGTAGTTGAGGGAATAGGCTTAAATATGCCATTCGGAGAAGTGATAGAATCTTGTTGGAGTGGGCTTGTAGATTCCATCCAAAAAAATTTGTTGAATTGTAAGTTGTAAGCTGAAAGAATAAGTATCATAACGGAGTCCATGTCTGGAGTGTGTCTGAACTGTATCTGAAAGTTGATTTTGACTAAGTATCAGAATGGAATCCGTGTCTGGAGCGTATCTGAATTGTATCTACATTCTAAATCTGAATGAGCATCAGAATGGCATCCGTGTCTGGTGCGTATCTGAATTGTATCCGCATTCTGAATCTGAATGAGCATCAGAATGGCATCTGTGCCTGGAGCGTATCTGAACTGTATCAAAAGGTTGAATCTGAATGGGTATCAGAATGGCATCCGTGTCTGGAGCGTATCTGAACTGTATCCGCATTCTAAATCTGAATGAGCATCAGAATGGAATCCGTGTATGGAGTGTATCCGTATTGTATTAAAAGGTTGAATCTGAATGAGTATCAGAATGGGATCAGTGTCTGGAGCGTATTCGTACTGTATCAAAAGGTTGAATCTGAATGAGTATCAGAATGGCATCCGTGTCTGGAGCGTATTTGAACTGTATCCAAATTCTGAATCTGAATGAGCATTAGAATGGCATCAGTTTCTGGAGCGCATCTGAACTGTATCAAAAGGTTGAATCTGAATGAGTATCAGAATGGAATTCGTGTATGGCGCGTATCCGTACTGTAGCAAAAGGTTGAATCTGCATGAGTATCAGAATGGCATCCGTGTTTGGAGCATATCTGAATTGTATCAAAAGGTTGAATCTAAATGAGTATCAGAATGGCATCCGTGTCTGGAGCGTATCTATACTGTATCTAAATTCTGAATCTGAATGAGAATTAGAATGGCATCCGTGTCTGGAGTGTATCTGAACTGTATCAAAAGGTTGAATCTGAATGAGCATCAGAATGGCATCCGTGTCTGGAGCGTATCCGTACTGTATCAAAAGTTTGAATCTGAATGAGTATCAGAATGGCATCCGTGTCTGGAGTGTATCTGAACTATATCATGATTGCATATTATTAATGGTAGCTGTGATACGGTGGGAGAACTGACTATGGTTTTGCGTTTGTATTCGCACTTGTTCGGTTGAGCAAGAGTCGCCACCGACTTTTTATTTTATCCTAAAGGAAAGGTTAAAAAAGCACAGCAAAAACCTTTTGAGATATTTCGTGGGTCCGGGGGGTAGATTATGAAAAGGGAAGGTATTAGCACCCTTTTCATCCATGGTTATCCATGGGCTCTTAGTTACTTGGTTTTTTAGATCACTTGCGTTGATTTTCGATTGCTTGAAAATGGTGTGTATGCGTGTGTGTTTTTGAAAATGTTTTGGAAGAAGATGCCTTGTCTTAGGCTACCCTTGTAACAATTCTTTACTCGAATGTTTTACAAAGGTGTGTATCTTTTCGAAAAGATGTTTCAAAATGTTTTTGAGAGTTTGTTTTGAAAGTGTTTGTGGAATGTGGTTTTTGAAAAGAAGGCAAGTGTTTTTGCAAGTGGATCTCAAGTAACTAAGAGTTTTGTCTACCCTATTGTACTCAAAGGTTTTCTCTATATTTTCAACCCTTTTGAACAATTTTGTTCCACCATTGAATTTGGTGGACAATCTTGCGTTTAGGATGTTTAACGGGACGGGCGCGGGTCATCGTATGGACCATGAATGCAATGGTGCCAAGTGTCTTTGGCAATTTGCTTTGAAGGGACTATGATCATTCTATTTAGGCAACTTTCGAAAGCGTCATCGAGGGACTTATGATCATTTGAATTTGTTTTGCCAAAGATACTCGACGTGCAAGCATGGCCCATTTTGGAAGGCAACATGTGGGATTACCCTAGAGGGTGCAAGTGTGATTGTGTATTGATTTCATGTATTTGTCTTGTATTAGGTTATCTAGCGTTTGATTTTATGTACATGCAAACCCTAGGTCTAACCATGGTATAATTCGAAAGCGGTAAATTGCAAGAATTTAAAGTCTACGCTATTACAAAATAAGTATCCGGGAATGGGGGTACAAATTTACGAATGGGGATGAGACTTAGGAATGTAATGTCCAATAAGTTACAACCAAATCGAATTTGCGATCAAATGTAAATGTAACGATTATACAAATATAAGTAAACGTACAATGTATCAAATGCAAGTATATTGTGTAAGTGCACGTGTATATGTGTATGTAATTATTTACAGGTGCGACAATGTGAATTTAAGAGAGTATTATTAAGTATTGTTTAACTTAAAGAAAGAAATTAAAATATTTGTTTAATTAATTCTTTTGTAGTCTTGTATATTCTTTAATATGAACAAAAAGGAATGTTTTGATTAAATGTTTTAAGTTTTAATTATGTATATAAAAAAAGTATTTTTATTTGTTATGTACAAAAGATATTTTAATTAAAAGAAAGAAAAAAAAGGTGTTTTCAATTTTAATTATATTGTGTAATAAAAATGTATTTTTATGTATTAAAGAATATTTAAATTAAATGTTAAGAATTTAAATTATGTAAAAAAAGTATTTTTATGTATTTTAGTATTAATGTATTACTATACAAAGAAAGGTATTTTACTTAAAAGAAAAAGGGTTTTACATTTTAATTGTGTATTTTTATATTAATGTAATAATATACAAAGTAACAAAATTTAAGTTAGAAGAAAAATATTGTAATTAAAAATGTATTTTTAGAGAAAATCAAAATTTGATGTAAATAAATAAAAGAAAAGTTATGTTAAAGGAATATGATGTTTAAAAAGGGTTGGAAACAAAAATCAGAAATGGGCTCAAGGGTGGGGTTATGGCCCAAGCAGAAGAGAAATGGGGGGTGTGAGTGGGGAACGTGAAAAGGCTTTGTGTTTTGTGAAACGGGTTAGGCCCATTTGCCCTAAACAAGTTTTAGGGTTCATTGTTTTTCTGTTCATTTGGGACATACGCTTAGGGTTTGGAAGGAGCAGCGGCGGCGCCGTTCACTTGTCTCGTTCGTCTTCGTTCCTTTGGCCATGGTTGTTTGAGCATCACCCCTTCGCCTAAGCCATCAGCGTTTCCTTCGCCTTCTTTCCCTCTCCATGGTTGGATCAAACTAAACAGTGAAATGGGTAACGATTTTGCTTTTGCATGATTTACTGTTTTTCGATTAAGTATTTCGATCTTGATTTGTTGTTGTGTTCGTTATTGTTTTTGTTGGAGGTACGTGAGAAGGGATGAAAGAAACTATACTACCTTTACTGAAGAGGGGAAGAAAATGGTGGAGGCGCTTAGGAGGCTCGACGGTGAAGGGGTTGCGCGATGAGAGCTTGGTGCTAGCTTTGCAAGGATATCTGGTACTCTTTGTCTCACTCTTGGTTTGATGATGACCTTGAACTGAAAACCCTTTTTTTCTTCTTCTTCTTATCGCCCTGTTTACATGCCTCTGTACGCTTTTGTTGTCTCTCTTCTTCGTCTCTGAGTTGCCTTGAATGTTTCTGTTTGGTTGCCTCGAATGTTTGCCTTTTGTGCTTGTTGAAATGTGATGCTTGATGCCTTCTTTCTCTTCTCGCCCCTGACTTTTGTTGCTTATCCCTCACCTATTTTGTATGCTATGCTTTTATTATCCTTTGAAACGCTTGTTGCCTTTGAATTGCCTTTGAACGTATGCTTCTGAATGTTGATTTTTTTATGCCCAGTGATGAAGAAATTCTGAGGGTCTTTGTTGCCTTAGAATGGTAGTTAGGGTTTAAGCTTATTTGGAGCCCTTGGGTTTTGAAAAGCTTAGGAGTTATTGGCCTATGATGAAGCTTTTCTGAGGCTTGTGATGTTGGATAATTTTGTTTAGGCTTTGAGCTGGGCAAGTTTGATACTTGACAGAGTTTTCTTTTGGAATGGTGAAGCCTAGCAGGTTTTAGACTTGGGTTGTTCAGGCAGGTATTAGCATATGCAGGTTATCTGGTTTTTTGCTTAAGACTTCAGGGTTGACAGGTTTTTGAAGGTTCAAGCTTGTGAAATTTCACAGGTTTTTAGGCTTGTGTGTTATCTTTTGTTTGATTGCAGGTCTTGGGCATATGTTAGTTATGTTTGTGTGCTTGAAGGTTTTTACAGTACTGATGGTTATGTCTCTTTTTGAAAGGGATAAGGATTATGCAGGTCTTTATGTTACTGGCTTTTTTGTGGACAAGTTATGAGGCTGGTTGGTTCTGGCTTAATGCTTATTGATAAGGCTTATGCAGGTCTGGTAGAGGTTTTGTGGTTATTAGCATGTCGTGAGGCTTTGAGGCTCAGGCTTCATGTTAGGACTTTGACAGGTTATGGCCTTGACAGGTTCAGCAGGCTTGGCCTTTTGTTCATCAGGCTTGGCCTTTTGTTCAGCAGGTTTTGCCTTTTGTTCAGCAGGTTTTTCCTTTTGTTCAACAGGTTTTGCCTTTCTTTGTGGTGTATTGGTTTGCCTCTGTCCTCCTTTATTGTACTGTGTTCAGTTCTTTTATATTTCTTTCTTCCTGCCTAAAGCCTAAGCCTGCTTTCTTTGCTCTCTTTTTCTTCTCTCTCAGTACAGTTTATATATTTAAAATATGCTTATGCTGTACTTTTGTTCTGAAAGGGCCACTTTGTTGGGAAATGATGAAATAGTTTGCTTGCATATCATGCTTCCTCTGCATATTTGTCTCTTCTTCCAGATTTTGTGCTTTGACATCTTTCCAAATCTTTTGAATAGCTTTGTGACAGTAACTTGTACTTTGACAGTTTTTGGATGGTTTGAAAATTGTGATTCAGTTTGGACTTTGTAGTTTTGAGATTTGAACTTATGCAGTTTGGACAATTTTTGAATTGTGCAATTTTGACTTTTGTGCATTCATTTTTAGCAAATAAATATCCGTCCCTCTTTGTGAACCAGGAGAAATCCCGTGATTTGCAGAGAGGATTAACTGATCCCAATCAGTGGCCCTTAATGATGAATTTTATATCTGTCTCTTTTATATATCTGCTATTGACTTTCCTTTTTTTTTTCATTTGCAGATAAAAAATTGAATGGAGCACTGGAGCAAAGGATGGCAGATGAAGAAATGAAGAATTGAAGACTTAGGAATATTTAGAAAAATAGGATAGTTTTATTTTCAATTTAATCATTGTAACTATTATTATTATAAATACCTCGTAAATGAATACTTGTATCTAAATAATAATTGTAACAAATATTTAAATATGAAATAAAAATTCTATTGATCCAGTTAATTCTTTTTATCCCTTTTCAATTATTTATTTATTATTTATAGTTCTTTAAATTAAAATAACTGAAAATTAAATTCCAGCTATTTAATCTTTAGAATAATAAATAATTAACTAAACATTGATTCAACGTTGATCAAATAATAAACTTGGCGCTTCCAACATCCAAAGCAAAGCACAGTCAAACACAATAATTGATCAGACGCATTCCCCTTTTCACTGATTTTTACCCAACACTGCAAATCCAAACTGAATGTATCTTTTGACTGGTTCAATCAAACAAACGTGAATTCAAACCAAATCTCGGAATAACTTGCAAAGCATCGTAGAATTTAAATCCTTCTGAGAACGTGCCCACAAAAACCCTAATTCCTGATTAAATGCCGAAGAGCGTTCGCCTGATCAAAGTTGAGCCAAAGTCAACCAAAACCCTAAGCCAACTGTGTGAAACATTCCAAAGCCCTGAAAATCAATAAAACCCTAATTGTGTCCTGACTGACGAGAAAAGTCTGTTTGACCGATTCTTGAGCCAGTTTAAAAAATTAGGAAACGCCTGAAGCTGTGATTTCTTGAGGAAAAATGTGAGGGCAAATTTTGGGGTACAACAGTTGCCCCTGTTCAATCTTCTTGAACCTGAAGAGTTAGATTGGCAAGTTTGCCTTTCGTGACTCGAAGGTAAAAGGAGATTGGACACTAAAGTGCCCAGAAAATTTGCACTCGGCAATGTGATGGTAGAGGTGAATGGGCTTAAAGATGCCATCTGATGCGATAGAATCTTGTCGGGGGATGGGCTTAGAGATGCCATCTGGGAATGGGCTTAAGGATGCCATTTGGAAACTGCTGGTAGGAGGATGGGCTTATAGATGCCATCTGGAAATGGGCTTAAAGATGCCATTTGGAAACTGCTGGTAGGAGGATGGGCTTATAGATGCCATCTGGAAATGGGCTTAAAGATGCCATTTGGCGATGTTGAACTGTATGTCATTGGTGAGTGGACGAGTATCAGAAAGGCACCCATGTTTTGGAACATTTCTGAATTGGGGGTCTGAATAAGCAATAGATTGACATCCACGTTTTGGAGAATCCGTAAACTATTTTCAGGAGTTGAGATGGAATAAGCAATAGAGCAGCATCAGTTGTTGGGAAGCGTCCGTAAACTGTTTTCAAAAGTTGAGATTGAATAAGCGATAGAGCAGCATCCGTTGTTGGGAAGCGCCCGTAAACTGTTTTCAAAAGTTGAGAAGAGCCTGAACAAGTGATAGGTTTAACATCCGTTACTGGAGAACCCGTGAACTGTTTTCAGGAGTTGAGATTGAATAAGCAATATAGCAGCATCCGTTGTTGGGAAGCGTCCGTAAACTGTTTTCAAAAATTGCATCTGAACAAGTTGGTAGATTAACATCCGTTGTTGGGAAGAATCTGTAAACTATTTTCAGAAGTCTTGAGAAGAATCTGAACAAGTGATAGGTTAACATCCGTTACTGGAGAACCCGTGAACTATTTTCAGAAGTCTTGAAGTGGAAGAGGAACCGGTGTAGGGCTTCCTGATGATGTGCTCGTATAAAACTGCATCTGGATGGATCTGGAATAAGTATCAGAATGTCGCCGTGTCCGGGTCACATCTGAACTATTTCTGGATGAATCTTGGGAGATGATCTTTGTCTGTCGACTGATCTTACCTGAAAAGGCAAAGGGTTAGTTGTATGTAATGTTATGATGCATGATGCAATGTATGTGACATCAATGTTTATGACATGAATGTGATGAATGCGCATGTAAGCTGAAGAGCTGTCTTGCTGAGGACAAATGAATCCTGGATGGCTGAGGATAAAAGAATCTTGACTGCTGCCGGGGAGCACAAATCCTTGGCTGCTGCTGTGGAGGGCAAGAATCTTCTGATTGTTCAAAATGAGAAGTCTTTGGGCCACTGTTGGGGAAGTCAGAAGCTTGGGTTGTATGCCAAACTACTGGGGAATTCTTGTCTTGAGGAGATCTTCAGCCTGCTTGGGGATTGATAGTTGGAAGTTTTAGCTTCGCTGGGGATAATGAGACTTGACTCTGAGGGGAGTTAGCCTCTGGAAGGTTCTCTGGCCGGGGATTGCGAGAGTCCTCTGATTGCTGTAGGTAAAGGCTTGGAATATGAACAAGCGATAGATTGACATCCGTTACTGAAGAATCCGTAAACTGTTTTCAGAATGTTGAGAAGTGTTTGAACAAGCGATAGGTTAACATCCGTTACTGGAGAACCCGTGAACTGTTTTCAGAAGTTTGAGAAGAGTCTGAACAAGTGATAGGTTAACATCCGTTACTGGAGAACCCGTGAACTGTTTTCAGAAGTTTGAGAAGTTGAATAAGCAATAGAGCAGCATCCGTTGTTGGGAAGCGTCCATAAACTGTTTTCAAAAATTGCATCTGAACAAGTGATAGATTAACATTCGTTGTTGGGAAGAATCCATAAACTGTTTTCAGAAGTCTTGAGAAGAATCTGAACAAGCGATAGGTTAACATCCGTTACTGGAGAACCCGTGAACTGTTTTCAGAAGTCTTGAGTCTGAACAAGCGATAGATTGACATCCGTTACTGGAGAATCCGTAAACTGTTTTCAGAGTGTTGAGAAGAGTCTGAACAAGCGATAGGTTAACATCCGTTACTGGAGAACCCGTGAACTGTTTTCAGAGCGTTGAGAAGAGTCTGAACAAGCGATAGGTTAACATCCGTTACTGGAGAACCCGTGAACTGTTTTCAGAAGTTTGAGAAGAGTCTGAACAAGTGATAGGTTAACATCCGTTACTGGAGAACCCGTGAACTATTTTCAGAAGTCTTGAGGTTGAAGAGGAACCGGTGTAGGGTTTCCTGATGATGCGTCTGTGTAAAACTATATCTTCCAACAGGTGATGAAGGAGTCGTTGAAAACTTTTGACATTCGAATGCCCCAAGTGATGGTGACGGAGACTTGCCCCCAGGTTCACTGAACTTTTGAGAGATTTGTTGAAATCTTGATCGGACTGCCCCAGGTTAACCGAACTTTGAGAGATCTGTTGAAACCTTGACTGGACTGCCCCAGGTTAAATTGGATGGTGCTATGTCATGCCCCTTGTTGATAGGAGATTTGTGACGGAAGTGTTATCCTCTTGAAGTTATTTTTACTTACTGAGAGAGTTTTCGTCCCTCCGAACATTCGCTGTATGAATTTCTTCGCTGTCAAACAAAAATCCCAAATGCAGACAATGATATTCAAGCAATGCAAAGTTTATGTTTGTCTCGAAGTTTTGCAAAATGCGTTTTTTAGCAGAAAACTTTTTATAAGACAGATCAACACAAGATTTAGCGCAAAGCCTTACAGGAGTCAGGATACCTTTTGTAACAGTATGCTTTCGAACTAACCCATGCTTCAATTAGGACTTTTAAAGGGTTGTAACGTGGCCTGGTTCACGGTTTAAGAAACAAAAGGATAAAGGCTCAAAGTATATTTGTACCCACCCGCTCTTCATGATGTTCTTCATACCTAAGCTCAGTTAATTGTGCGTCATACTCTGTTTTGAGTTTGGAACGACTTTTGGGCGATGGTTCACCAGTTGAATTTTGGGAGACAGTCATCATCTCCTTTTTCTTTTTCAATATTTTTCATGTTGTTGAGGATTTTGTAATGACCTCACTATTTTGATTTTGATTTGTTATCCCTAACTTTTGCTTGACTGTTCCCATTTTCGAGACTACAGTCAACGGGATGCCCCAGCTTTCTCGAGCTTCCTTTACAGGTTTTGGCTCAGTGGGCTTTTTCTCTTTTAAGATATTGACTGTCTATGTGATAGGGAACCACCCTTGTATTTTGATTCCAAAGGAATGCTTTTCTTTTTTCTTTGACGTCGTTCGTTTGTGTTACGAACTGAGAGTTTGCGACTTCAATGCGCATTTTCTTTTGAATTAACTGAGATACTAACCTGCCCCGGGTTTATATCAAAGGTTTTGATTGTTTTAGAACAGAAAACTCCTACTTCTTTGGCTCGAAGGGGTTGACTAGGGATTATCTTCCTTATAACTCCGGTGTTTTGGGAATTGAAAGAAATGCCTGTACATCATCAGCAAGGTCTGTCCAAAAGCATACCGTATAAGATCATGGTATCGTTTCGTCATCCTCCCTCTAAGGGCTTGTAGCTTTTTATCAAGAGTCAAATATCATAAAGAAAAGCATAAGAGTAGTGAAACGAATGGATGAATTCAAGACAAACATATGCAATGCATTAATGAAAACAGAGTTTAACATCAACAGATAATTGTTTGACAGCAAAAGAAATTACAACTTTGAAAATTCAAAAAGAAGCAAAAGTCTTTCAGCTTGAGCTTCGTCACTTCAAGTGGAGAACCCTTTAACGGAAGATTTTCATCTCGCTGTCTGGCATGAATTCCAGCACCCCAATGTCGATCAGATCTTGAATCTTGTTCTTCAAGGCCCAACAGTCGTTGGTGTCGTGTCCCGGGCTGTAGGAGTGGTAAACACAAAATGCGTCGGGATGATAGTGAGGAGAGGAGGTATTGAGCTTCTGAGGAGGATCCTTTAAGGTAAGTAGGTTGACCTCCAACAGACGCTTCAGTATGAAGAATGATGGTATTTCAGTCTCCGTGAACTGTCTTCCCGACGTTTCTTGCTTACACCGATTACCCCGTTGACGCTGGCGAGGTTGTTGATGGGCTGGTGACCCTGAAGCAAGAGAAGGAGCCTTCCCCTTGTCTTCTTGAGTGGATGGAGGCTGAGCGGTGACTTGCTCTTCGACCTCAGATGTTTGCCCCAGTTGGTTGTTTGGAAGCAGTTGGCGGACAAGAACTCTGAGTTCCTCTTGTCTTTGAGACAGGTCTTGGATGAGAGCCATCTGGCCCACCAACTGTCCCATCACTTGGGTCCTCAAGGTTGTCAGATCAAACTGCAACTCCGCAAGCTGGTCACTCCTGGCATTGTTGGAATTCTCCAAGCCCTTTGTGAGGAGAGCTTTCATCTCTTCTTGCCCTAGAGACAAGTTCAGGAACATCTCCTGCAGCTGAGCAGTCTGGTCTTGGATGTCTTTGACAGACCTTTCTAGAGCCATCTCTTACTGAAATGAACAGCAGGAGAGTAAGGAAACCTAAAAAAAGGGAAAGACTGTCAAAATGCAATGCATGATATGTGGATGCATGCTCTCAAGGATCTCTCGGGGTAAATACAAGAAAATGTTAGAGGTTGAACTTTGCTCTTGGATTGGAGAACTTTGCACCGGTGGATGTCCTTCCACGAGAAACAAGCTCACCATGTCGAGTGGGTCATAGCCACTGATCCAAGTTGTTGCACTTGATCTTTGATTTGGAGAACTTTGTATCGGTGGATGTCCTTCCACGAGAATCAAGCTCACCATGTCGAGTGGGTCATAGCCACTGATTCAAGTTGTTGCACTTGAACTTTGGTTGGCATTGGTTAGAGGAGAAACCTCTTGCCCCTTGGTAGACGTCTGGTTCAACGTAACCCTGCATCAAAAGAACCCTTGATATCTTTGAAATGGTTATTGAAAATGCTATGGTATGATGTCATGATGTTATGTACATGTATGCGAAAAGCAAGTGAGTGTATATACAGACAAACATATTCACACAAAGCAAACAAGTCCTTAGGTTTAGGCATGCATGGGGTTTAGGTAAATACCCTCTTGAAGTTAGTTGGCTCATCCTGTCCTAAAATAGAAACCGGGTTCTAAGGAGCTCAATATCATTGGATTGTTTTCTGTGTTCATTGTTTCGGTTTAGCCACTTAACTGGCGACCAAAATATTCCAAGAAAACAACCCTCAAATGAGTGTAGTATCGAGTATCTACCAACTTCGGATTGCACCAAAGTCGGTCATCTCACTACCCCTAAAAAGGCTAAGATGGTCAATTAAGGATCTAAGAGTTCGTTAGTGCTTCACGACATCACTCAGCGGCCCCGTACTCTCCTTGACTGAACTCAAGGGTTACCGGTACTCACAAATATGTCACACTAACATAGCTTACTGCTTCAACCATGTCGGTATACCCCGCACAGTTCCCTCACAGTTTTTTTGCTATTTACCTAAGAAGGTACCCCAAATCCGGGTGTAGGATTTACAACAAACCCAAACAAGAACCCAAAAGATAAAGCAATCAAGTCAATCAAAGCAAGAAAGTAAAGGTGATCTAAACCCTAAGGTAACCCCACTTTTAAGTTTCTCCCCAGCAGAGTCGTCAGTTCTGTGATACGGTGGGAGAACTGACTATGGTTTTGCGTTTGTATTCGCACTTGTTCGGTTGAGCAAGAGTCGCCACCGAATTTTTATTTTATCCTAAAGGAAAGGTTAAAAAATCACAGCAAAAACCTTTTGAGATATTTCGTGGGTCCGGGGGGTAGATTATGAAAAGGGAAGGTATTAGCACCCTTTTCATCCATGGTTATCCATGGGCTCTTAGTTACTTGGTTTTTTAGATCACTTGCCTTGATTTTCGATTGCTTGAAAATTATGTGTATGTGTGTGTGTTTTTAAAAAAAATTTGGAAGAAGATGCCTTGTCTTAGGCTACCCTTGTAACAATTCTTTACTCGAATGTTTTACAAAGGTGTGTATCTTTTCGAAAAGATGTTTCAAAATGTTTTTGAGAGTTTGTTTTGAAAGTGTTTGTGGAATGTGGTTTTTGAAAAGAAGGCAAGTGTTTTTGCAAGTTGATCTCAAGTAACTAAGAGTTTTGTCTACCCTATTGTACTCAAAGGTTTTCTCTATGTTTTCAACACTTTTGAACAATTTTGTTCCACCATTGAATTTGGTGGACAATCTTGCGTTTAGGATGTTTAACGGGACGGGCGCGGGTCATCGTATGGACCATGAATGCAATGGTGCCAAGTGTCTTTGGCAATTTGCTTTGAAGGGACTATGATCATCCTATTTAGGCAACTTTCGAAAGCGTCATCGAGGGACTTTTGATCATTTGAATTTGTTTTGCCAAAGATACTCGACGTGCAAGCATGGCCCATTTTGGAAGGCAACATGTGGGATTACCCTAGAGGGTGCAAGTGTGATTGTGTATTGATTTCATGTATTTGTCTTGTATTAGGTTATCTAGCGTTTGATTTTATGTACATGCAAACCCTAGGTCTAACCATGGTATAATTCGAAAGCGGTAAATTGCAAGAATTTAAAGTCTACGCTATTACAAAATAAGTATCCGGGAATGGGGGTACAAATTTACGAATGGGGATGAGACTTAGGAATGTAATGTCCAATAAGTTACAACCAAATCGAATTTGCGATCAAATGTAAATGTAACGATTATACAAATATAAGTAAACGTACAATGTATCAAATGCAAGTATATTGTGTAAGTGCACGTGTATATGTGTATGTAATTATTTACAGGTGCGACAATGTGAATTTAAGAGAGTATTATTAAGTATTGTTTAACTTAAAGAAAGAAATTAAAATATTTGTTTAATTAATTCTTTTGTAGTCTTGTATATTCTTTAATATGAACAAAAAGGAATGTTTTGATTAAATGTTTTAAGTTTTAATTATGTATATAAAAAAAGTATTTTTATTTGTTATGTACAAAAGATATTTTAATTAAAAGAAAGAAAAAAAGGTGTTTTCAATTTTAATTATATTGTGTAATAAAAATGTATTTTTATGTATTAAAGAATATTTAAATTAAATGTTAAGAATTTAAATTATGTAAAAAAAGTATTTTTATGTATTTTAGTATTAATGTATTACTATACAAAGAAAGGTATTTTACTTAAAAGAAAAAGGGTTTTACATTTTAATTGTGTATTTTTATATTAATGTAATAATATACAAAGTAACAAAATTTAAGTTAGAGGAAAAATATTGTAATTAAAAATGTATTTTTAGAGAAAATCAAAATTTGATGTAAATAAATAAAAGAAAAGTTATGTTAAAGGAATATGATGTTTAAAAAGGGTTGGAAACAAAAATCAAAAATGGGCTCAAGGGTGGGGTTATGGCCCAAGCAGAAGAGAAATGGGGGGTGTGAGTGGGGAACGTGAAAAGGCTTTGTGTTTTGTGAAACGGGTTAGGCCCATTTGCCCTAAACAAGTTTTAGGGTTCATTGTTTTTCTGTTCATTTGGGACATACGCTTAGGGTTTGGAAGGAGCAGCGGCAGCGCCGTTCACTTGTCTCGTTCGTCTTCGTTCCTTTGGCCATGGTTGTTTGAGCATCACCCCTTCGCCTAAGCCATCAGCGTTTCCTTCTCCTTTTTTCCCTCTCCATGGTTGGATCAAACTAAACAGTGAAATGGGTAACGATTTTGCTTTTGCATGATTTACTGTTTTTCGATTAAGTATTTCGATCTTGATTTGTTGTTGTGTTCGTTATTGTTTTTGTTGGAGGTATGTGAGAAGGGATGAAAGAAACTATACTACCTTTACTGAAGAGGGGAAGAAAATGGTGGAGGCGCTTAGGAGGCTCGACGGTGAAGGGGTTGCGCGATGAGAGCTTGGTGCTAGCTTTGCAAGGATATCTGGTACTCTTTGTCTCACTCTTGGTTTGATGATGACCTTGAACTGAAAACCCTTTTTTTTCTTCTTCTTCTTATCGCCCTGTTTACATGCCTCTGTACGCTTTTTTTGTCTCTCTTCTTCGTCTCTGAGTTGCCTTGAATGTTTCTGTTTGGTTGCCTCGAATGTTTGCCTTTTGTGCTTGTTGAAATGTGATGCTTGATGCCTTCTTTCTCTTCTCGCCCCTGACTTATGTTGCTTATCCCTCACCTATTTTGTATGCTATGCTTTTATTATCCTTTGAAACGCTTGTTGCCTTTGAATTTCCTTTGAACGTATGCTTCTGAATGTTGATTTTTTTATGCCCACTGATGAAGAAATTCTGAGGGTCTTTGTTGCCTTTGAATGGTAGTTAGGGTTTAAGCTTATTTGGAGCCCTTGGGTTTTGAAAAGCTTAGGGGTTATTGGCCTATGATGAAGCTTTTCTGAGGCTTGTGATGTTGGATAATTTTGTTTAGGCTTTGAGCTGGGCAAGTTTGATACTTGACAGAGTTTTCTTTTGGAATGGTGAGGCCTAGCAGGTTTTAGACTTGGGTTGTTCAGGCAGGTATTAGAATATGCAGGTTATCTGGTTTTTTGCTTAAGACTTCAGGGTTGACAGGTTTTTGAAGGTTCAAGCTTGTGAAATTTCACAGGTTTTCAGGCTTGTGTGTTATCTTTTGTTTGATTGCAGGTCTTGGGCATATGTTAGTTATGTTTGTGTGCTTGAAGGTTTTTACAGTACTGATGGTTATGTCTCTTTTTGAAAGGGATAAGGCTTATGCAGGTCTTTATGTTACTGGCTTTTTTGTGGACAAGTTATGAGGCTGGTTGGTTCTGGCTTAATGCTTATTGATAAGGCTTATGCAGGTATGGTAGAGGTTTTGTGGTTATTAGCAGGTTGTGAGGCTTTAAGGCTCAGGCTTCATGTTAGGCCTTTGACAGGTTATGGCCTTGACAGGTTCAGCAGGCTTGGCCTTTTGTTCATCAGGCTTGGCCTTTTGTTCAGCAGGTTTTGCCTTTTGTTTAGCAGGTTTTGCCTTTTGTTCAGCAGGTTTTGCCTTTCTTTGTGGTGTATTGGTTTGCCTCTGTCCTCCTTTACTGTACTGTGTTCAGTTCTTTTATATTTCTTTCTTCCTGCCTAAAGCCTAAGCCTGCTTTCTTTGCTCTCTTTTTCTTCTCTCTCAGAACAGTTTATATATTTAAAATATGCTTATGCTGTACTTTTGTTCTGAAAGGGCCACTTTGTTGGGAAATGATGAAATAGTTTGCTTGCATATCATGCTTCCTCTGCATATTTGTCTCTTCTTCCAGATTTTGTGCTTTGACATCTTTCCAAATCTTTTGAATAGCTTTGTGACAGTAACTTGTACTTTGACAGTTTTTGGATGGTTTGAAAATTGTGATTCAGTTTGGACTTTGTAGTTTTGAGATTTGAACTTATGCAGTTTGGACAATTTTTGAATTGTGCAATTTTGACTTTTGTGCATTCATTTTTAGCAAATAAATATCCGTCCCTCTTTGTGAACCGGGAGAAATCCCGTGATTTGCAGAGAGGGTTAACTGATCCCAATCAGTGGCCCTTAATGATGAATTTTATATCTATCTCTTTTATTTATCTGCTATTGACTTTCCTTTTTTTTCATTTGCAGATAAAAAATTGAATGGAGCACTGGAGCAAAGGATGGCAGATGAAGAAAAGAAGAATTGGAGACTTAGGAATATTTAGAAAAATAGGATAGTTTTATTTTCAATTTAATCATTGTAACTATTATTATTATAAATACCTCGTAAATGAATACTTGTATTTAAATAATAATTGTAACAAATATTTAAATATGAAATAAAAATTCTATTGATCCAGTTAATTCTTTTTATCCCTTTTCAATTATTTATTTATTATTTATAGTTCTTTAAATTAAAATAACTGAAAATTAAATTCCAGCTATTTAATCTTTAGAATAATAAATAATTAACTAAACATTGATTCAATGTTGATCAAATAATAAACTTGGCGCTTCCAACATCCAAAGCAAAGCACAGTCAAACACAATAATTGATCAGACGCATTCCCCTTTTCACTGATTTTTACCCAACACTGCAAATCCAAACTGAATGTATCTTTTGACTGGTTCAATCAAACAAACGTGAATTCAAACCAAATCTCGGAATAACTTGCAAAGCATCGTAGAATTTAAATCCTTCTGAGAACGTGCCCACAAAAACCCTAATTCCAGATTAAATGCCGAAGAGCGTTCGCCTGATCAAAGTTGAGCCAAAGTCAACCAAAACCCTAAGCCAACTGTGTGAAACATTCCAAAGCCCTGAAAATCAATAAAATCCTAATTGTGTCCTGACTGACGAGAAAAGTCTGTTTGACCGATTCTTGAGCCAGTTTAAAAAATCAGGAAACGCCTGAAGTTGTGATTTCTTGAGGAAAAATGCGAGGGCAAATTTTGGGGTACAACAGTAGCTTTTAATCTTATCCTGAAAAGGGTAAAATGTTAGCTGAAATACAAAGTTATGTTGCATGAAATGTATGATGCAATGTAGTTTCTTTATCCATGTTTATGATATGTGGATGCAATGTATGCGCATGTAAGTTGATTTTCTGTATTGCTTATTCGATTGAGGAAAAAAAATCCTTGAATGCTGTTGATATGTTGAATTTTCATGTCTTGAAGTTGAAGTACTAACGAACTCTTGTAAGTAGATTCTGTCGTGAGGGCAATGTCATGTACTTCTTGTAAGATTTGTTTGGGGAATCCTGAGAAATTTGACGATTTCTACTGGGGATTAATAAATTGAAATTTGTTCCGCTGGGGATTTAAATTATGTACTGTGGGGATTACTTTATGGAATAGCCTAGAGACGTTTTCCTATCCTTTCAACCTATCAGTAATTGTCTTTCTCATTTTGTTTATTTGTAAACAGTAATTATGTTCAAATGCATATGTTCATCAATCAATCATTGGACGCTTTTGCAAACAAAATACAATCGTAAAGAAAAGACAAATAGTTTTTGCACTTTCAAAGGGGGATATTTGTATTGACTTTGAATAAGTATTTTGCACAAATGAGACAACATTATAGTAAGATAATGGTGCCATAAAATAGGAAAAAATTATACAAAGAAAGATAGCTATGTGTAATAATCCCATGGGGTTCCCATTCTTCTATAGCCTTCAAATCTACGAATATCTTGTCTATTTGTTGCTTCGTCCGAAGATGATTGAATTGATCAGAAACTCTGAGTTTGTCAGTGGAAGTCAAAGGTTGTCTGTAAGTGATCCGACGGGACATAGCCATACGCTTTAATTCCCTAACTTTTGCCTGGACCGTCCTTTCAGGTTTTTAGTCCACCGGGAAACCCTTTTTTGCCCAAGTTTCCATTTCGGGTTTTCAACTTGTCGGGTGTACAGATTTTTTTATTTTATCCCTAATTTCCCGAACCTTTTTGGTTCGCCGGAACGCCCTTGTTTTACCTAGGTGTGTCAACCTAGCGGGTCTCTTATGTGTAGTATCTTTTGACTATATCCGTGTTCGCAGGGTGTGGAAGGTCGTCACCGTCCATGGTGGTCAAGATCATTGCCCCACCGGAAAATATGTTCTTGATTACAAATGGTCCTTCATAGGTAGGAGTCCATTTACCCCTGGGATAACTTTGTGGCAAGATGATACGTTTGATCACCAGATCCCCAACTTGATATGTTTGGCACTTGACTTTCTTGTTGAAAGCCTTGATCATCCGCTTCTGATACATCTGACCATGGAAAATAGCAGTAAGTCTTTTTTCATCAATTAAGTTCAGTTGATCAAGTCGAGTCTGGATCCAATCGTCTCCATTCAAACCTGCATCCTTCATAATTCTCAGAGAGGGGATTTGAACCTCAATAGGCAAGACAGCCTATATGCCGTAAACCAAAGAATAGGGTGTTGCCCCGGTTGATGTGCGAGTCGTGGTATGATACCCGTGGAGAGCGAATGGTAGCATCTCATACCAGTCTTTGTATGTGACTGTCATTTTTTGTATGATCCTTTTAATGTTTTTATTTGCAGCTTCGACAGCACCATTCATCTTTGGCCGATAAGGGGAAGAATTGTGATGCTGAATTTTGAATTGCTCGCACAAGGCGATAATAATAGTGTTGTTAAGATTTATACCATTATCAGTGATGATCCTTTCCGGGATACCGTACCGGAAAATGAGATTTTGCTTGATGAAGCAGACAACAACGTTCTTGGTAACGGAAGCGAAGGAAGCTGCCTCAACCCACTTGGTAAAATAGTCAATGGCCACTAGAATGAAACGGTGTCCATTGGAGGTTGTAGGCTTGACCTCTCCAATCATATCAATTCCCCATATAGCAAAGGGCCAAGGAGCCGTTAAGACATTCAGAGGAACCGGAGGTACATGCACCTTGTCGGCATAAATTTGACACTTGTGATAGGTCCGAGAGTGTTAATAGCAATCTGCTTCCATGGTAGACCAATAATAGCCTGCCCATAGGATTTTCTTCGCCATCGTATGCCCACTGGAGTGAGTGCCAAAAGTACCTTCATGTAATTCAGCCATGATCCTTTCAGCTTCAACCTTATCCACACACCGAAGCAAAATGGAGTCATGATTGCGTTTGTACAAGATGCCATTACTAAGGAAGAACTTAGCAGAGAATCTCCTTAAGAACTTCTTATTATTGATTGAAGCTCCTTCTGGATATTCTTGAACCTCGAGATACCTCTTGATTTCATGAAACCAAGGTTCGTCCATTATTTCTTCAGTATTAATCTCGTGACAGTGTGCTAGTTCATCCATTTGTTCGATGGTGATCTGGGGAGCCTCATTATCCCAATTAAGTTTAAACATAGATGGCATTGTGGCTAGAGCGTCTGCTAGCTGATTTTCTTCTCGTGGGAAATGTTCGAAGGTAATCTTCTCAAAATGTGGTATCAATGTCAAAACATGTTCTTTGTAAGGGATAAGGTTTGGGTGTTTAGCGTCCCATTCCCCTTTGATCTGACTGATGACCAAAGCTGAATCTCCAAACACATCTAAAGATTTGATTCTCGAGTCTATGGCAGCTCTAGGACCAAAGATGCATGCTTCGTATTCTGCCATGTTGTTCGTAGAGTTGAAGCAAAGTCTGGCAGTAAAGGGAGTATGACACCCTTCCGGAGATATGAGTACAGCGCCGATACCATTACCAAGTGCGTTGGATGCCCCATCAAAGAACAGGGTCCATCGGGATCCTTGTTCAGGTCTGTCATATGGTCTGATTTCTTCATAGTTATTTAATGTCATGATGTCTTCATCAGGAAATTCAAACTTCATGGACTGATAATCTTCTACAGCTTGGTAAGCAAGGTGATCATCCAATACACTGTCCTTTATAGCTTTCTGGGTAGTATATTGTATGTCATATTCTGTTAGGATCATCTGCCATCTAGCTATCCTCCCAAACATAGCAAGCTTTTCGAAGATGTATTTTATCGGATCCATCTTAGATATCCGCAAGGTAGTATGAGTCAGCATATACTGTCTTAGCCGGCGAGCAGCCCATGCCAGAGCGCATCAAGTTTTCTCGAGCAGTGAATATCTGGTTTCACAGTCGGTAAACTTTTTGCTCGGGTAGTAAATAGCGTGCTCTTTTCAGCCAGCCTCGTCATGCTACCCCAATACACACTCCATTGAGTTCTCTAAAACGGTCAGATACATGATCAGTGGTCTTCCCTCGACTGGTGGCATCAGAACAGGAGGCTCTTGTAAGTACTCTTTGATCTTGTCGAAAGCAACCTGGCATTCATCATTCCATCTGACTACCTGATCTTTCTTCAATAGTTTGAAGATTGGCTCACAAGTAGCCGTTAGGTGAGAAATGAATCTGGCAATATAGTTTAGGCATCCCAAGAATCCTCTGACTTCCTTCTCAGTACGAGGAGCTGGCATTTCTTGTATTTCTTTAACCTTGGCAGGATCGACCTCAATGCCTTTGTTACTGACGACAAAACCTAAAAGTTTTACCGGACCGTACCCCGAATGTGCACTTGTTTGGATACAACCTTAACTTGTACTCCTTCAATCTCTCAAACAGCTTTTGCAAGTGATCATGGTGCTCTTCTTCTGTTTGTGATCGGGCTATCATATCGTCTACGTAGACCTCTATTTCATGATGTATCATATCATGAAACAAAGCTACCATGGCGCGCTGGTAGGTGGCCCCAACATTCTTCAGTCTGAATGGCATCACTTTGTAGCAGAATGTGCCCCACTGTGTGACAAATGTAGTTTTCTCCATGTCCTCAGGTGCCATTTTGATTTGTTTATAACTTGAGAATTCATCCATGAAGGAAAAAACTTTGTGTTGGGCCGTATTGTCAACCAGGATATCGATGTGGGGGAGTGGAAAATCATCTTTAGGGTTGGCCCTATTCAAATCTCTATAGTCCACGCACATTCGTACTTTGCCGTCCTTTTTAGGCACGGGAACAATGTTGGCAACCCATTGGGGATAGGAAGTGATAGACAAGAATCCATCATTGAATTGTTTCATGACTTCCGCTTTGATCTTCTCTGACATGTCAGGTCTCATGCGGCGGACTTTTTGTTTTACTGGTGCATAGTCTTCTCTTGTTGGCAGATTATGTACCACGATGTCTGTATCAAGTCCTGGCATGTCTTCATATGACCAGGCAAAGATCTCAACATAATCATGCAACATCCGAATCAGAAGCTCCTTGACACTGGGCTCCAGATTGGAACCCACCTTGACCTCTTTTCTATCCTCCTCGGTGCCCAGATTGATTGTATCCACAGGTTCCTCGTGAGGCTGAATGGCTCTTTCCTCTTGTTGTAGTAGTTTGGCCAGTTCCCCTGGTACTTCACAATCTTCCTCACCTTCGTCTTCGGCTTGGTAGATTAGATATTCAGAGTCACAAAAGGCCATAGCAGTATCGTTACCCATGGGATCCATAATGGAGGGGTACCTGCATTTGTGAGTGTGGGTGTGTGTAAGGGTATAGCCATCTTTTTAAAAAATAAAATGTAAAAGAAAAATAATGAGCACAAAAGTTTGTATGTGAAAAACGTCCATGATTCATTGAATGTCATATGAAGATGAAATAATAACCCTTACAAATGGACCATTGTGCCTCGGGAAAGACACAAGGTTTTAAATGTGCGAATTGTTTGTGAATATTACAAGTCCAACAAAAATGTAAAGATAAATTACTGAGGGAAGAAAGTTATTGGGACAAAGTCTCTGGCTTCCCAATTGTGAAGTCCTCTGTTGATAGTAGGAAAGATCCAATCCTCTAAGTTGCAATCCTCTTCACCACCTTCTACCGCATTGACCTCTCGGTTGCTAATCTTCAAGGGTGGCCCTCCAACACGGGCACGGCGCACAGCCTTCTGAGCATTTGAAGTGAACCCTATACCAAACTTGTCAGATTTATACGGAATATCCAGAAGTTTCCCCCAGATGGTGCATCCACCCTCCTCTACTACTGCCTTGGCGTCTTTTAGAGATGACATTCGGATCGGAGGTCTCGTAACCTTGGGAATCTGGGACACAGTCTTGGTTACTGCTACCTCTTGGGGGACTTCTTCGAAATGTTGAAAACGAGTTTCAATGAACTCTTTGTCCAATTCCACATACCTGAAGGAATTGAGGTGGCTAATCATATACTCTTCCTCTCCGTGGAAATTGATAATCTTTCCTTAGAACGGATATTTCAACATCTGGTGCAGTGTATTAGTGACAGCACCCACATTATAGATCCACGGCCGTCCTAGTAGACAGGAGTAAGAGGGGCGGATGTCCATTACATAGAAGGTTGAGTTGAAAGTTTGAGTCCTAACCTTTATGGGGATATCCACCTCCCCGTGCACCATCCTCTTTGAGCCATCAAATTCTCTCACGACTATGTTACTGGGTTTCAACGTCAGTCCTTCGTAGTCTAGTCTGTCGAGAGCTTTCTTCGGTAAAACATTCAAAGATGAACCAGTGTCCACCAAGACATGGGCCAGAGTTCTGCCTCTACATTCCACAGAGACATGAAATGCCTCGTTGTTCTTTCTTCCCCTTGGTGTCAGATCAGCATCTGAGAAACCTAGGTCGTTGTCCACCGTCAAGCTGGCCACACAATCTTGAAATTGGTCAGCAGATGTCTCTTGTGGCACATGGGCTGTCTTTAGGAACTTCACCAGAGCTTTCGCATGTACCTCAGAACACAGCAACAATGCTAGCATGGAGATTTTGGAGGGAGTTTTCCCCAACTGTTCAACTACATTGTAGTCACTCTTCTTTATTATTCTCAGGATCTCCTCCATTTCCTTCTTGGAGGTTTTGGGGATAGTCAGTGGTTGAGCCTTCGTCCGGACAGGTTATTCTTGAATACTTTTTCCTCGAGTTTCAGCAGTAGGAGTGTTGGTAGGGATAACAGCAGGGGTTGTGTCGTCTTTGTCAATAGGAGCACTTGCAGATATGATTATTGGTACGGAGGTAACTTTTGGAGTAGCCACGGGTCCAAAAACTGCCTTTGAGGGGGAAATTTCTGGAGAGAATATTCTACCTCTTCGGGTAATCTTACTGGTTCCGGCAATATTGCTAATGTCGGGGTCTTCTTCTTCAGAGCTTATTTCTTCGGCGGCGAGCCCATCGTGTTTGATGCCATGGTAATAAATGTCCCCACCGTGATTCCATGGCACAATTTTTTCTGATTCATACGGGACTGGACCAGGCATTGTGATTATAAGAGGAGTAGTTTTTGGAATCGATGTAATCCTAACGGGTCTTTTGGGGACCCTGGAAGAATTGGCAGAGATGGTGATGATTGAAACGTATTCAACAGGAACAGGTAAAATAGGAGTACTTTCAAACAGAATCTCTTTGTTGTCTATCAAGCGTTGAATGCCTGTTTTCAACAAAGGGAAAACAGTTGGTGAGGATAAGCAAAGATGGCAGTCTTCATTACAACCCGGGAATACACCGGCTTTCAACAAGTTTATCTTAATAATTTGGAGTGGAGTCAAGAGTTCATCAATTGTGGTAACAAACAAATCTTCTTCAATTGCATTGGTGTTGTGACCATGCCTGGGCATAGGAGCAGAAATGACGTTTGGCTTCTCGGGCGCATCAAACTCAATCTCTTTTGCCTCTATAAGGTCTTGAATATTGTTTTTCAGGGCCCAACAGTTGTTAGTGTCATGACCCGGACTTTCAGAATGATATGCGCAACGGGCATTTGGGTGATAATGAGGGGACGCTGTGTTGGGGTTCTTTGGAGCTTCTTTTATAGTTGCCAAATTGGATTTCAGAAGGTGCAGTAAAATGTGGGATAGAGTCATATTGATTCTGGTGAATTGTCGGACCAACCTTTCCACCCTCGGTTGATTATTTCTTGGTTAATCAGATGTAGGCTTTGGGATCATAACAGCTCCTACCATTGGTCAGCGTTCAGCTCTCCCTTGATTCCTTTATGGATATACAGCAGATACCTCCTTCTTCCCAATGAAGGGCTTCCTCATAGTTTTTAGAGGCAGATGAATCCTTCTAAATCTTTCCACTTTTTATGCCTGCTTCCAACCTCTCTCCAGTTAGTATTAACTCAGTAAATCCTGCAGATGAGTTCCCAATCAGATTGTTGAAGAAAGGGCCCGATAGAGTGCCTAAGAACATATCCACCAACTCCCTTTCAGACAGAGGGGGTTGAACTCTCCCAGCTAGATCTCTTCACTTCTGCGCGTAATCCTTGAAACCCTCATTGGAAACCATGGCCATACTCTGAAGTTGAGTACGGGTAGACGCTAAATTAGCATTATATTGGTATTGCTTATAGAAAGTTGTGGCAAGATCTTCCCAATTGTGGACGTTGGCCCTTTCCAATTGGTAGAACCAATCGAGTTGTGTTCCAGATAGGCTATCTTGGAAAAAATGCACCCACAGGTCTTTATCGGCGGAGTGCGGTTGGATCTTTCTCACATATGATCGGAGGTGCATCTTAGGACATGACACCTCATCATATTTTGCAAATAACAACCCTTTGAACTTCGGTGGGATCACAATTCCCGACACTAGTCCCAATTCTTCAAAGTCTAGACCTGGAACCTTTTTTATTTCCATAGCGCTCAAACGCTCTTTAAGATGTTTGTACTTATCATCTGCTGGAGGATACTGTTACTCGGAGTAGTCTTCTTCTTCTTCCTCCTCTTCAGATTCAAATAGGACCGCTGTTTCTTTTCCTTTCCCCTCTCCTTCACCAGATGTTGTTGCAAAATTCAAGGTTCTTCTAGTCTATCCCTGAAACCTTCTCCCCATGTTCAAAACCCCAGTGACCTTCTTTTTTTTCTTCTTTCTTTCTTCAGCTAACAGAGTCTTCAACTCTTCTTACCCCTTGGCTAGGGTCATGAGTAACTGTTTAAACTGCGTGTTTTCAACCTGAAGATCTTTGACTGTCTGTTCGAGATCCATCTTAATGAAATAAACAGTAGAGAGATGAGGAAACTCGTTGCAAAAGACCTGTTTATGTTATGATGAATGATATGTGCATATGTAATGTTTTCAAGGATTTTTAAAAATTCAAGTTCGTTTTAGACAAAAAGAAACACACGTTATATTAATAAGATAGAGTTTGAGTACATCAATGCCCCTTGGGCAAAATAATACAACACTCTAAGATAAAAAAGTAGTGCGCATCCTCTTTGGTACTATGTAGGCATTTAGAGTCTGCTCCTCATGAAGTAGCCTAGTGAGTTCCAAAACCTTCTTCTCGCTTGCGTAGAATTGGACTTCGAAAGTATCTCGCTCTCCTTTGAGTTGTATCCAATCCCTTTGTAGGTCTTCAAGAGATGTGGGCATGTCAGGATGTAGGATAGTGTATGGAACTTCTCCTTCCTTAACAGGCTCAATGATCATCGGGATAATGGAAGCATAAGGCATCTTAAGACTTTGAGCGCGGGTTCGTACCCACTTGAGGTAAGGCTCAAGAGGGATGGAATTCTTGTGTCCCAAAGTCTTGATATCCACCTTGTTTAGCATCCTCCATGATCGGGTGAATCTCTGGCAAAGACCTTGATCGTCGTTGTCGTAGTTGAATACCAAGCCTCGAATCAGCATCTCATGTGGGTCGTCCCTTCGGGCATAACCAAATTGTCTTAGAGCTAAGCACGGGTTGTAGGTGATGCCTCCCCTAATGCCAAGTAGATGGACATTAGGGAATTCCCCACAACGTTCAATAATGATAACATTCTCTTTGGATCGAGAACACCAATGAATATTTGAATGTTTGAGCGTCATTAACCTTTGTGACCACCTCGAACCTTGCTCATTCTTTAAGACTGATTGGGGAAGATGAGAAATACACCATCTTGCCAGGAGAGGATTGCAACACATAAGGACACATCTCTTCCTAATTGTGCGAGTGTGAAAAGAGTGTAGGATATCCCCTAGCAATGTAGGCACCAGATTGCGTGACATGAAGATTTTGACGGCACTCACATCTATGAGTTGGTCATGATTGGGAAACAAAACCATCCCATAGACGAGGAGAGCCACAATTTCCTCAAAATCTTACAAGTCTAAGGAATTCTAACAGCTTTGGGCTTTCTCAAGCAGGAACTTTTCTAAGAAGCCTTTGACACCACTTCTAGTTTCCCAATGAGTTGTGACATCAGATGAGCGCAAGTGCAGAGCTTGAGCAATCTCTTCTGGCTTTTGGGTCTCTTTCCGTATCGTTGAAAGGTAGTTGATTGAGAACGGGAATCCTCAAGAGTTGAGAGAATTCTTCCAAAGTAGGCACAACCTGATAGTCGGGAAATGTGAAGCAATGGTGCAAAGGATCAAAGAACTGGAAGAGCACCTTCATCATATCCTCATATGTGTTGGAGGTGACCAAGTTGAGTAGACAACCATGCCTCTTGGTGAATGGAGAGTTCTCAGGGATCCTCGAAGCTAGCTCCTTGAGTTGTGGAGGAATTCTTACAAGGTTGGCTTGGATAGTTTTCCTGCGAAGTGAATCCATATCCTACAAAACAAGAACAAAGATGAATCTCCAAAACCCTTGAATTGGTTAGTGAATGCATATGATGTCCATGATGTCCATGATGTCCATGATGTTATGTACAAGTATGCATATACAAGCAAAACAAATAAGTTCTTAGTTTAGGCTTGCATGGGGTCTTATAGGTAAGTACCCTCTTGAAGTTTAGTTGGCTTAAACCTGTCCTAATAATAGTAACCGGGTTCTAAGGAGCTCAATATCACCGGATTGTTTCCTTGGTCATTGTTTCAGCTCAAGCCTTTTTAATGGCCACTGAAATATCCCAAGAAACCAACCCTCAATGAGTGTAGTATCGAGTATCTACCAACTTCGGACTGCACCAAAGTCGGTCATCTCACTACATCCTAAAGGCCAAGTTGGTCAAGTAAAGGGTTCTAGAAGTTAATTAGTGATTCATGACATCACTCAGCGGCCCTATATTCTCTTTGATTGACTCAAAGGCTATCGGTACCCACAAATATATCGCACTAACATAGCTATTGCTTAGACCATGTCGGTATACCCCACACAGTTTCCACAATGTATTGTTATTTACCTATAATGTATCCCAAATCCGGGTGGAGGATTCAAACCCAAACAAAGAACCATAATGTAAAGTAAACAAGTCAAACAATGTAAGCAAATAAATGTGATCTAGCCCTAAGGTAACCCCACTTTTAAGTGATCCTCAACAGAGTCTCCAGTTTTGTGATGCGGTGGGAGAACTGACTTGAGGTTTTACGTTTGTGTTTGCAAATGTTGCGGTTTAGCAAGAGTCGCCACCGACTTTTCTTTTATCCAATAAGGAAAGGTGAAAAAGCACAGGAAAGACCTTTAGAGATGTTTTCTTGAGTTCGGGGGATAGATTATGAAAAGGGAAGGTATTAGCACCCTTTTCATCCATGGTTTTCCATGGGCTCTTAGTTACTTGCTAGATCACTTGCTTTTGTTTGAATGTGCTTGTGGTGTGATTTTTTTAGAGTATTTTGAAAATATAACTTTATAATGATTCTCGTTTCTATAAGAACGCATACAAAGTGTTTGTTTTCGAAAACAGTTCAAAGATGTGTTTGTGAGATGTGTTTTTGAAAGTGATTTTGAAAATGGAACTTCGTAATGGCTCTCGTTTCTGTAAGAACGCATACAAGGTGTTTGTTTCGAAAATGTTTCAAATGGAAGTGTTGGTGTATAAAATGTTTCTGTTGTGAGCAAGCGAGTAACTAAGAGCGAACCTACCTACTCAAAAGGTCTTAAATATGCTTTTCCTCCTCCTTTATATGTTGCTATCTTACAATTGTTTTGGTAAGAAGCCCCATTGTTGGATGTGAAGGGACGAGCGTTGGGTCATCGTATGACCATGATAGCAATGTTGTGAGATGTCTTAGCACTTTTCTTTAGGGACTAAGATCATTTTGAAAGGCAACTTTTACAGCATCATCGAGGGACTATGATCTTGTATTTTTTGACTCGTTTGTGCTAAGACATCCCACATGCATAACATGGCCATTTTTTATAAGGAAACAAGTGGAATTACCCTAAGGGTGCATCTATGAAAGTGTGTTTGATTGCATGCATTTGTCTTTGATTTTTAGTGGTCTACTTGTCGGTTTTATCTTGCCATACACGCCTAATTATTATACAGTATAAGGAAAATAGTAAACTGCAGAAAATGAAATTCTACGTTATTACAATATTTAGGGGATGGGGGTACATATTTATGAATGTGGATTGCAAGTAAAAATAAGTCCTAAATTACTATTACAACCATATTGAAATGCATAAGAATGTACAAGGAAATGTGAATTGAACTTGTTTTGTTTTAAGAAAACATTTTTTATCTTTAGTTTTAAGAAATAAAATAAAGTGTGAAAAAAATGTTTTTGGTGTCTATTGATTAATGAAATAGAAAATGATAGCGAAAATAATGAGAAACAGGAAAAATAGAATCAGCCTATTGCTGATTAAGGGAAGTCAGAAGTTCTGACTCTGGCGCACTGCAAAACAGAATTCCTGTTAGTAAAAAGAAAATAAATAGAGTCAGAAGTTCTGAGTCCACTGGGAGAACATTAGCTTTTAGAAGTTATGATACCACTAGAAACAGAATAGGTTTCAGAAGTTTTGATACCATTAGTAATAAATTGGATTTCAGAAGTTCTGATACCACTGGCAGAACTTGGTCTCTCTTTCCATGCTTGTCAGAACATCTGCAACTTAGTCATTTCTTCACAAAACAGAAGATGTGCATATGACAGTTATGGAAGGTTTCATAGCATTTCAGAAACAAGAAATATCATAACCATAAATGAGATGCAAGTGTAAATTTTCTAATCCTAATTCTGAGTTCTAATTTCTTCCATAAGTTCTGAAACTGATTTATTCCATACTTAGTGCAGGCAAATGCATGAAATCTCAGAATATGTACATCATCAGAAACATGATATCTACATTGTATTTTTGAGCATGTAAATCTGGTAATGCTTTAAGTATCGTGATAAGAGTCAGCAGGAGCTTACCTTGCAGCTGAAAAGATTCTATGGGACAGAGGTTGATCCTTAATTCTGGTGAGGTTCTGAGCAACTTCTCCATGTACTCAGCAGGATGGAGGTTCTCAACTTCAAATTACATATGCATCCTCATTTGTAATCTTTCTTGTTTTGGTTCAGTACTTTCTTATATGCGAAGCTTGCTTATTTTTTAATATTAATGCATTGAATTTGTTTGTTTTGAATTAATCCATTCGTATTCACTCATTTATGTTTTCCTTTGACTTTTTGATACTTAACTCTTGTTAAATAAAGCAAAGAACCTCTGGATGGAGGATGATGAGTAATGTACCGAAAATTTAAACGGTGTGCTTTTGAATAGGACCCTGCTGATGATGTACATGCCTTGTTTCAATTCCTAAACACCAGAGATATAAGGGAGATAGACCCTCGTCAACCCCTTTGAGCCTTGAAGTAGGAGTTTCTTTTCTGTTCAGAAAAACCCTCACATTTAACCCGGGGTAGGGTAGATTTCAGTTGATCCGATCGAATGTTCAGAACTCATCAGGAGTGCACATCTAAGTATACATCAATGGTTATCCATCAAGAGGCTGAGGAAAGTCAAAACCACAATGGTTAACCCCCGTTTTTCAGAAGCGTGCGTCAATTGACGATATCCCAATGGATATCTCTCGCACGCCAGGAGGTCGAAAGACGACGATACCACAACGGTTATTCCTCGTCAACCAAATAGCGAGGCAGTTACACCTTTTTCAGCAAGTCAAAGAACGATTCAAAGTCACATGATGGATTCAAACAAAATGAAATGAAAAAAAAGAGACAAAAAGCCCCGTTAAGTCGAAACTTGAAAAAACAAGTTGCTTAGGCAAAAGTCAGGGCATCCCGCTGGACTTCAAAATCAAAAGCAAAAGGAATTTGTCTAGGCAAAATTTAGGGAAAGCGAAAGAACGTGAAATGAGAAAGAGGGATTACTAAATAAAAATCCTCAGCAAGGAGCTAAGTCGTGTGATCAGACACCAAAAAAGAAAGAGGTAAGTGACTTCCATGTCCAAAAAAAAAACTCGCTTGACTCCTCAACCATCGTAAACGCTTCTTGAGATATGAGTGCTCGTATCGAGTTAACTGAATTTAGGACTGGAGAACATCATGAAGGGGGTGGGCACCAAATAATTTTAAGCCTTAAATCCTTTTTTCTAAAACCGTGAACCAGGCCACGTTACAACCCTTAAAAGTCCTAACTGAAGCAAGGGTTAATTCGAAAGCGATACCGTAATGAGGGTATGGTAACCTGACTCCTAGGAGGTTTGCTAATTTTTTTTTTTTGGTATCACTCCATATTTTTACTATCTTTTGTACAAAAAAAATTTCAATGTAAGTTTTTAACTTCAAGACAAACATGAGCTTTGCATTAGAATTATCATTCTTAGAATAAACATTCTTTGCATATGAACAAGTGCTTAAACATCAAGTAAGCTTGCATAATGAGCATCAGATGAAAGTTTGATTATTTCAAGGGACAAATTGCTTCAGGATACCGTTGAAAGGTAAATTATTTGTGAGAATGGTCTTAATATGGGGCAGAACTTCTATTGACTTTGTTGAGTAAAAGAATACCAGTTTGAGAAATGATCTGAAGTAGATTGCAAAAGTTGGTCGCCCAAAGTTTCTGACAAGCAGTGGTGCATTAATTTCAGTTGGTCCCAAGGGACGTATTGCTTCAAGTATTTGCTCGAGAAAGAAGCAGTTCAAGTCGAGAAGTATGGTTGTGAAATAACGTACTTTCAAGACATAGGACAACTACTCTAAGGTTATGTTGCCTTTTGAAAATCCTCAAGTTTTCATCTCTCCGTGAGCATAAGATAAAGAAAATATTTGTCGAGACTCTGTTGAGCAGGGGAAAGCATATTGAATACTCTATTGAGTAAGTGTTTAGTCAATCTGAGGCATTCAAGTTAGGATTTTATCCCTCAAAGTGCAGTCAAATTGGGGCAATTATGTTGATATTTGACCAATTTCTTTGAGAATGCGTTGATTAAAGGAGAATCTTTTCAGGATCTAAAGATGGATGGGCATTCACTCAAGCATGGTTGAAAGCGCTTCCAACACTGGTCAGCCAGTGGAAATATTCTGAAGTTCACCATATTGGGGCAGCTTATTTTGCTGGTACATATATCAGAAAGTCCCCTCGGGACAATTATCTTCAATGGCCCTATAGACTGGGGCAAGGCATTATGCAGGGGCATTTTCTCCTCTTCAAGGGTTGATCAAACCAAGTCCATACGCAAGCTAAATGACTAGTGAGTTTGAAAATCATGTCGAGAAGTCAGGATTGTTATCCTCAGCTCATTAGAGACTTAGGTCCATTTATTGATGTTCCTTTACAGAAGTCGAGATCATTATCTCCACTCGAAGTTGGATTGTTATCCTCAGTAGGATACGAGCAGTAACGTAAAGATCATTTGAGGTTGTTTACCCATACAAGACGTGATAGAAGTGTCGTTTCATAGGAGGACGCCTCTCCCCAGTAAAAGATTCGTTGCTACTTGACAAAAGTCTGTCTACCAAGGGGTTTCTCTTCTGAGATCTTTTCTCCCCAGCAAAGCATCCTCATTTCTCTTCAAGAGGAGAATGGTTCTTCTCCCTGGAAATTCAGAAGTTGTTTGAAGTCAAGATGATTTATTTTCAGTGGACTGCAATTTATTTTTGCAGCGTCTTCTCCAAAGTCCACTTTTCAGTGGCATTCCTCCTCAGAGTTGACATGATGAAGTTGTAATCTTGCATCGCAATTTTTTACCCATTGATTGGTAGTTCAATTTGCTTATTCATCAGTGAAGTTTGCCATTCCACGCATGGGGCATATTGCCACGATTTTCTATTTTGCAAGTATTGTTGGTCTTTTATGACAAGAAGCATACCAGCAAGTGAATCAAGAAAGGTATGTATGTAACCAACATGAGGATTTCTGTAGAATGGGATTCAATCTCCCCAGTGAATGCTCACTTCTTCTCAAGACAGAATCATGTATCCCCAATAAAGGCGTACTCTCGCCCAGACAAAATTCCTTATCTCCGGTGAAGGTATACCCCTGCTTAATCCCCATTGAAGTCAACACTCTTGATAAGAGTTCGTTTAAGAGTGTGTCCCTTCCAGAGGGAAGATCTCCAAAGAAGTGTATTTCAACACGATTCTGTACAATCCTGTTTCTTTAGTGCAGTCTACTTTTTTTGAAGAATCTGGGAAGGATTGCTTCTTTAGACTAGATACCTTTATTATATCCTCTTGAAGTCGATACCTTGCGTCTTTTTGGTCTGCATTTATCTCCCTAGTGAGGTTGTCGTTCATCGTCTCAATGAAGTTTATATCTTTTCTCCCTGAGGAAGTTTGTCCAAGTCAGGTTTTCTTAAAGAGATGTTTAATTAACGTGTTTGTTATGCCCAGTGGAGCGGGTCTTCTATTTTTCTAGGGAAGTGTACACGGACGAATGCCGTTTAGAAATAATTTCATCTCCAGTGATGGCGTATTGCTGAAATATTCCCTCGGTGGAGTTCCGAACCTCAAGCTTATGGTTCAAAGATGCCTTTCTCTTCCTCAAATGAATATTGTTACCCTCGACAGTAGTATCCTCTGTGTGGCCTGGATAGAATTATTTTATTCAAAAAATTTCTGTGATTCCCCAGTCGAAGTCACTTTTATCAAAGACTTACATCAGAAGGTCCCAATTCCCAGCAAGATTCTCTTTATCCTTGAAAAGAGATGTTGAATTTTTCCCTAAGAAGGTGGGAGTTAGATTAGAGTTCGAAATTTTCCATGAACTGCAATTTATTTTTGCAATATTTTCCCCAGGGAAGGCACACTCTTGCCCGAGTATTCCTCCTTCTCAGTGCAGTCTGTTTCTTTCCAGGTTTCTAGGATGAATCATTTTACTAACTAATTGGAGATTCTTGATATACTCCCCTTGAAGTCAACATTCTACGGCTTCCCCAGTGAGGTTTGAACTCATATTCCCCATGAAGTATGTATGCTCCTACTCAGTGAGGGATGCACTCCCTGTCTTTCTCCAACGCTGCCTGCTATATCAGAATTCTTAAAGATTCTTATGTTTGTCTACGGGAGATTTTAGTTTGTTATCCTCATAAGGACATCCATCATCCGCACTGAAACTATTTATGCTCCACAATATAGAACTTCTTATCAGTTTGAATCTTGTAGAGGTGGCTACACCCAGTGTAACGGATATTGTTGATATTATCATCTAAAGATTTTTGGCCCCTAGTGTATGAGGTAGTCTTTGCCCCAGTCGAAGCCAAATTTTTAGGACCTCCCAGAGTAATTGGTCTCTTATTCCCCAGTGGAGCAAGCTATTATTTCCATAGTGGAGCAAGTGTCCTATCTCCCCAGTGTGATGTACATGGGAGCGCCAGTCGTAGCTCTTTCATCCCGGAATATAAAATATTTTGTTGAGATGTCTGCAGTGGAGTTTCTGTCCTAGGATGTTTGGTTCTTCCCCAAGTGAAGATTTTTACCCCCGGTAATGTTATCCCCAGTGTGTTTTGAGTGGAATTCTTTTTATTTAAGAACTTATATGCTCCCGGTAGAAGTTATCTTCATCAAGAGTTTTTACGCGAGAAAGCTTTCATCCTCAGCAAAGCTCTCCTCTTTCTAGCAGAAGATAAAGTATTACTGCAATTTATTTTGGCAGTGTTATTCCCCAGGAAGTCGGAAGTTTGGTTAGAAGTCAAGATTTTTCCAGGACTGCAATTTATTTTTGCAGTATTACTCCCCAGGAAGTTGTTTCTTCAATGTTATCAATCGTTCGAGGTTGATGGTTTCGAATCTCGGTTTCCCATTTAAGTTCATATTGCATGTTCTCTACAGAAGATCAGATGTGCAAGAATAATCATTCGGAAGTTCATTGTCTTCCCAGCATCCGAGTATTGATGTGATTTCCCCAGTGCATTGCTAAACATGCATTATTACATTGCATCATTACATTGCATCTACTAAAACACATAGCATTTCCATTGTATGGAGCATTACGCTATAAAAAAAGTTCAAACATGCATGAGTATAATCCAATTGTGTTCACATGTGGTAACCAGATTGTTATGTCCTCAGATTTGATTTATCTCCACAACAAGCCTAGGGTGACTCTATTATGTTTCCCCAGCGGAGCTTATTTTGATTCACCACCAGCCGAGTCTTTGGTATTTCTCCATTTCCCCAGTAAGTTTATGGTTTGCTCTTGCCTTTGCAGGCCTTTGGTTATTTTACCCGTGTTTGCTTTGCCGTTAGAGTGCGAATAAGAGTCGGCATATAGCCTTTCTTATTTCTCAAGTATTTGAGTATCCATACTTGGTGTGTGGTAATTCAGATAATTGCCACTCTTGAAGAATTACACCCCGCCTTTGGCCTGACGGATTTTGTAGTTCTTGCGTATTTGCAACTTATCGAACGCCCAACGTGTTTTGGCAATCCTTGTTAGAGTCTGTTTTAATCTGTCTCTTTCTCTTGTAGAGTTCACCTTCGATCAGTACTCTCTGAAGGTCCTGCTTAGTCGATTCCTTGTTTTGGTTTATCTGCGTTAGTCGGGTCTTCCTTTCGTTAGCTTAGCTAACCTTTTATGTTAAGAGTCTTTCAGTGTCTCTTCAAAGTCCAGTTGTCTGGCGTCCTTGTTTAGGCGAATGCATCCCTTTTATTGGGGCTTTCTTCGATTAGTCTCATTCCTGTGTTCACTATCAACTCTAAATATTTGTTTCTTGATGTTCAATTCCACTCCTGCGTATCTAACTCTGACCAGATATGCATACCTTTATCTTTTAAAATCCCGCTTCGGCTGGTATCCTTTTTCAAAATCCCGCTTCGGCTGGTATCTTTCAAAATCCCTCTTCGGCTGGTATCTTTTAAAATCCCGCTTCGGTTGGTATCTTTTAAAACCCCGCTTCAGCTGATATCCTTTTTCAAAATCCCACTTCGGCTGGTATCCTTTTTCAAAACCCGCTTCGGCTGGTATCTTTCAAAATCTCGCTTCGGCTGGTATCTTTTAAAATCCCGCTTTGGCTGGTATCTTTCAAAATCCCGGTTCGGCTGGTATCTTTTAAAATCCTGCTTCGGGTGGTATCTTTTAAAATCCCGCTTCGGTTGGTATCTTTTAAAATCCCGCTTCAGCTGGTATCTTTCAAAATCCGGCTTCGACTGGTATCTTTCAAAATCCTGCTTCGGCTGGTATCTTTTAAAATCCCGCTTCGGCTGGTATCCTTTTTAAAATCCCGCTTCGGCTGCTATCTTTCAAAATCCCGCTTCGGCTGCTATCTTTCAAAATCCCGCTTCGGCTGCTATCTTTTAAAATCCCGCTTCGGCTGGTGTTGTACCCCAAAATTTTCCCTCCCATATTCTCCAAGATTTGTCAAGAATCATCTTCAAATGGTTCAAGATTGCTCAAGGATTGCACAGTCCAAATACCTCTTAAGCCAGTCAAAATTAGGGTTTTGGTTCCTTCAAGGAATTGGAGATTTTCAATGGCTCAATAAAGTCTCATAGGCCCATATACATCCTCAAGCACCTACATGTCAAGTCTCAAGACTCACAATGCCAGTTTGCACAGTCAAAAGCTTCATTTGCTCTACAGTCAACTGCAGGGGCAAAATGGTCATTTTACAGTCAAAAGTCAGAATTTTTGGTCAACATCTTATTTTGAGTCTACAATCATCATTTTATCAAGTCTTAATCATGATTCCACAAGGATGGCTCAAAAATCATCATGATGCAAAAAGTTACTATTTTTGGACAGTAAAAAAGTCAATTGTATCTTGACCAGGGCATAACTTTTTCATGGTTCATCAGAAAAATCCCATCCAATTCTCATTTTGAAGGGGATGACATTTCCTACAACTCATCTTCACATTCCAATTCCAATAAATGCTCTCACAAAAAGTTATCAATTTCTACATTATAGGTCAATTTCAAAAGTCAACAAAAATGCACTTCAAGTCAAAGGCCATAACTTGAGATTGGTAAATCCAAATGACATGGGACCAAAGGCATTGGTTAGAGGACTTAAAGACCTTTACAAAATGTCCAAGAACATGTTCATATGATCAAAATTGAGCAAGATATGCATTGGAGAAGTTGGGAAATTTTTGTGAATTTGCAAAAGTCAACTTTGCTCAAAACACTTTGTTTTTGCTAATGGGCCTCAAATTTCTTCTTGAAACTTTATCCAAGGCCTATGCACGACCCATCAAGCTTAATTGAATTATTTTCTTATTTTTTATTAATTAATTGGATTTTTAATCAATTTTAATTCATTTAATTAATTTAAATTGTAGGAAATACAAAGATTTGATTTTTCAATCTTTTTGTGAAGCAAGAATGACCTAATCATGCTGGCAATTTCGTGTGCAAATCAAAGGGACAAGAATATCCAAGTTTGGCAACTTTCTTCAATAAAAAAGATTCAAAAATATTTGATTTTGAATCAAATATGCAACCATTAATTCCATGGATTTTTTGTGCAAGATTTATCCTAGTTTCAGTCCTCTATAAATACACAAACTAATCCTAATCATGCATACGTGAATTTGCTGCAGAAAAGCCATAATCACATTCAAGAAAATTCAAAGAAAAGTCAAAATTGTTTTCTGCATTCTAGCACGATTCAAAGCAATTTATGGATTCAAACATGTTGCTGGGAGTGTGAGGAACGTTTTGCAATCAAAACCACACGCTGAGGCTCAAGAAATCATCATTTACAGTCTCACGGTTTGACATTTTTTCTCATAATCGAAACTCATGATTCATAAGCATTTAACATGATTTATGGTTCGTTTTGCATTGCTTGAATCCTTATGAAACTAATGGTATAAATTAATTTACTTATAGTGTACAGAATCATAAGTTTCCATTGACAAAATCTAGGGTTCTTGAGCTTCCAAATTGGGGCTTTACAGTACAGGAAAAATCAAGCCTCGAGAGACCTATGGTTGAAATCGTTGAGACCAGACGAACACAATGACACCATCACGAAATATTTATGTAAACTGTAGAGCTAATCGCTATTATTGGTCGTTACAGGTTGTGGGGGTTAAAAACCCCCGCTATCTATTTGTTTTTTATAGGTACAAAGGAGAACGATGTTGAGGTGTAAGCGTATGGTTGGGTGGTTTAAAATAGCGCGCGTTTTTATTTGTTTCCCAGCATAGTTGTTGTTTTTATATATTATATTCATTGTCCATTATAATTACAAACGCGTGCAGGTGGCTTGGTGGTTGATGTGCTGGCTGGTAATCATTGGGACCTGGGTTCGAATCCCAGGTCCACCCCAAACGCTTATGTTATTTTGTTTAACATGTTCACATGCAGGCAGTCCAAGAGCGTTCCACCATGTGCTTCAATTATCAACACGCCCAGTGGCCACAGTCACAAATCCAATGGTCATGATTGGAAGACCATGGTGCTCCTGGTCAACCCACGCGTAGACAAATCAAGAAAGTCAGAAGGGCTTGAGTGTTAATGGGCCAGAAATTCCAGAACAAACCTCCTCTTTGGGCCAGCACCCCCTGGGTTCTTTTTCTTTTTTCTCTTTATATTTTTTTCCTTTAATTATTTTATTTTTAATAACTATTATTATTATTATTTAATTAACTCATAAATTAATTTATTTTCATAATAAAATCAGAAAACATAAAAATATAATTATTATTATTATTATTAATTTCACCTTAATTTAATTATTTTTGTAAATAAATACTAATATAACTAATTTAGTTTAATTAGGTTAAATTTGACTTTTTTTTCACAATAAATAAATTTAACATAGAATTAGGGTTTTGACAACTTTTAATTTCTTTTATTTTTATTTTCATTAAGACATTAAAAAACTAAAAAATACTCTTTTCTTTTAATTATTTAATTAATTAGAATTAGGTTTAATTAAATGCAAAAAGGACCAAAATTCCATTCTTTTCTCAAAAAGGGTCAAAACCCTAAGGACTTTTCCAATTCAATTTCTTTTCGCGCATATTTATTTTTGATGATATTTATGTAATTGTTTCGAGGATGTAATAGATGATTAGGACTTTTTATCGCTTTCTTTATTTTCTCGCAATTTACTTTTCAAGGGTTATGTTTTTGGCGATGTAAATACCTGACGCCTTGTAATAGCGTAGATTTACTTTCCGCAATTTACTTTCCGCAAATTATTAACTGTTAACTATGCATGACAAGACTTGCCTGAAATTAAAATCAAAACGTAGCTCACCATAACATGTGCAAAGATAATTTAATTGAATCCTGACACACTCGCACGTGCCACTCCTAGGGTACGCCTCACTTGGTTGCCTCGACGTGGTCATTAAGTATAGGGTGTTTTAGAGGTCGCCCTCCTGTCTAAAGATCCAAGTTGCCTTGAAACGGTTGCCTCGGATAAAAAAGGATCTAGGACATTAGGGTTACCGCTAAGGCGTCCTACTATTGCTTTGGTGACCACACATGTCCCTATAATCGAATTGACCCGATAACTCCAACGACGGTGCTACCTACTTCTCAATGGTGGGATAGTACTGTCTAAAGTACATTTACACAGCTTAATTCCTTTTGAGTAGGTAGAGGTTCTAAGGTACTTGCTCTTTCAAAACAAAAATACTTTTCGCACCTACACTTTTCTGACAAAAGTTTTCAAACAAACACTTCATGACACTCTTGAGGACTGATACAAGAGTTACCTAGAAGTTTTCAAAACAAACTTTTTCAAAACCCACAAACACAAGAGAAGCAAACATTTTTGAAAACATAGTGAGCAAGTACCTAAGAGCTTGTGGATAACCACGGATAGAAAGGGTGCTAACACCTTCCCTTTCTATAATCTACCTCCCGAACCCGAGAAACATCTCGAAAAGGAATTTTGATGTGCTTTTGTCCTTTCCTTGTTGGAGAACATAAAAGACGGTGGCGACTCTTGCTTACCGCGACATTTCGCGAACCAGCATTTCAAAACAGTCAGTTCTTTTTCCACCGATCACAGCTGGTATCCTTTTTCAAAATCCCGCTTTGGCTGGTATCTTTCAAAATCCCACTTTGGCTGGTATCTTTCAAAATCCCGCTTCGGCTGGTATCCTTTTTCAAAATCCCGCTTTGGTTGGTATCTTTCAAAATCCCGCTTCAGCTGGTATCTTTCAAAATCCCGCTTCGGCTGGTATCTTTTGTTAAAATCCCTCTTCGGCTGGTATCCTTTTTCAAAATCCTGCTTCGGCTGGTATCTTTCAAAATCCCGCTTCGGCTGGTATCTTTCAAAACCCTGCTCCGGCAGGTATCCTTTAAAACCCTTCTTCGGTCGGTACCCTTTGTTAAAATCCCGCTTCGGCAGGTATCCTTCGCTAAAAATCCCGCTTCGGCTGGTATCATTTGTTAAAATCCATCTTCGGCTGGTATCATTTGTCAGGAATCCCACTCGTTTGGTCTCTTTTCTCAGTAAGTTTGCCTTCGATTGGTGTTCCTTTGTCAGAGCCTTCTTCGGTCGGTCTCTTTCTTGTGTATGTCTAACCTTGACCTGACATCCAAGAGATTTTCTCAGCTAACCACTACAATCCAAAAAAAGAAAACAAAAAATATAACAATACCTGACTAGCTTCGGAGCGCAAATTTTCAGGTTCTTTTGAGTATTTAATCTTCTTCCACCATTGAAGGTTCGAAAGGCTGGCGCCAATCTCACCTTTAGGTTGAAGGCGATTAAATAGGGGCAGATGTTGCACCCCAAAATTTGCCCTCCTAATTTCTTTTATTTTGGCTTAGACTTTTGCATTCATCTACATCTATACCATTAAGTCACTAACATGGCATACATTTCATTCAATATAGCTCTGAGGTTCAAAGTTCAGTGGTTGTGCGATATTAGGGTTTTGCAATGGTTAAGGCGTTCGTATCCAATAAAGACTGATTTCTTATTCAGGTAGTGAGCAGTGGAATTAGGGTTGTGACTTTGGTCGTTGAGGATTTCTTTCTTCATCAAGCCGCGAGGCTATCAGGGTTTATTTCCCCATATGTGATCAAAGCCAGGTTTTTGGCAATTGTGTTCCAATCGGGTTTTTCGTCAAAGATCATGAGATTAAGGTTTGTTCTTATCAAGGTACTTTCTCATAAAGCTTTATATTGTGCGTCAGAAATTATCATCTTCAAAGGAATTTATTAAGGATTTTAGCCTTGCGTTTTCAAGTGGACATGTTTGTGACTTGAATTACAAAAGTTGAAGCACAATATAAGATATGACGCGAGAGAGTGCTAATTGAGTTAGATAAACATGAATAAAGGCCTTGATTTTGGGCAATTGCAATATGGAGAGGTTGTTGTCTGGACTGAGTTCAGGCATGAATATTATTGATTTGATTGAATGTTATGTCATGTCTTGAGTTCAGGACTAATTCATTGAATATGCAAGTTGGTTGAAATTCGTTCGCCGAGTCATGAAGTGAAGTGTTTAGAGGATAATCAAATGGTATTAAAGAAATCTAAGCGTTAGTTTGTTTTCGAGAATTTGATTCAGGCGAGTTTAGAGACCTTAGTCATAAGGGTTTCTTGGAATGCAAAAGATGAGATACAAATGGCAAGGCATAGTCATTCATTATAATTCCATTCAAGTGGTTATTTTGATTCAAGTTGTTATTTCCAAGATTATTCCATATCATTGTTCATCCCAAGGGCTCATATGTGTTATGAATTACATTGGCAAATAATCAAGAAGCATAACTCAAAGTATCGGTTTATAACTCCCTTATGGTCGATTCAAGCATATAGATTGGAAAGCCCATTTATATGGATATGTTCTACTAGCAAGACATTCAAGTGGATCAATATTTTTTCAAGATTTATCCATAATGCAAAATCTCATTCAAAATTCAGTCAAGGTAAACCAAGGAATTTTGAAACAAAAGGCTAAGAAATTTTTGGGCGCATTGATATGGCCATATTGCGCAAAGTTTGTCTTTGATGATTGAATCAAGTCTACATAGCATTATGTTTATCTTGGTTAAAGGTTCGAGTTTCGACTATTCAAAAAACCATTACAAAGGTTTCAATGGCCATTACAAGTTATGTCCAAATATCCATTCAAGCTTCAAAGTTCACATTTAAAGTTCCTAAGGATGGCATACAAAATACAATCGCATCATTACAAAAAAAAAATTACACAGAACTTTTTCATTCAAAAGTTACTTCATGCGAAACTCCAAATTCTAGCAAAAGGCTTCGAGCATATCATGTATAAGGCTATAAACTCGTTGCTACTATGCTGAGCCATCAAACCAATATGTGCAGCTCATTGGTATCTGCAGTACACAAGTTGTTGTAGGCATACCTGCAAACATCAAATTTATTCATTAAATTTGGATTCCCAAACTTGCATTCAACAAAAAAGGAAATGAATCTCAAAATTTCCCAACATTTAACAAACAGAAATAACAGAATTTGTTCAGGCCTCTAACCCCTAACCGAATTTAACCAACTGTCAAATAGAAATCTAAAATAGAATTACCAATTCCCATATTCTAACCAACTAACAAACAGTCATTTCTTTAATTCATGACCTCCTAACCAGAAGTTAAAAAAGAAAAACTTCTAACCAACTCTCAGGGAGCTATATAACAGAATGAGGTTCACAATTGAAAAAGGGGGGAATGTCAGAGGAAAATCAGTTATAAAGAAAAACTCTCAACAGGAAAAGAGAGAGGGGGGAGATTCACGGTCAGAAAGCATATAGAAAGCATACATAAAGAATACAGAAAGAATATAAAAAACTCACCAGAAAATACTCTCTACCTCTTCTCTCTTCTTGATCTCCATAATTTTTCTGCATCTTCAACCTTTTTGTGATTGGTTACCATCACTATCTTCATAAGCAGCCTCCCTGCAACTGCATCATCTTCATCAGTTCTCCAATCATTGGAGGAAGAACACCAAAAACTCAAGCTCTTTCTCTTTGAAACCAGTTCTTTGCTCCCATCATCATCATCTTTCTCTATCCTAATCCTGTGAACATCAACAACAGCATATGCACAACGGTCATAACAGAATAACAGAAAAACTCACCAATCTGGATTCTTTCTTCACTCTCTTCGAATTCTGATCTCATCTTCATCTTCATCAAGCGGTAGAAGTTGGTTTTGAATTTCCAGCTGATTCTTCTCCGCAGATCACCATCGTATGCTTCATCAATATCGCAATTGTCTCCGCAGCACTCGCATCATCATCTTCGCTGAGAGAGTTACTGGTAACAGGGCAACATCCTTCTTCATTATCAACGAATCTGCAAGATTTATTACTGTAATCACCTTCATTCCATATCTCATCTTTCTACATCAACAACAAACGCCTCAGCATAGTAGCACTGTTTTATTCAACGATCTTCGTTGTTTCCTATAACAAGAGTACCGCATCACAATTGTGTTCGGAACTGCGAGATTGAAGGAATTAGAAAAAGAGTAACAGACTAGAAAATAGTGCATACCTGAAATTACTGACTCTCTTCAGATTCTTCGATAGTGAAGAAGCACCACACAGCTCCAGTCGGTAAGCGTTCTTTCTCCTTCTAATATGTTTTCACGGTTTGAATTTTATTTGTGTGGAAATCAAACATGATGAATATGAATGGAAGGATTGAGACGATGATGACGAAACTGATACCGAATTGGAGGCACGAGGATTGATAGTTGCGGTAAGAAAAAAAATAGATGTGTGAAGAAGTTGAGTCAAAATCGACGCGGAAAGAAGAAGAGTTCGTAAACGTAATAGATTTAAAACGGCGACGAAGTGAGATACAAAGACGGCGGTGCAAGGTTGTTTCACTAAAGCAGAAAGTGAAAATCTCGGGCAACACCAGTCGTATTCGAAGAAGAATCATTGCGATATTGACAGAAGGGAGGACGAAATGGAAATCTGAGACAGACGGAGAAGCGGTAAACCCGTATTGAGACGGGAAGTGACATTCGTAGGGGAGCTCGGTTGCAACGGAGTGAATTTGATTCAGAGTGTGACGGATGAAATCTGAGACAGAGGGAGAGATCGCATGAGTCGCGCCGCTGAGACAGAGGGAGAGGTCGCATGGGCCGCCGCGGCTGAGTTTGAGAGGACGAAGGGAATTAGTAATCCTAATCTCTTCTTTAATTATTTCAATTTTTTTTAATTATTATTTTGTTTTATGCTGAATAATAGCACCATGGACCGGATTCCACTTTCTTGTATAGCCCATTGGGATTCTTTTTTTGTAGTTAATAACAAGTTAAAGAAAAGTATAAAAAAGGGACGAATTGGATCTTATTGTGGTTTGGACTGAATCTCTCTTACGCCCAGGGGCGTTTTTTTTTTTTTTTTGCAGCAGCTTATGGCTTTGCAAACAAAATAATATTATGGACTCAATAGTCTGGGCCTAGGTGCCAGACTTGCTTCAACACATCTGACTTCATGCATGATACCCCCTGAGCTCACTCTTCTAATATTTTATTTTAACTAATTTTGTTAATCGTTTAGACTTGTTTGGATTTTCTTTACGCGATAAAAATAATAAATTCAAATATAAAAATTTGTTAGTTTTTATTTGAGATTTTAGGAATTTAATTCCGATTGTCTGATGATATTTGAGATCGGTAATTCACTTTTTCTTGTTGAGATATGGAATCCTATGCAGGTTTATTGTGCAATATGCAAATGTGCTTGAGATTTCGATTGTGATTTATTTTCACATCAATGATGCATCGACATTTATTCCGAGCATTTTATTTCTGATTCTTTTCTTTTATTGGTGAAGCTTTTTGCGAAGATCGTCGAGTTTCTTTGTTTTGATGCGCTTTACTACGGATTGATATCTGTTTGGTATTTTCTCTTGTTTATCTCATTTCAGCACTTTGCTGCTTTCTAGATATCATGAGAAGTAGGAAATAAAGAGTGTGCGCTCGAAGTCGCTGTTTAAAGACCTGTAGCAGGCATTCCGCACTTCATTTGCTAGATGTGTTGTGCTTGTATTTGTTTACTTTCTTGTTGATCGATGAGTCACTCAATTTAGAAATTGAGATCACGACTTCGCTCTCAGTGCATGCTCCCTATAGAATTTCATCGCTTTCCTTTATTTCTTGTTGATCGATGAGTCACTCAATTTAGAATTTGAGATCACGACTTCTCTCTCATTGCATGTTCCCTATAGGATAGTTTTGTTAGACTTTCTTAGGTAATGGTAGCCTAGATAGATTCTCTCTAGTTGTGCTCGCTTGAGCTAACTCTCTTGAGCTTATTGGCTTACCTGTTTGATTCCATCTTTGTGTACATGTTTTGAGATGATATACCCTCTGCATGTTCCCTTAGGAGCTCTTGATTCGACTATAGATGATGATTCGAGATAGACATAGTTTTAGGTGATAGACCCTTGCTATGCTCCTTTAGGACTTCTTGATTCATCTATAGATGATGAGTTGAGATAGACATTAGGATTGTTATCCAAGCATGTCAACATAAGGTAGATATTTCCCTTCAAAACTTAACCTTAGGATTAATCATTGTATGATAACATTAGGGATAGATCTAGGTTAGTCTCCCTTAGGTGTTTCATTTCTTTTGCATCCATGCATTAAAACAAAAACTTCCTTTTTCTTTGAAAAATATTAAAACATCTAACAACTTCCAAATCCTTCTTCAAGGTAAAAGATATCAACCAATGCAAACTCTTTTTGCGCCTTCGGGCTTTTCTTTCAAACTCTTTTCAGAAAGAACATGCTAATTCACTTCTGTGTTGACGCATAAATCTCCAAAGGTCGAGTTGCGGCAGAAGGAAAAATTAATGTTGTTCATTAAAAAATACAAACAAACAAAAACATGTCAGCTGAACTACGGCTGCTCTGATTCCTTAAAAGGGATACGTAGGCATCGGGGTAGGGCCCGAGCGAGCACAACTTTTCATTTTCCCTACATTCTTTTCTCATTCCTTTTGCATGCATTTCCTGTACAGTTTAGATATAGATTAAACACACCCATAAGATAGATAACAAGAGTGGATACCATAGAGTACTACGGGCGTGTGGGGTGCTAATACCTTCCCCTCGCGTAACAGACTCCCTTACCCGATCTCTCGGTCATAAGACCGTGACTTCTCCCTTCTCAGGTTTTCTCGATGTTTACCTTTCCCTACATGTGGGATAAAAGACGTTCGATGGCGACTTCATTGATTTCATTATCAGTTGATTGTTCAGACGGTTATTTCAGCTGGCGACTTCACTGGGGATAGATTGACCTATTGCTGGTCCATCCCGGAGTCGATCCTAGCTCTTGTTTTCTTTTCCTTGGGTGTTTATTTTTATGCTTTATAGATTGTTCATTTTGTACATGTTTATTTGTGCATGTGTTTGCATTGCATTTTATTGCTTTCGATATTGGTGATACTGTTATGTTGGCTCTGTTTTCATGATTGGGTGGGTGTTATTATGAGGTAAAAGGCCCAATACCCAGGCCAGAGTGAACTAGGATACTAGGAATAGAGTGGAACATGAACGGCTAGTTGACTTAGGTCTCACTATTTCCGTCATGTCGTCCACACTCAGATGAGGTACAAATGAGGGGCTATCATTTTCACGTAGGTGATATGGCGATAGTTTTTCAGGAGTACCCTCGATTATGGGTTACTCGACCTTACCCTGACCTAGTTTTCACCTGTGAGAGGGGAGGGACTTGATTATTACAAGTATAGATGATGACTATGTTCTGATAGTGATTGTTGTTCTGTTGGTGACTATGTGGGTCTCAGATTTATTTTCTGATTTTCTGGATTCGGTATTCAGGATGGTTCTTTGGTTATGTTCTGGACCTTTGATCCTGATATATTCATCTTGTCTAGAGATTATACAACGGTTATTCATGGTACTTGGTTCTGTTGTGTTCTGAAATTGGTACCGAACCTTTGACCTTGTGATATTCAGATTATTCAGCAGATTTATACGTCAGTCATCCAGAGGATGGTACAGTTGTTATGCTGAACTTTTGAACCTATGTCAATGCACCTTGCATCATAGCATGTTTATTTTACACACAAAAAAAAGTGAAAGATTGTATGTATAAAAAAGATGTTTGAACATAGCATTGCATCCACTCATTCACCTCATGTATCTTCGTGCATCTTCATGCATCCATAGCAGGTACTTAGAATGGGGAATCCTTATTCGGACTCAGTATTTTCTTTTTAGAACTGCCAATCTTGACTTCTCACCGCTTTGTGATCAGATTCAAGTTATGAAACAACTTTGTGGGGAATTGTATGAGATGAAAAGAATCAGATGGGGCTGTTTATTGGGGATATGCAAGCAATGGCCTGTAGTCAGAAATCCTCAAGGGGAAAAATAGCCAGTTGAAGACTTAGTTGAGTCAGGTATGGAAGTTTTGAAGACAGTGTCAGCAAAGAAAAGTGATCTTGTATACGTTGTTGCAACAGGAGCTGTCATTCATCCCCAGCCTATGGGACATTTTTTCAAATCATGAGATACTCTGTTGGTCTCACCCAGATCTTCGTGTTCTCGGATTTTCTTACTAGCAGCTAGTTTCTGGTCTCCAAGTGAATCCATGGGGTAAAACTTACCAGCAGAGACAGAAAAAGCTTGAGAAGCAGATTGATACAATCTCAATGCCATATCCAGTTATTTCCTCGTGTGTTGGAAGCTCAGTTGATTAAGCTTCATGCTTTGGGTCATCCTCCAACAAATTTCTCCCCTAATTTCGATGAAAATGCTAGATGTGTCTCCCATTCTGGGGCACTTAGTTAGGATTTTGAATACTGCAAGGGGCTGGAGTATGAAGTTTGGTACTTGTTTGGCTTCTTTTCCAAGGTTCAGTCCATGTTTGGAAAACCATTTCAGACTCTTTTTCCTCAGTTGGATGCTTCTTATGTGTAAGTATAAGATGGGGTGATGCTTCTATGATGAAGAAGTATAAGATATCGAGTTCTTGGGTATCTGCTGTTGTGTAGAAGAAAAGTACCTCAATGGTCGAATTCTATATTCAGAGTTTAGTTTCTTCTATGTAGTAGAAGATTCTTTGTTACAGTTTCTGAATTTTTCTTATGTGTAGTAGAAGACGGAGACTCTTTTGTGAATGAGGAGATTCTTCATAATTCGGTTGCTAAAACTTCTCTCTTGTGAAGTAAGAGATGAAGTTTACTTTCTTCTGTGTAGTAGAAGACGGAGACTCTTTTGTGAAGTAGGAGATTCTCCGTAATTCGGTTGCTAAAACTTCTCTCTTGTGAAGTAGGAGATAAATTTTACTTTATTTTGTGTAGTAGAAGATTCTTTAGTATGGTTGTCGGATGTCGCTTCTATGTAATAGAATATGTCGCTTCTTTTGTGTAGTAGGAGACGCTCTGGAATTCAGCGGCTGGATTTCTCTTCTGTGTAGTAGAAGATGGTTGGCATTTCTTCTCTATGGTAGAAGATACTTTGTGATGCAATTTATACAAGTTCTCTTGATAAGGCCTTCATCACATATGGTGAAGGAATTCGATGTGATTACCATGCCAGGGCACTAGGCCATTCCATTGAAGACTGCAGGTCATTCAAAGAAAATGGGCAAGACCTGCTGGATGCAAAGGCTATTAATTTCAGGCCAGCCAGTCAGATTTGAAGTCTCTGTTGACTCAGTAAATGTCAAGACTGGTAGATCATCGTTCGAAGCAACAAGTCCATACGGAGACTAGTCTCCTCAACATGGAAATTTCAAATTACATCTGCATCCTCATTTGTAATCTTTCTTGTTTTGGTTCAGTACTTTCTTATATGCGAAGCTTGCTTATTTTTGAATATTAATGCATTGAATCTGTTTGTTTTGAATTAATCCATTCGTATTCACTCATATGTTTTCCTTTGACTTTTTGATACTTAACTCTTGTTAAATAAAGCAAAGAACCTCTGGATGAAGGATGATGAGTAATGTACCAAAAATTTAAATGGTGTGCTTTTGAATAGGACCCTGCTGATGATGTACAGGCCTTGTTTCAATTCCTAAACACCGGAGATATAAGGGAGATATACCCTCGTCAACCCCTTTGAGCCTTGAAGTAGGAGTTTCTTTTCTGTTCAAAAAAACCCTCACATTTAACCCGGGGTAGGGTAGATTTCAGTTTATCCGATCGAATGTTCAGAACTCATCAGGAGTGCGCATCTAAGGATACATCAATGGTTATCCATCAAGAGGCTGAGGAAAGTCAAAACCGCAATAGTTAACCCCCATTTGTCAGCAGCGTGCGTCAATTGACGATATCCTAATGGATATCTCTCGCACGCCAGGAGGTCGAAAGACGACGATACCACAACGGTTATTCCTCGTCAACCAAATAGCGAGGCAGTTACACCTTTTTCAACAAGTCAAAGAACGATTCAAAGTCACATGATGGGTTCAAACAAAATGAAATGAAAAAAAAAGAGACAAAAAGCCCCGTTAAGTCGAAACTTGAAAAAACAAGTCGCTTAGGCAAAAGTCAGGGCATCCCGCTGGACTTCAAAATCAAAAGCAAAAGGAATTTGTCCAGGCAAAATTTAGGGAAAGCGAAAGAACGTGAAATGAGAAAGAGGGATTACTAAATAAAAATCCTCAGCAAGGAGCTAAGTCGTGTGATCAGACACCAAAAAAGAAAGAGGTGAGTGACTTCCATGTCCAAAAAAAAACTCGCTTGACTCCTCAACTATCGTAAACGCTTCTTGAGAGATGAGTGCTCGTATCGAGTTAACTGAATTTAGGATTGGAGAACATCATGAAGGGGGTGGGCACCAAATAATTTTGAGCCTTAAATCCTTTTTTCTAAAACCGTGAACCAGGCCACGTTACAACCCTTAAAAGTCCTAACTGAAGCAAGGGTTAATTCGAAAGCGATACCGTAATGAGGGTATGGTAACCTGACTCCTAGGAGGTTTGCTAATATTATTTTTTTTGGTATCACTCCATCTTTTTACTATCTTTTGTACAAAAAAAATTTCAATGTAAGTTTTTAACTTCAAGACAAACATGAGCTTTGCATTAGAATTATCATTCTTAGAATAAACATTCTTTGCATATGAACAAGTGCTTAAACATCAAGTAATCTTGCATAATAAGCATCAGATAAAAGTTTGATTATTTCAAGGGACAAATTGCTTCAGGATACCGTTGAAAGGTAAATTATTTGTGAGAATGGTCTTAATATGGGGCAGAACTTCTATTGACTTTGTTGAGTAAAAGAATACCAGTTTGAGAAATGATCTGAAGTAGATTGCAAAATTTGGTCGCCCAAAGTTTCTAACAAGCAGTGGTGCATTACTTTTAGTTGGTCCCAAGGGACGTATTGCTTCAAGTATTTGCTCTAGAAAAAAGCAGTTCAAGTCGAGAAGTATGGTTGTGAAATAACGTACTTTCAATACATAGGACAACTACTCTAAGGTTATGTTTCCTTTTGAAAATCCTCAAGTTTTCATCTCTCCGTGAGCATAAGATAAAGAAAATATTTGTCGAGACTCTATTGAGCAGGGGCAAGCATGTTGAATACTCTGTTGAGTAAGTGTTTAGTCAATCTGAGGCATTCAAGTCAGGATTTTATCCCTCAAAGTGCAGTCAAATTGGGGCAATTATGTTGATATTTGACCAATCTCTCTGAGAATGCATTGATTAGAGGAGAATCTTTTCAGGATCTAAAGATGGATGGGCATTCACTCAAGCATGGTTGAAAGTGCTTCCAACACTGGTCAGCCAGGGGAAATATTCTGAAGTTCACCATACTGGGGCAGCTTATTTTGCTGGTACATATATCAGAAAGTCCCCTCGGGACAATTATCTTCAAAGGCCCTATAGACTAGGGCAAGGCATTATGCAGGGGCATTTTCTCCTCTTCAAGGGTTGATCAAATCAAGTCCATACGCAAGCTAAATGACTAGTGAGTTTGAAAATCATGTCGAGAAGTCGGGATTGTTATCCTCAGCTCATTAGAGACTTAGGTCCATTTATTGATGTTCCTTTACAGAAGTCGAGATCATTATCTCCACTCGAAGTTGGATTGTTATCCTCAGTAGGATACGAGCAGTAACGTAAAGATCATTTGAGGTTGTTTACCCATACAAGACGTGATGGAAGTGTCGTTTCATAGGAGGACGCCTCTCCCTAGTAAAAGATCCATTGCTACTTGACAAAAGTCTGTCTACCAAGGGGTTTCTCTTCTGAGATCTTTTCTCCCCAGCAAAGCATCCTCATTTCTCTTCAAGAGGAGAATGGTTCTTCTCCCTAGAAATTCAGAAGTTGTTTGAAGTCAAGATGATTTATTTTCCGTGGAATGCAATTTATTTTTGCAGCATCTTCTCCAAAGTCCATTTTTCAGTGGCATTCCTCCTCAGAGTTGACATGATGAAGTTGTAATCTTGCATCGCATTTTTTTTACCCATTGATTGGTAGTTCAATTTGCTTATTCATCAGTGAAGTTTGCCATTCCACGCATGGGGCATATTGCCACGATTTTCTATTTTGCAAGTATTGTTGGTCTTTTATGACAAGAAGCATACCAGCAAGTGAATCAAGAAAGGTATGTATGTAACCAACATGAGGATTTCTGTAGAATGGGATTCAATCTCCCCAGTGAATGCTCACTTCTTCTCAAGACAGAATCCTGTATCCCCAATAAAGGCGTACTCTCGCCCAGACAAAATTCCTTATCTCCAGTGAAGGTATACCCATGCTTAATCCCAATTGAAGTCAACACTCTTGATAAGAGTTTGTTTAAGAGTGTGTCCCTTCCAGAGGGCTGATCTCTAAAGAAGTGTATTTCAACACGATTTTGTACAATCTTGTTTCTTCAGTGCAGTCTACTCTTTTTGAAGAATCTGGGAAGGATTGCTTCTTTAGACTAGATACCTTTATTATATCCTCTTGAAGTCGATACCTTACGTCTTTGTGGTCTGCATTTATCTCCCTAGTGAGGTTGTCGTTCATCGTCTTAATGAAGTTTATATCTTTTCTCCCTGGGGAAGTTTATCCAAGTCAGGTTTTCTTAAAGAGATGTTTAATTAACGTGTTTGTTATGCCCAGTGGAGCGGGTCTTCTAGTTTTCTAGGGAAGTGTACACGGACGAATGCCGTTTAGAAATTATTTCATCTCCAGTGATGGCGTATTGCTGAAATATTCCCTCGGCGGAGTTCCGAACCTCAAGCTTATGGTTCAAAGATGCCTTTATCTTCCTCAAATGAATATTGTTACCCTCGACAGTAGTATCCTCTGTGTGGCCTGGGTAGAATTATTTTATTCAAAAAAAATTTGTGATTCCCTAGTCGAAGTCACTTTTATCAAAGACTTACATCGGAAGGTCTCAATTCCCAGCAAGATTCTCTTTATCCTTGGAAAAAGATGTTGAATTTTTCCCTAAGAAGGTGGGAGTTAGATCAGAGTTCGAAATTTTCCATGAACTGCAATTTATTTTTGCAATATTTTCCCCAGTGAAAGCACACTCTTGCCCGAGTATTCCTCCTTCTTAGTGCAGTCTGTTTCTTTCCAGGTTTCTAGGATGAATCATTTTACTAACTAACTGGAGATTCTTGATATACTCCCCTTGAAGTCAACATTCTACGGCTTCCCCAGTGAGGTTTGCACTCATCTTCCCCATGAAGTATGTATGCTCCTACTCAGTGAGGGATGCACTCCCTCTCTTTCTCCAACGCTGCCTGCTATATCAGAATTCTTAAATATTCTTATGTTTGTCTAGGGGAGATTTTATTTTGTTATCCTCATAAGGACAGCCATCATCCGCACTGAAACGATTTATGCTCCACAATATAGAACTTCTTATCAACTTGAATCTTGTAGAGGTGGCTACACCCAGTGTAACGGATATTGTTGATATTATCATCTAAAGACTTTTGGCCCCTAGTGTATGAGGTAGTCTTTATCCCCAGTTGTGATCGGTGGATCTGGAACTGACTGTTTAACGCTGGTTCGCGAAATGTCGCGGAAGCAAGAGTCGCCACCGTCTTTTATTTTCTCCAATTGGAAAGGACAAAAGCACAGAAAAATTCCTTAAAGAGATTGCTCTCGGTTCGGGAGGTAGGTTATAGAAAGGGAAGGTGTTAGCACCCTTTCTATCCATGGTTATCCATGGGCTCTTAGATACTTGCTCATTTGTGTTTTCAAAAATGTTTGTTTGCTTTTCAACTGTGGGTTTTAAAAAGTTTCTTTGAAAATTTCAGTTCGACTCTTGTGTCAGTCCTCAAGAGTGTTTGAAAAATTTCTTTTGAAAGCTTTTTGAAAAGGTGTCGGTGTGAAAAGTATTTTTTTGATTTGTTTGAAATTTAGAGCAAGTATCTAGAGTCGTCTACCTATCCTAAGGAATTCGTCTGTGTAGATGTCCTTTAAAGTAGTGCCATCCCACCATTGAGAGGTAGGTAGCACCACCGTTGGAGGTGTTCGGGTCAATTCGAAGGTTCGGGACATGGTGATCACCAGAGCAATGGGAAGACACCTTAGAAGCTACCCTCATGCCAGGTTCCCGGATCATGAGGACTTACTAAGACATCCTCTACTCGACGATCACCTTCGAGGCAAGGCAACAGTGAGGCGTACCCTAGGGGTGGTGTGTGATTTGTGTGTCGTTTTCAGATATTTTGTCTTTTGTCATGTTATTGGTGATCTAACGTTTGTTTTTATTTTTGTCCATACATTCTTGCATGCATCAATTTAACAGTTAAAATATTGCGAGAAAAGTAAAAGTTCTAAGCTATTACAAACGGCGCGGGTCCACATCGCCAAAATTAAACCAGGACCCGATTTGAGAGAAAATAAAGAAATAAAGTAAATAAAGAATTAAAAGTGCGAGAAATAAAGATTACATGGCCTTGGGAGAGATACATAAATATTATACGAAATAAAATAAATATGCGAATTAATAAGAATTAAACGAGGGCGTTGGACCCTTTTTGCAAAATTAAATTAAACGATGAATTAATTAAAATTAAAAGGAAAAGGAGAGGTTTTTGGTATTTTTTTAGTATTTTAGGGTTTTTATGAAAAAGGAATTAATTGAAATTAAATGCTAACCCTAATTCTATTTGTTTTTTAATTTATCAAGAAAAGAAGATTAAAACCTAATATTAACCCTAATTAATTTACATGCAAATTTAATTATAAAAATAAATATCTAATATTTAATTATTATGGAATAAAATAAAAAAAGATGAAAATTAATTAAACCCTAATTCTATGTTTTTTAGATTTTTTATTAAAAAAAGTTCAAATTAAAACCTAATTTAAAACTAATTGATTTATGAATTTATTTACAAGAAATATTAAGATAAAAAAATATTTATTATTTTTCTTCTTTTCTGATTTTTTAATGTGTTTTTGGTTTTTATGAAAATAATAATAATTGAATTATAAGGAATTAATAAATCAAAAAATATACAACAATAATAAAAAAAATGAAAGAGATAGCAAACCTGAGGGGGGTGTTGTCCCCAATTGTGAGGTTTTTCTCTAGCAATTCAGGCCCATCTATTGCAAAGCCTGGTGGACTTTTTGATTAATATGTGGCACGTTTGACCAAGCTCCATGTTGTTCTTTCAATCAGCGCCCTTGGATTGCTCTAAACGTACGCGTGGCTGGCTTGATTTGGGAGATGTATGGTACTCCTTAAGGTTGAAACTGCATGGGATTAGCTTTATGGAAAAAATATTGAAAGAGAGGGGGACCTGGGATCGAACCCAGGTCCTGAATGTCACCACTAACCAGCTTTGCCAATTGAACCACTTGAAATCTTTGTATATTAAATAAATAACAAATATAATAAATAAAACAAGAGTTAGTGCTGATTCTTCGCGCGAAAATTTAAACAGGCCAACCACCATGCTCCACATCATCATCTTCATCCTTATTGTTTTATTTTCCTGAAAAATATAAAACAGTGGCAACGGTTTTCAAACGTTGCTATAGGCACTGTATTAGAAAATAGCGAATAACCCAGGAGGGCTCATAAATTGAGCGCGAGGGTGCCGTCTTCTTCGTCCAAACGCGCTTGTGTCAATGGTGGTACTCAGGGGTTTCAATTTTTCCATATCACGAAACGCCCAATTTCAAGCTTCACAAACCCTAATCTGCATCCATGGTGAATTCGCATACAGTGCATAATAATCCAATCAAATCATATGGTTAGCTTTGAAACACATCACTGAGCATGAATCTACAAATAAAATGCCATGAATATGCATAGAATGTAAAATACGATTATGAGAAAAAGTAGAAAAAGCATGGCTTCTGTACAGTGTTTCAAGGGGTTAGGGATTGTGTTCTTGATCCAAACACGTTGCTTGATGTCCTAGGAATGCAATGGGATGAGTCTCGTGGCTTGAAACGACCTGCAAATAAGTTTTCAGAATTGGAATTTTTTGACAAATTTCAAGTTTTGCTTTCCAGATTTTTGAGCAGCTGCGTGGTTTTTGAGCACAAGGGTTTGATCAGGCTTATGTATTGAGTGAATTAGGTTAAAGAAATCAAACAAAATCATTTGCATTCATGGTTTTTGAAATTTGATTTTCAAAGATCTTTTTCAATCTTTTTTCATGTGCTTTTGCTCTCAATCATATCCAATCAATCCAATTCCTTCCATATCTGATTATGCACGAATTATTGAGCCTATTACATGTACAAAAAGATTTGATAAGTTAGGTTAAGTATTTTTCATATATTTAATTGATTTAAATGAATTATTATTAACAAAAATTCAAATAAATAAATAAAAAATGAATAAAAACTTCCCTTTGAGCCAAGTGGTCGTGTACATGCTTGGGATGATGAATTGTGGAAGAAAAATGGGCCCATTAGCAATTTTAGGTCATTTGAATCAATGTTGACTTTTCAAAATATCCAAAAATTTCCCAACTTCCACAAGGCATAACTTGCTCAATTTTTAAGCTTTTATCATGTTCTTGGACATTTTGGAAAGGTCTTTGAGTCCTCTAACCAATGTATTTGGTCCCATGTCATTTTGATTTACCAATCTCAAGTTATGGTCTTTGACTTAAAGTCCCTTTTTGTTGACTTTTGAAAATGACCTATAATGTTGAAATTGATAACTTTTTGTGAGAGCATTTCTTGGACTTGAAGTATGAAGATGAGTTGTAGGAAATGTCTTTCTCTTCAAAATGAGCTTTGGATGGAATTTTTCTAATAATCCATGTGAGAGTTATGCCCTGGTCAATTTACAGTTGACTTTTTCAACTGTCCAAATAAGGAAACTTTTGCATCTTGATGATTTTTGAGCCAAGCTTTGAGAATCATGATCAAGCATTGATCAAATGATGTTTGTGGCTTCAAAATGAGATGTTGACCAAAAATTTGAGCTTTTGACTGTCAAATGACCATTTTGCCCTTGCAGTTGACTGTAGTGCAATTAGGGTTTTTGACTGTGCAGTTTTGTGCTGAAAGTCTTGAAACTTGATGTGAGGATGCTTGACCATATTTGTAGGCATGTGAGACTTGATTGGACCTTTGGAAACCTCATTTTCTTGATCAGAATCAAAACCCTAATTTTGACTGTTCAGGGGGCTCTTACACTGTGCAACCCTTGGGGAATTTTGAAGCTTGACTTGGCAATTTCTTGAAGAATATGGGAGGGCAAATTTTGGGGTACAACAGTTGCCCCTGTTCAATCTTCTTAGACCTGAGGATACAGATTGGCTGACGTGCCTTTCGTAATCCGAGGGTAGAAGATGATTGAACACTAGAGTGCCCAGAAATTTGCGCTCACATAGTAGTAGTGTGATGATGATGGGAATGGGCTTATAGATGCCATTTAGAGATTGCTGGACAGGATGATGGGCTTATAGATGCCATCTGGATGTTGATCGAGTAAGAGATTCCTTAGCGAGAACCTGCGTACCTGCAAAAGAAAAAAAAAGAGTACCTGACATGTTGCAGGAGCTGGTTTTCAGATGCTTTGTATAAATGTGTCCTGACTGGTTACAGGAGTTGGATCTGGAGCTTCACAAGATGATGAATGAACCAGGGATGGTTACTACCTCAGCATGAACGGTGAGAGAACCTTGGGTGACTTTAACTTCAACAACGCTCGTTGAGAAAATCTTGGTGGGAATTACCATCTTCGCAGTATCGGGAAGAGGACCATAGGAAATTATAATCTCAAAAGCGGATGTTTGAGAAGAACCTGGAATGGAATTATCATCTCACGCACCGTTGGGGAGAGAACCATAGGAAATTATAATCTCAAAAGCGGACGTCTGAGAAAAACCTGGAATGGAATTATCATCTCACGCACCGTCGGGGAGAGAACCATAGGAAATTATAATCTCAAAAGCGGACGTTTGAGAAAAACCTAGGCTGGAATTATCACCTCACGCACCGTCGGGGAGGGAACCATAGGAAATTATAATCTCAAAAGCGGACGTTTGAGAAAAACCTGGGCTGGAATTATCATCTCACGCACCGTCAGGGAGAGAACCATAGGAAATTATAATCTCAAAAGCGGGCGTTTGAGAAAAACCTGGGCTGGAATTATCACCTCACGCACCGTCGGGGAGGGAACCATAGGAAATTATAATCTCAAAAGCGGACGTTTGAGAAAAACCTGGGCTGGAATTATCACCTCACGCACCGTCGGGGAGGGAACCAATAGGCAATTATAATCTCAAAAGCGGACGTTTGAGAAGAACCTGATAACTTCTACTGAGTCTTCATCAGAAAAATCTGTTGGGAGTCGATTTAGCTGGACTAGAGAAGGCCTTGGACTGGATAAGAAATCTTTGGAGTCGATTAACTGAACCGGTCTAGGTCTTGAAATATGCTTGAAAATTTAACTGAATATTTCCTGAAAGGTAAAGGTCAGTCATATGCAATGCATGATATGGATCAAGCAATGATGTTCTCAACATAAATGAGATTTGTAAGATGTGATGCGTTTATGCATGCTATAATGATGTATGTGATGTTTATGTATGTTTTCGTCTAGGAATGTAAATCCTTGACGGGTGCCGGGAATTCATATCCTGGGCTGATGTTGGAGAATAGATTTTGCTTCCGCTGGGGATGATAGTTGCAAGAATGCCGGTAGGAGAAGATAACTCCGTTGGGGAATAAACTTGGCGAATGGAATAACTCTGCGGGGAGAAAAGTACTATGACGATCTTGCTGGGGAGCAATACTCTGTGGGGAGAGAGATACTTTGCTGGGATGTTGATAATACTTTGCTGGGAATATCCTTGTTGTATTGGAAGTGCTGATAGACTTCGCTGGGGGTAAGAGAACTTCGTCGGGACAATCTTTCCATAGCTTTTGGCTGAGGATAACCCAGTTATATCCTGTTAAGTAAATAACTCTTTGAATAAAGCCGGCCGACGCGTTCGTGTTCTGCGAGGGGATAAGCTTCCAGAATCTACTGGGGATAAGCTTACTGCTTGGGGAGATGAATTCCAAATTTCCTGGGGAATTGGATTGGACTCTCTTGGGGGAGTTTTGAACTGCGGGGGAAGTGATTCCTTTGAATGTTGATATACCACCGGGGAACAATCTTTAGACCAAGACTGCCGGGGATGCTTGTTAAGAATATATGTACTGCCAGGGAATGTTGAGATCTGCTGGTAGGATACTCAACTTCCTTAAGATTTGATAACTCTGCTTGGAGAAGAATGCACTGACTGCTGACTTACTCTCTGGGGAATTAAGATGTACTGGTCATGTTCTTTAGTTGAACCTACCTCGGTGCCTTGGAGGACAGGACAATTAGATTGCTTAGACAACTCTTTATTGCCCATGTTTCTAATGTTACCTGTAATCAATTCTTTGTTTCGTATGCAAATATTTATGAGTTAGCAAATTATTGTCAATGCATATATCACAAATTGAACCTTGGACGTCCTTCACAAAACAAAACAGAAAAGAAAAACATTCGGCACTTTTAACTGAAAAGTATATTTGTATTGATTTTTGAATGGCCTGAAAATAGGCGTTTTGTATACAAGAGGCTGACGTCCTAGTAAGAGAACGCCGCCGAACAAAAGAGTTTATACAAATTTTGTACAAAAGGAACTAAACAGCTGTGTGAAGTGAATGATCCCACTGGGTTTCAACTCTGCTACTGCCTTTATAACTCTGAGCGTCTCATCACTTGATGACCTAAACGAAGATGAAGCTGACTGATCGATGCCGTCTGAACTTTGATGTAGATACCGGATTCTGGATGCAAGGTGATCCAATGAGACATAGTATTACGCTTTTATCCCTAGTTTTTGCCTGGACCGCCCTTTCGGGTTTTCAGTCCACTGGGATACCCATTTTTGCCCAAGCCGCCTTTTCAGGTTTTCGACTTGCCGGGTGTACAGATTTTTTTTCATTTCATCCCTTCATTTTGCCCGAACCCTTTTGGTTCGCCGGGAAGCCCTAATTTTTGCCTAGGCGTGTCAGCCTAGCGGGTCTTTTTTCATGCATAGTATCTTTTCACTATGTCTGCATTGGCGGGGTGAGGAAGGTCGTCACCATCCATATTGGTTAGAATCATGGCTCCTCCTGAGAACACATGCTTAACCACAAATGGCCCTTCGTACGTAGGGGTCCATTTTCCCCTTGGATCACTCTGAGGAAGGATGATTCGCTTGATTACCAGATCCCCAACTTGATATTCCTGTGGCCTGACCTTTTTGTTAAATGCCCTGATCATCCGTTTCTAATACGTCTGACCATGACAGATAGCAGCAAGTCTCTTTTCATCAATAAGGTTGAGTTGATCAAGTCGTGTCTGGATCCAATCATCCTCGTTCAGATTTGCATCCTTCATTATCCGGAGAGAGGGTATTTGCACTTCAATTGGCAAGAATGCTTCCATACCATAAACCAAGGAGAAGGGAGTTGCCCCGGTTGATGTCCTAGCTGAGGTACGGTACCCATGTAGAGCGAAAGGTAACATCTTGTGCCAATCTTTATAAGTCACTATCATCTTCTGCACGATCTTCTTGATGTTCTTATTTGCTGCTTCTACAGCCCCATTCATCTTCGGTCTGTAAGGAGAAGAATTGTGGTGCTGTATTTTGAACTGCTCGCAGAGCTCAGCGATCATCTTGTTATTCATATTGGTACCGTTGTCTGTAATAATCCTCTCAGGGACGCCGTACCGACATATCAGGTTATGCCGAATGAACCGTGCCATAACAGTCTTGGTTACCGTAGCATAGGATGATGCCTCGACCCACTTCGTGAAATAATCAATCGCCACTAGGATGAAGCGATGCCCATTGGATGCCGTAGGTTTTATCTCGCCGATCATGTCTATGCCCCACATTGCAAACGGCCAAGGCACAGTCAGAACATTCAGGGGAACTGGAGGAACATGCACCTTGTCTGCATAAATCTGGCACTTATGGCATGTCCGAGAATGTTGGTAGCAGTCAGCTTCCATTGTGGACCAGTAATATCCTGCCCGTAGGATTTTCTTAGCTATAGTGTGCCCACTGGAATGTGTACCAAAGGTCCCTTCATGTAGCTCTTCCATGATCCTTTCTGCTTCAGTCTTATCCACACAACGCAGTAAGGTTGAATCATGGTTTCGCTTGTACAATATGCCGTTGCTAAGGAAGAACTTGGCTGCGAACCTTCTCAGGAACTTCTTATCATTGACAGATGCACCTTCAGGGTATTCCTGAGCTTCCAGATATCTCTTCACCTCATGGTACCAAGGCTTCTCAGTCACCAACTCAGTCTCGAGATCACAACAGTATGTCGGTTCGTCCAGTTTCCAGATGATGATCCGGGGAGCCTCATTGTCCCATTTGACCTTGAACATAGAAGACATTGTAGCTAACGCGTCCGCCAGCTGATTCTCTTCTCTTGGAAAGTGCTCAAAGGTTATCTCTGTGAAGTGGGGGATCAAGGTCAACACACATTCTCTGTAAGGAATCAGGTTTGGATGTTTCGTATCCCACTCTCCTTTGATCTGATTGATCACAAGAGCGGAATCTCCGAAGACACTTAGAAACTTGATCCTTAGGTCGATCGCAGCTTGAAGACCCATGATGCACGCCTCATACTCTGCCATGTTGTTGGTATAGTTGAAACACAGCCGGGCAGTGAGTGGAGTATGAGTACCTTGAGGAGATATGATTATGGCGCCGATACCGTTACCCAAAGCATTGGAGGCTCCGTCAAAGTGCATAGACCATCGGGATCCTTCCTCAGGTCCTTCATCCGGTCCAGGTACTTCACAATCAGTTACTATCATGATGCTTTCATCTAGAAACTCGAAGTTCATTGACTGATAATCATCGACGGCCTGATGTGCCAAGTGGTCTGCCAATACACTCCCCTTGATGGCTTTTTGGGTTGTGTACTGAATGTCGTATTCCGTCAAGATCATTTTCCATCTTGCTATTCTCCCAGACAGAGCAGGCTTTTCGAATATGTACTTTATAGGATCCATCTTTGAGATCAACAAGGTAGTGTGAGTCAGCATATACTGTCTCAGCCGGCGAGCAGCCCATACCAAAGCGCAGCAAGTTTTCTCAAGCAGTGAGTATCGGGTCTCACAGTCGGTAAACTTTTTGCTAAGGTAATAAATGGCGTGTTCTTTTTGGCCAGACTCGTCATGCTGCCCCAGCACACACCCCATTGAGTTGTCAAGTACTGTTAGGTATAATATCAGAGGTCTCCCTTCAACCGGTGGCATAAGGATAGGTGGTTCTTGGAGATACTCTTTGATTCTGTCAAAGGCAGCCTGACATTCATCGTTCCAACGTACTACCTGATCTTTCTTCAGCAGCTTGAAGATTGGCTCACAGGTAGCAGTTAGGTGTGAGATGAAGCGAGCAATGTAATTCAGGCGTCCTAAAAAGCCTCTGACCTCTTTCTCTGTCCTGGGAACTGGCATCTCTTGAATAGCTTTGACCTTAGCAGGGTCCACTTGAATGCCCTTGTCACTTACGACGAAGCCTAGCAATTTCCCAGATCTTACCCCAAAGGTGCACTTGTTCGGGTTCAACCTCAGCTTGTATAGTTTCAACCGGTCAAACAACTTCTGCAGATGATCTAGGTGTTCTTCCTCAGTCTGGGACCTTGCGATCATGTCGTCAACATACACTTCTATCTCATGATGGATCATGTCATGAAACAAAGCAACCATGGCACGTTGGTAGGTTGCCCCAGCGTTCTTCAACCCGAATGGCATGACCTTGTAACAGAAGGTTCCCCACTGAGTAACAAATGTAGTCTTTTCCATGTCTTCAGGTGCCATCTTGATCTGATTGTAACCTGAAAAGCCATCCATGAAAGAGAACACCTTATGTTGAGTTGTATTATCAACAAGAACATCAATGTGAGGTAAGGGGAAGTCATCCTTGGGGCTGGCCCTGTTCAGATCCCTGTAGTCGACACACATTCTGACCTTACCATCCTTCTTTGGTACCTGCACCACATTAGCAACCCACTGAGGGTAAGAAGTCACTGCAAGGAACCCAGCATCAAACGGTTTCATCACCTCGGCTTTAATCTTCTCAGACATCTCTGGACGCATCCGACGGACCTTTTGCTTAACCGGAGGGCAGTCTTCCTTAGTAGGCAAGTGATGGACCACAATATCGGTATCCAACCCGGGCATGTCTTCGTAGGACCAGGCAAAGATCTCCATATAATCATGCAGCATTTGAGTCAACCGTTGCTTCACACTGAGCTCTAGGTTGGCACCAATCTTTACCTCTTTCCTGTCTTCCTCAGTACCCAAGTTTATTGTTTCCACTGGCTCTTCATGGGGTTGAATTTCCCTTTCTTCCTGAAGCAACAGTCTTGCAAGCTCGCCAGGCACTTCGCAATCATCTTCACCTTCGTCTTCGGCTAAGTTGATCGGATTTTCGAAGTCATAATTGGCAGTAGCAGAGTCGTTATCAGTGAGATCCAGAGTGGATTGAAACCTGTATGAGTGAGTGTGTGTGTAAATACAGCTGTTTTGAAATATATGTAAAGGAAAGAAAGACAGAAAAGGAGCATAAAATTTGCAATGCGAGAAAACGTCCAAGATTTTCATTCATGATATATGAAATGACAATTTATATGCCCTCACAAATGAAACCACAGTGCCTCGGGTAAGACACCGGGCCGTAGAGTTTAATTTATTGTTTATTACAGATACCAAAAACATAGGAATTCATTACTTAGTAATAAGAGAAACAGATAGGTTGTCCTTTGCACTCCAATTATTAAGTCCACTGTCGGTGGCCGGGTAGATCCAGCTATCAAACTCAGCTTCATCCACTTCGTCTTCGTCCCCAATAGCATTTACTCCATGAGCAGGCAGGGGAGCTGTCACTATATTGGGCTTCTCAGATGCCTCAAACTGTACCTCCTTGGCATCAATAAGGTCCTGCAGTTTGCTCCTTAAGGCCCAACAGTCGTCAGTAGAATGCCCCGGGCTATCTGAATGGTAAGCACAACGAGCATTCGGGTTGTACTTAGGAGATGCAGTATTTGGAAACTTCGGTGCCTCTCTGACAGTCACTAAGTTGGTTGAGAGCAACTGCGGTAAGATCTGCGACAAGGTCATACTCAACCGGGTGAATTCTCTCCGGGGTCTTTCAGCCCTTTGAGGATTGGTTGGCCGAGGAGCGGCAGCAGGCTTAGCAATCATTACCGCACTGACAGATTGGCGGCGCTCAGGTCTCTCTGATCTCTTGGAACCGTACACAGCACTAGCCTCTTTCTTGAAGGGTTTCTTCTCGGAACTAGACGATGCACCCTTCGGAATCTTACCAGACTTTAACCTAGCCTCAATTCTTTCTCCAGTCAGAATTAAATCAGTGAACCCTGCAGACGAATTCCCGATAAGATGGTTGAAAAATGGCCCAGATAGGGTCCCCAAGAACATGTCTACCAATTCCTGATCAGTCAACGGAGGCTGCACCCTGCCAGCCAGGTCTCTCCACTTCTGAGCGTACTCCTTAAAACCTTCGCTTGAACCTAACGACATACCCTGGAGTTGGGTACGTGTAGGGGCAAGGTCGGAATTATATTGATACTGCTTATAGAAAGCAGTAGCTAACTCCTCCCAGTTACGAACCTTGGTCCCATCCAGCTGATAGAACCATTCGAGATGAGTCCCTGAAAGACTCTCCTGGAAGAAGTGGATCCACAAATTTTTATCCGCTGAGTACGGTTGGATCTTCCGAACATAGGACCTGAGATGTAGCTTGGGACAAGACGCCCCGTCATACTTAGCGAAAGATGGTGCTTTGAACTTATGAGGAATAATCACACCAGTAGACAAACCCAGATCTCCGAAATCCAGCCCAGGTACCTGTTGTATCTCCATAGCATTCAGCCTATCCTCCAGCTGCTTATAACGGTCCTCTGCAGGAGGATATTGCTCTTCATCAAAATCAGTCTCGTTGTCGGAGACTACCGGACTAGGACCTTTTTCCGTTTGAGGAGTACTCTTGCCAACAGAAGAACCAGCCTCTTCATTCTGCAAGGTATTGCCAAACCTTCGGCCCGAGTTGAACAGAACAGTCCTTCTCTTCTTCTTCTTCTCCTTCTTCAGGAGCAGAGCCTTCAGCTCTTCTTGGCCTTGAGCCAAACCCTTGATTAATTCCTGAAATTGCACATTCTGCGCCTGAAGAGCCTTGATGGATGTCTCGGTTGATGACGAGTCAGGATTCATGATGCTGAAATAAACAGCGAAGAACTGTAAGCAACCTGAAAAGAGGAAAAACCTGTTATGCACATGATGAATGATATGTGTTTATGCAATGTATTCAAGGGTTCGAAAGTTCAAATTTGTTGTAGACAAAAAGGAACACACGTTATCATTAAGGAAATAACTGTTTAGTACATCAAAGCCTCATGGGCAAAATAATACAAAAGTAAATCAATCCCAAAATACATTGCGCATCCTCTTTGGAGCTATGTAAGTGTTGAGATTCCTCTCCTCATGCAACAGGCGGGTGAGCTCCAAGACCTTCTTTTCACTGGCATGTAGACTAGTCTCAAGAGAATTCCGTTCTTCCTTAAGCTGGATCCAGCTCTTCTGCATTTCTTCCCAGGATGTGGGCATATCAGGGTGCTGAATAGTGTAGGACACTTCTCCTTCCAAGACTGGCTCTTTGATCACAGGGAGCATATGGGGATAAGGCATCACTAACTTCTGGGAGCGGGCTCGTACCCACTTGAGATAAGGTTCCAACGGGATGGAGTTCCTGTGCCCCAGTGTCTTGCTGTCTATCCTATTGGGCATCCTCCAGGCTCTGATAAATCTCTGGCGAAGTCCTTGAGTATCATGGTCGAAGTCAAAAACTATGTCAGGAATTAACATGTCATGAGGACCATCCCTCCGAGCATAACCAAACTGTCTCCAAGCCAGGCATGGGCTGTAAGTAATACCTCCTCTGATTCCAAGTAAAGGAACATTATGGTATTCCCCGCAACGATCAATGATAGTGACATCTTCTCTGGACCTAGGGCACCAATGTATATCTGCATGTGTGAGAGTCATCAACCGTTGTGACCATCTCAAACCCCGCTCATTCTTCAAAACGGATTGTGGAAGGTGTGAAATAAACCACCTTCCCAGGAGAGGAGTGCAACACATAAGGATACCTCTTTTTCTCATGGTTCGAGTGTAACATGAGTGAAGGATGTCCCCCAACAACGTAGGTATAGGATTCCTGGACATAAAGATCTGAACAGCACTGATATCTATAAGCTGATCTGGGTTAGGGAACAATATCAACCCATAGACAAGGAGGGCCACAACCTCTTCAAAAGCTTGCAAGTCAAGGGAGTTCCAACATTCATGGGCCTTTTCAAACAGAAACCTGGCTAAGAACCCTTTGATACCACTTCTAACTTCCCAATGTCCCTTGAGGTCAGATGACTGTAGGTGCAAGGCTTTAGCAATCTCTTCAGGCTTAGGTTCCTTTTCCGTACCATTGAAGGGTAGCTGATCAAGGATAGGGATCTTCAGGAGCCGGGAGAACTCCTCCAATGTAGGTACCAACTGATAGTCCAAGAAGGTGAAACAGTGATGCAGAGGGTCAAAGAATTGGAACAGGACCTTGATCATATCTTCCTCAATGTTGGTGTTGACCAAGCTGATGAGACTTCCATGTCTTTCACTGAATGAAGAGTTCTCGGGAATCCTGGATATAAGCTCCTTAAGCTGAGGAGGGATCCTTACAAGACTGATTTGAATTGTCTTTCTACGAACAGTTTCCATGTCCTACAAAACAAGAACAAAGATGAAAATTCGAACCCCTGAAATGGTTAGTCAATGCATATGATGCTGGATGATGTCATGATGCTATGATTAAACACACCACAGATATTTACAAAGACAAACATGTAAGGCACACAAGGCACACAAGACAAGCCCTTAAGGTTTAAGGCCATCATGGGGTCTGGGTAGTACCCTCTTGAAGTTGGTGGGTTCAACCTGTCCTATTAGAAGTAACCGGGTTCTAAGGGTCCCAATATCACGGGATTGCTTTCATTGTTCATCGTTTCGATTTGGCCACTGAACTGGCGACCGAAAAATTCCAGGAAAGCAACCCTCAATTGAGTGTAGTATCGAGTATCAACCAACCTCGGACTGCACCAAAGTCAGTTATCTCACTACCCTAAAGAGGCCAAGATAGTTCAATTAAGGTTCCTAAGGTCTGTTGATGCTTCACGACACCACGCGGAGGCCCCGTACTCTCCTTGACTGAACTCAAGGGTTACCGGTACACACCAAAGTGCCACATCAACATAGCAGACTGTTTCAACCATGTCGGTATACCCCGCACAGTTCCCTCACAGCCTTGTTGCTACTTTCTAAGAAGGTATCCCCCAGATCCGGGTTAGGATCAATAGAACTCCCAAGCAACCCACAATAATAAAGCAAGCAAGGAAAGCAATTGAAAACACAGTTATGAACTAACCCTAAGGTACACCTCACTTTAAGTTTAATTCCCCAGCAGAGTCGCCAGTTCTGTGATCGGTGGATCTGGAACTGACTGTTTAACGCTGGTTCGCGAAATGTCGCGGAAGCAAGAGTCGCCACCGTCTTTTATTTTCTCCAATTGGAAAGGACAAAAGCACAGAAAAATTCCTTAAAGAGATTGCTCTCGGTTCGGGAGGTAGGTTATAGAAAGGGAAGGTGTTAGCACCCTTTCTATCCATGGTTATCCATGGGCTCTTAGATACTTGCTCATTTGTGTTTTCAAAAATGTTTGTTTGCTTTTCAACTGTGGGTTTTAAAAAGTTTCTTTGAAAATTTCAGTTCGACTCTTGTGTCAGTCCTCAAGAGTGTTTGAAAAATTGCTTTTGAAAGCTTTTTGAAAAGGTGTCGGTGTGAAAAGTATTTTTTTTGATTTGTTTGAAATTTAGAGCAAGTATCTAGAGTCGTCTACCTATCCTAAGGAATTCGTCTGTGTAGATGTCCTTTAAAGTAGTGCCATCCCACCATTGAGAGGTAGGTAGCACCACCGTTGGAGGTGTTCGGGTCAATTCGAATGTTCGGGACATGGTGATCACCAGAGCAATGGGAAGACACCTTAGAAGCTACCCTCATGCCAGGTTCCCGGATCATGAGGACTTACTAAGACATCCTCTACTCGACGATCACCTTTCGAGGCAAGGCAACAATGAGGCGTACCCTAGGGGTGGTGTGTGATTTGTGTGTCGTTTTCAGATATTTTGTCTTTTGTCATGTTATTGGTGATCTAACGTTTGTTTTTATTTTTGTCCATACATTCTTGCATGCATCAATTTAACAGTTAAAATATTGTGAGAAAAGTAAAAGTTCTAAGCTATTACAAACGGCGCGGGTCCACATCGCCAAAATTAAACCAGGACCCGATTTGAGAGAAAATAAAGAAATAAAGTAAATAAAGAATTAAAATTGCGAGAAATAAAGATTACATGGCCTTGGGAGAGATACATAAATATTATACGAAATAAAATAAATATGCGAATTAATAAGAATTAAACGAGGGCGTTGGACCCTTTTTGCAAAATTAAATTAAACGATGAATTAATTAAAATTAAAAGGAAAAGGAGAGGTTTTTGGTATTTTTTTAGTATTTTAGGGTTTTTATGAAAAAGGAATTAATTGAAATTAAATGCTAACCCTAATTCTATTTGTTTTTTAATTTATCAAGAAAAGAAGATTAAAACCTAATATTAACCCTAATTAATTTACATGCAAATTTAATTATAAAAATAAATATCTAATATTTAATTATTATGGAATAAAAGAAAAAAAGATGAAAATTAATTAAACCCTAATTCTATGTTTTTTAGATTTTTTATTAAAAAAAGTTCAAATTAAAACCTAATTTAAAACTAATTGATTTATGAATTTATTTACAAGAAATATTAAGATAAAAAAATATTTATTATTTTTCTTCTTTTCTGATTTTTTAATGTGTTTTTGGTTTTTATGAAAAAAATAATAATTGAATTATAAGGAATTAATAAATCAAAAAATATACAACAATAATAAAAAAAATGAAAGAGATAGCAAACCTGAGGGGGGTGTTGTCCCCAATTGTGAGGTTTTTCTCTAGCAATTCAGGCCCATCTATTGCAAAGCCTGGTGGACTTTTTGATTAATATGTGGCACGTTTGACCAAGCTCCATGTTGTTCTTTCAATCAGCGCCCTTGGATTGCTCTAAACGTACGCGTGGCTGGCTTGATTTGGGAGATGTATGGTACTCCTTAAGGTTGAAACTGCATGGGATTAGCTTTATGGAAAAAATATTGAAAGAGAGGGGGACCTGGGATCGAACCCAGGTCCTGAATGTCACCACTAACCAGCTTTGCCAATTGAACCACTTGAAATCTTTGTATATTAAATAAATAATAAATATAATAAATAAAACAAGAGTTAGTGCTGATTCTTCGCGCGAAAATTTAAACAGGCCAACCACCATGCTCCACATCATCATCTCCATCCTTATTGTTTTATTTTCCTGAAAAATATAAAATAGTGGCAACGGTTTTCAAACGTTGCTATAGGCACTGTATTAGAAAATAGCGAATAGCCCAGGAGGGCTCATAAATTGAGCGCGAGGGTGCCGTCTTCTTCGTCCAAACGCGCTTGTGTCAATGGTGGTACTCAGGGGTTTCAATTTTTCCATATCACGAAACGCCCAATTTCAAGCTTCACAAACCCTAATCTGCATCCATGGTGAATTCGCATACAGTGCATAATAATCCAATCAAATCATATGGTTAGCTTTGAAACACATCACTGAGCATGAATCTACAAATAAAATGCCATGAATATGCATAGAATGTAAAATACGATTATGAGAAAAAGTAGAAAAAGCATGGCTTCTGTACAGTGTTTCAAGGGGTTAGGGATTGTGTTCTTGATCCAAACACGTTGCTTGATGTCCCAGGAATGCAATGGGATGAGTCTCGTGGCTTGAAACGACCTGCAAATAAGTTTTCAGAATTGGAACTTTTTGACAAATTTCAAGTTTTGCTTTCCAGATTTTTGAGCAGCTGCGTGGTTTTTGAGCACAAGGGTTTGATCAGGCTTATGTATTGAGTGAATTAGGTTAAAGAAATCAAACAAAATCATTTGCATTCATGGTTTTTGAAATTTGATTTTCAAAGATCTTTTTCAATTTTTTTTCATGTGCTTTTGCTCTCAATCATATCCAATCAATCCAATTCCTTCCATATCTGATTATGCACGAATTATTGAGCCTATTACATGTACAAAAAGATTTGATAAGTTAGGTTAAGTATTTTTCATATATTTAATTGATTTAAATGAATTATTATTAACAAAAATTCAAATAAATAAATAAAAAATTAATAAAAACTTCCCTTTGGGCCAAGTGGTCGTGTACATGCTTGGGATGATGAATTGTGGAAGAAAAATGGGCCCATTAGCAATTTTAGGTCATTTGAATCAATGTTGACTTTTCAAAATATCCAAAAATTTCCCAACTTCCACAAGGCATAACTTGCTCAATTTTTAAGCTTTTCTCATGTTCTTGGACATTTTGGAAAGGTCTTTGAGTCCTCTAACCGATGTCTTTTGTCCCATGTCATTTTGATTTACCAATCTCAAGTTATGGTCTTTGACTTAAAGTCCCTTTTTGTTGACTTTTGAAAATGACCTATAATGTTAAAATTGATAACTTTTTGTGAGAGCATTTCTTGGACTTGAAGTATGAAGATGAGTTGTAGGAAATGTCTTTCTCTTCAAAATGAGCTTTGGATGGAATTTTTCTGATAATCCATGTGAGAGTTATGCCCTGGTCAATTTACAGTTGACTTTTTCAGCTGTCCAAATAAGGAAACTTTTGCATCTTGATGATTTTTGAGCCAAGCTTTGAGAATCATGATCAAGCATTGATCAAATGATGTTTGTGGCTTCAAAATGAGATGTTGACCAAAAATTTGAGCTTTTGACTGTCAAATGACCATTTTGCCCTTGCAGTTGACTGTAGTGCAATTAGGGTTTTTGACTGTGCAGTTTTGTGCTGAAAGTCTTGAAACTTGATGTGAGGATGCTTGACCATATTTGTAGGCATGTGAGACTTGATTGGACCTTTGGAAACCTCATTTTCTTGATCAGAATCAAAACCCTAATTTTGACTGTTCAGGGGGCTCTTACACTGTGCAACCCTTGGGGAATTTTGAAGCTTGACTTGGCAATTTCTTGAAGAATATGGGAGGGCAAATTTTGGGGTACAACACCAGTCGAAGCAGAATTTTGAGGACCTCCTAGAGTAACTGGTCTCTTATTCCCCAGTGGAGTAAGCTATTATTTCCATAGTGGAGCAAGTGTCCTATCTCCCCAATGTGATGTACATGGGAGCGCCAGTCGTAGCTCCTTCATCCCGGAATATAAAAGACTTTGTTGAGATGTCCGCAATGGAGTTTCTATCCTAGGATGTTTGGTTCTTCCCCAAGTGAAGATTTTTACCCCCGGTAATGTTATCCCCAGTGTGGTCTGAGTGGAATTCTTTTTATTTAAGAATTTATATGCTCCCCAGTAGAAGTTATCTTCATCAAGAGGTTTTACGCGAGAAAGCTTTCATCCTCAACAAAGCTCTCCTATTTCTAGCAGAAGATAAAGTATTACTACAATTTATTTTGGAAGTATTATTCCTCAGGATGCTGGAAGTTTGGTCAGAAGTCAAGATTTTTCCAGGACTGCAATTTATTTTAGCAGTATTACTCCCCAGGAAGTTGTTTCTTCAATGTTATCAATCGTTCGAGGTTGATGGTTTCGAATCTCAGTTTCCCATTTAAGTTCATATTGCAGTTCTCTACAGAAGATCAGATGTGCAAGAATAATCATTCGGAAGTTCATTGTCTTCCCAGCATCTGAGTATTGATGTGATTTCCCCAGTGCATTGCTAAACATGCATTATTACATTGCATCATTACATTGCATCTACTAAAACGCGTAGCATTTCCATTGTATGGAGCATTACGCTATAAAAAAAATTCAAACATGCATGAGTATAAGCCAATTATGTTCACATGTGGTAACCAGATTGTTATGTCCTCAGATTTGATTTATCTCCACAACAATCCTAGGGTGACTCTATTATGTTTCCCCAGCGGAGTTTATTTTGATTCACCACCAGCCAGGTCTTTGGTATTTCTCCATTTCCCCAGTAAGTTTGTGGTTTGCGCTTGCCTTTGCAAGCCTTTGATTATTTTACCCGTGTTTGCTTTGTCGTTAGAGTGTGAATAAGAGTCGGCGTATAGCCTTTCTTATTTCTCAAGTATTTGAGTATCCATACTTGGTGTGTTGTAATTCAGATAATTTCCACTCTTGAAGAATTACACCCCGCCTTTGGCCTGAGGGATTTTGTAGTTCTTGCGTATTTGCAACCTATCAAAAGCCCAACGTGTTTTGGAAATCCTTGTTAGAGTTTGTTTTAATCTGTCTCTTTCTCTTGTAGAGTTCACCTTCGATCGGTACTCTCTGAAGGTCCTGCTTAGTCGGTTCCTTGTTTTGGTTTATCTGTGTTAGTTGGGTCTTCCTTTTGTTAGCTTAGCTAACCTTTTATGTTAAGAGTCTTTCAGTGTCTCTTCAAAGTCCAGTTGTCTGGCGTCCTTATTTAGGCGAATTCATCCCTTTTATTGGGGCTTTCTTCGATTAGTCTCATTCCTGTGTTCACTATCAACTCTAAATATTTGTTTCTTGATGTTCAATTCCACTCATGCGTATCTAACTCTGACTAGATATGCATACCTTTATCTTTTAAAATCCCGCTTCGGCTGGTATCCTTTTTCAAAATCCCGCTTCGGCTGGTATCTTTCAAAATCTCGCTTCGGCTGGTATCTTTTAAAATCCCGCTTCGGCTGGTATCTTTTAAAATCCCGCTTCGGTTGGTATCCTTTTTCAAAATCCCGCTTCGACTGGTATCCTTTTTCAAAATCCAGCTTCGGCTGGTATCTTTCAAAATCCCGCTTCGGCTGGTATCTTTTAAAATCCCGCTTCGGCTGGTATCTTTAAAAATCCTGCTTCGGCTGGTATCTCTTAAAATCCCGCTTCGGTTGGTATCTTTCAAAATCCCGCTTCGGCTGGTATCTTTTAAAATCCCGCTTCGGCTGGTATCTTTACAAATCTCGCTTCGGCTGATATCTTTTAAAATCCCGCTTCGGCTGGTATCTTTCAAAATCCCGCTTCGGCTGGTATCTTTCAAAATCCCGCTTTGGCTGGTATCTTTTAAAATCCCGCTTTGGCTGGTATCCTTTTTCAAAATCCCGCTTCGGCTGCTATCTTTCAAAATCCCGCTTCGGCTGCTATCTTTCAAAATCCCGCTTCGGCTGCTATCTTTTAAAATCCCGCTTCGGCTGGTATCCTTTTTCAAAATCCCGCTTTGGCTGGTATCTTTCAAAATCCCACTTCGGCTAGTATCTTTCAAAATCCCGCTTCGGCTGGTATCCTTTTTCAAAGTCCCGCTTTGGCTGGTATCTTTCAAAATCCCGCTTCGGCTGGTATCTTTCAAAATCCCGCTTCGGCTGGTATCCTTTGTTAAAATCCCGCTTCGGCTGGTATCCTTTTTCAAAATCCTGCTTCGGCTGGTATCTTTCAAAATCCCGCTTCGGCTGGTATCTTTCAAAACCCTGCTCTGGCAGGTATCCTTTAAAACCCTTCTTCGGTCGGTACCCTTTGTTAAAATCCCGCTTCGGCAGGTATCCTTCGCTAAAAATCCCGCTTCGCCTGGTATCATTTGTTAAAATCCATCTTCGGATGGTATCATTTGTCAGGAGTCCCACTCGTTTGGTCTCTTTTCTCAGTAAGTTTGCCTTCAATTGGTGTTCCTTTGTCAGAGCCTTCTTCGGTCGGTCTCTTTCTTGTATATGTCTAACCTTGACCTGACATCCAAGAGATTTTCTCAGCTAACCACTGCAATCCAAAAAAAGAAAACAAAAAATATAACAATACTTGACTAGCTTCGGAGCGTAAATTTTCAGGTTTTTTGAGTATTTAATCTTCTTCCACCATTAAAGGTTCGAAAGGCTGGCGCCAATCTCACCTTTAAGTTGAAGGCGATTAAATAGGGGCAGATGTTGCACCCCAAAATTTTCCCTCCTAATTTCTTTTATTTTGGCTTAGACTTTTGCATTCATCTACATCTATTCCATTAAGTCACTAACATGGCATACATTTCATTCAATATAGCTCTGAGGTTCAAAGTTCAGTGGTTGTGCGATATTAGGGTTTCGCAACGGTTAAGGCGTTCGTATCCAATAAAGACTGATTTCTTATTCAGGTAGTGAGCAGTGGAATTAGGGTTGTGACTTTGGTCGTTGAGGATTTCTTTCTTCATCAAGCCGCGAGGCTATCAAGGTTTATTTCCCCATATGTGATCAAAGCCAAGTTTTTGGCAATTATGTTCCAATCGGGTTTTTCGTCAAAGATCATGAGATTAATGTTTGTTCTTATCAAGGTACTTTCTCATAAAGCTTTATATTGTGCGTCAGGAATTATCATCTTCAAAGGAATTTATTAAGGATTTTAGCCTTACGTTTTCAAGTGGACATGTTTGTGACTTGAATTACAAAAGTTGAAGCACAATATAAGATATGACGCGGGAGAGTGCTAATTGAGTTAGACAAACATGAATAAAGGCCTTGATTTTGGGCAATTGCAATATGGAGAGGTTGTTGTCTGGACTGAGTTCAGGCATGAATATTATTGATTCGATTGAATGTTATGTCATGTCTAGAGTTCAGGACTAATTCATTGAATATGCAAGTTGGTTGAAATTCGTTCACCGAGTCATGAAGTGAAGTGTTTAGAGGATAATCAAATGGTATTAAAGAAATCTAAGCGTTAGTTTGTTTTCGAGAATTTGATTCAGGCGAGTTGGGAGACCTTAGTCATAAGGGTTTCTTGGAATGCAAAAGATGAGATACAAATGGCAAGGCATAGTCATTCATTATAATTCCATTCAAGTGGTTATTTTGATTCAAGTTGTTATTTCCAAGATTATTCCACATCATTGTTCATCCCAAGGTCTCATATGTGTTATGAGTTCCATTGGCAAATAATCAAGAAGCATAACTCAAAGTATCGGTTTATAACTCCCTTATGGTCGATTCAAGCATATAGATTGGAAAGTCCATTTATATGGATATGTTCTACTAGCAAGACATTCAAGTGGATCAATATTTTTGCAAGATTTATCCATAATGCAAAATCTCATTCAAAATTCAGTCGAGGTAAACCAAGGAATTTTGAAACAAAAGGCTAAAAAAAATTTTGCCGCATTGATATGGCCATATTGCGCAAAGTTTGTATTTGATGATTGAATCAAGTCTACATAGCATTATTTTTATCTTGGTTAAAGGTTCGAGTTTTGACTATTCAAAAAACCATTACAAAGGTTTCAATGGCCATTACAAGTTATGTCTAAATATCCATTCAAGCTTCAAAGTTCACATTTAAAGTTCCTAAGGATGGCATACAAAGTACAATCGCATCATTACAAAATAAAATTACACAGAACTTTTTCATTCAAAAGTTAATTCATGTGAAACTCCAAATTCTAGCAAAAGGCTTCGAGCATATCATGTATAAGGCTATAAACTCGTTGCTACTATGTTGAGCCATCAAACCAATATGTGCAGCTCATTGGCATCTGCAGTACACAAGCTGCTGTAGGCATACCTACAAACATCAAATTTATTCATTAAATTTGGATTCCCAAACCTTCATTCAACAAAAAAGGAAATGAATCTCAAAATTTCCCAACATTTAACAAACAGAAATAACAAAATTTGTTCAGGCCTCTAACCCCTAACCGAATTTAACCAACTGTCAAATAGAAATCTAAAATAGAATTACCAATTCCCATATTCTAACCAACTAACAAACAGTCATTTCTTTAATTCCTGACCTCTTAACCAGAAGTTAAAAAAGAAAAACTCCTAACCAACTCTCAGGGATCTATATAACAGAATGAGGTTCACAATTGAAAAAGGGGGGAATGTCAGAGGAAAATCAGTTATAAAGAAAAACTCTCAACGGGAAAAGAGAGAGGGGGGAGATTCACAGTCAGAAAGCATACAGAAAGCATACAGAAAGAATACAGAAAGAATATAAAAAACTCACCAGAAAATACTCTCTACCTCTTCTCTCTTCTTGATCTCCATAATTTTTCTGCATCTTCAACCTTTTTGTGATTGGTTACCATCACTATCTTCATAGGCAGCCTCCCTGCAACTACATCATCTTCATCGGTTCTCCAATCATTGGAGGAAGAACACCAAAAACTCAAGCTCTTTCTCGTTGAAACCAGTTCTTTGCTCCCATCATCATCAACTTTCTCTATCCCAATCCTGTGAACATCAACAACAGCATATGCACAACGGTCATAACAGAATAACAGAAAAACTCACCAATCTGGATTCTTTCTTCACTTTCTTCGAATTCTGATCTCATCTTCATCTTCATCAAGCGGTAGAAGTTGGTTTTGAATTTCCAGCTAATTCTTCTCCGCGGATCACCATCGTATGCTTCATCAATATCGCAATTGTCTCTGCAGCACTCGCATCATCATCTTCGCTGAGAGAGTTATTGGTAACAGGGCAACATCCTTCTTCATTATCAACGAATCTGCAAGATTTATTACCGTAATCACCTTCATTCCAGATCTCATCTTTCTACATCAACAACAAACGCCTCAGCATAGTAGCATTGTTTTATTCAACGATCTTCGCTGTTTCCTATAACAAGAGTATCGCATCACAATTTTGTTCGGAACTGCGAGATTGAAGGAATTAGAAAAAGAGTAACAGACTAGAAAACAGTGCATACCTAAAATTATTGACTCTCTTCAGATTCTTCGAGAGTGAAGAAGCACCACACGGCTCCAGTCCGTAAGCGTTCTTTCTCCTTCTAATATGTTTTCACGGTTTGAATTTTGTTTGTGTGGAAATAGAACATGATGAATATGAACGGAAGGATTGAGACGATGATGACGAAACTGATACCGAATTGGAGGCGCGAGGATTGATAGTTGCGGTAAGAAAAAAAAATGGATGTGTGAAGAAGTTGAGTCAAAATCGACGCGGAAAGAATAAGAGTTCGTAAACATAATAGATTTAAAACGGTGGTGAAGTGAGATACAAAGACGGCGGTGCAAGGTTGTTTCACTAAAGCAGAAAGTGAAAATCTTGGGCGACACCAGTCGTATTCGAAGAAGAATCATTGCGATATTGACAGAAGGGAGGACGAAATGGAAATTTGAGACAGACGGAGAAGCAGCAAACCGGTATTGAGACGGGAAGTGACGTCCGCGGGGGAGCTCGGTTGCAACGGAGTGAATTTGATTCAGAGTGTGATGGACGAAATCTGAGACAGAGGGAGAGATCGCATGAGTCGCGCCGCTGAGATAGAGGGAGAGATCTCATGGGCCGTCGCGGCTGAGTTTGAGAGGACGAAGGTAATTAGTAACCCTAATCTCTTCTTTAATTATTTCAATTTTTTTAATTATTATTTTGTTTTATGCTGAATAATAGCACCATGGACCGGATTCCACTTTCTTGTATGGCCCATTGGGATTCTTTTTTTTGTAGTTAATAACAAGTTGAAGAAAAGTATAAAAAAGGGACGAATTGGATCTTGTTGTGGTTTGGACTGAATCTCTCTTAGGCCCAGGGGCGTTTTTTTTTTGCAGCAGCTTATGGCTTTGCAAACAAAATAATATTGTGGACTCAATAGTCTGGGCCTAAGTGCCAGACTTGCTTCAACACCCCTGACTTCATGCATGATACCCCCTGAGTTCACTCTTCTAATATTTTCTTTTAACTAATTTTGTTCATCGTTTAGACTTGTTTGGATTTTCTTTATGCGATAAAAATAATAAATTCAAATATAAAAATTTGTTAGTTTTTATTTGATATTTTAGGAATTTAATTCTGATTGTCTGATGATATTTGAGATTGGTAATTCACTTTTTCTTGTTGAGATCTAGAATCCTATGCAGGTTTATTGTGCAATATGCAAATGTGCTTGAGATTTCGATTGTGATTTATTTTCACATCGATGATGCATCGACATTTATTCCGACCATTTGATTTCTGATTCTTTTCTTTGATTGGTGAAGCTTTTCGCGAAGATCGTCGGGTTTCTTTGTTTTGATGCGCTTTGCTACGGATTCATATCCGTTTGGTATTTTCTCTTGTTTATCTCATTTCAGCACTTTGCTGCTTTCTAGATATAATGAGAAGTAGGAAATAAAGAGTGTGCGCTCGAAGTCGCTGTTTAAAGACCTGTAGCAGGCATTCCGCACTTCATTTGCTAGATGTGTTCTGCTTGTGTTTGTTTACTTTCTTGTTGATCGATGAGTCACTCAATTTAGAAATTGAGATCACGACTTCGCTCTCAGTTCATGCTCCATATATGATTTCATCGCTTTCCTTTATTTCTTGTTAATCGATGAGTCACTCAATTTACAAATTGAGATCACGACTTCGCTCTCATTGCATGTTCCCTATAGGATAGTTTTGTTAGACTTTCTTAGGTAATGGTAGCCTAGATAGATTCTCTCTAGTTGTGCTCGCTTGAGCTAACTCTCTTGAGCTTATTGGCTTACCTGTTTGATTCCATCTTTGTGTACATGTTTTGAGATGATATACCCTCTGCATGTTCCCTTAGGAGCTCTCGATTCGACTATAGATGATGATTCGAGATAGACATAGTTTTAGGTGATAGACCCTTGCTATGCTCCTTTAGGACTTCTTGATTCATCTATAGATGATGAGTATAGATAGACATTAGGATTGTTATCCAAGCATGTCAACATAGGGTAGATATTTCCCTTCAAAACTCAACCTTAGGATTAATCATTGTATGATAACATTAGGGATAGATCTAGGTTAGTCTCCCTTAGGTGTTTCCTTTCTTTTGCATCCATGCATTAAAACAAAAACTTCCTTTTTCTTTGAAAAATATTAAAACATCTAACAACTTCTAAATCCTTCTTCAAGGTAAAAGATATCAACCAATGCAAACTCTTTTTGTGCCTTCGGGCTTTTCTTTCAAACTCTTTTCAGAAAGAACATGCTAATTCACTTCTGTGCTGACGCATAAATCTCCAAAGGTCGAGTTACGGCAGAAGGTGAAATTAATGTTGTTCATTAAAAAATACAAACAAACAAAAACATGTTAGCCGAACTACGGCTGCTCTGATTCCTTAAAAGGGATACGTAGGCATCGGGGTAGGGCCCGAGCGAGCACAACTTTTCATTTTCCCTACATTCTTTTCTCATTCCTTTTGCATGCATTTCCTGTACAGTTTAGATATAGATTAAACACACCCATAAGATAGATAACAAGAGTGGATACCATAGAGTACTACGGGCGTGTAGGGTGCTAATACCTTCCCCTCGCGTAACAGACTCCCTTACCCGATCTCTCGGTCGTAAGACTGTGACTTCTCCCTTCTCAGGTTTTCTCGATGTTTACCTTTCCCTACATGTGGGATAAAAGACGTTCGATGGAGACTTCATTGATTTCATTATCAGTTGATTGTTCAGCCGGTTGTTTCACATAGTAAATTTGACTTTGAAATTTTTGGTGATACAAACTTCATATTCCAACATGTCTTGATGAAATATGATTCTTGAAACTTGGTTTTGGTACAAAAGTCAAAGTTAGACTTAATCAGCGTGCAAATGACCATTTTTCCCTTGTGAATGGTTTGCTTGCAAAATTTGATAATTCAAGGCTTGGATTTGTATGAGAGAAAACTTGAGAATCCAGGGTGATTCCTTGAGAAATGAGAGGGTAAATTTTGGGGTACAACAGGCTCATTATTTGGTTGTATGGAGTAATTGGTGGGTTGTGAAAGTTAGGCCCAATAAGAATGTTAATAATTATAAGGTTAAGATAATTATAAGGAATTAGGTTAATTGAACAAGTCTCAGAGAATTTCGTACGTGGAAGTTACAAAGTTGCAGAGAAGAGGAAAAGAGGAAAAGAGGCAAAGGTTGGAAACTTGGGGCAAGGCTAGGTTCGATCGTAGATTTATGGAGTGGTCTCCAATCCAAGATAAGGGTGGGGTTCTGACTCTATAATGGGAATTATGATGAATAATATGTGGGAATCGGGTTGCGTAAAATCGTTGTTGTATGTGTATATTTGTTGTGGTTGGTTGTTTATGAAATTTATCAGATTTCTATGAATATATATTGCTGAGAATTAAGTTGTGTTGATTTAGTTGTCATGTTGACGTGGTTCCATGTTGTTGGTTTTGGAAAATTGTGTTTCTGTGAAAATTGATGTTGTTGTAATGATATATATTATTCTGATGTGAGACTGTTAATCGAAGGCAGTCTGGGCAAGTAACAGAAAGGTACTAAAGAAATACACGCGAAGGAGGTGTGCCGAAGGGCACACGAATGGTGACGGACGACACAAAAATTGAGAGTGTCGAGTGGCACATACAACATACCGCACGACACGTGTTATGAATGGAGAGTGCCAACCGACACATGTTTAGGAGAGGGGGTGTGTCGAGTGGCACACCTTGGTGATGAGGGGCATGACATGGGTGGTGACCGGTGTGATACGGTTGGAAGAACTGACTATTTTTTGGAATGCTGGTTTGCGTTTTGTGTTTGTTTTCGCAAAATGTCGCGGTAAGCAAGATTCGCCACCGTCTTTTATTTTATCCAACAAGGAAAGGAAAAAAGCATAGAAAAATTCCTTTTTCGAGATGTTTCTCGGGTTCGGGGGGTAGATTATAGAAAGGGAAGGTGTTAGCACCCTTTCTATCCGTGGTTATCCACGAGCTCTTAGGTACTTGCTCAAAATGTTTTCAAAATTTTCTTTTCTTTGTGTTTGTGGGTTTGAAGAAGTTTTTGTTTGAAAGGTGTAAGTGCGAAAAGTTTTGTTTTGTTTTGAGAGAGCAAGTACTTAAGAACCATCTACCTACTCGAAAAAGGAATCAATCTGTACTAATGTCCTTTAGACAATGCTATCCCACTATTGATGAGTAGGTAGCATCGTCGTTAGAGTTTTAAGGGTCAATTCGATTAAGGGACGTGCGGTCACTAAAGCAATGTTAGGATGCCTTAGCGGTAACCCTAATGTCTTAGATCATTTTTCCGAGGCAACCGTTTCGAGACAACTATGATATTTGGACAAGAGGGCGACCTCTAAAACTTCCTATACTTAATGATCGCGTTCGAAGGCAACCAAGTGAGGTGTACCCTAAGAGTGCGCATGTGCGAGTGTGTTGTTTCGGTTAATTTTATCTTTGTACATGTCATGGGTGATCTATGTTGATTTTAGGTTTAAACATTTGATCTTGTCATGCATTCCCTATTATCAAACATCTAACAGTTTATAAGTTGCGGAAATTAAATTGCGGAATTTAAATTAACTATTACAAGGCGTCGGGTATTTACATCGCCAAAAGCAACCCTTGAAATTAAAATGCGGAAAATAAATAAAGCGGTAAAAATATGTAAAGTCCTATTAAACTATTACATTCCGGGAAACAGATACAATATTGAAATAAATATGGATCGCGTGTGGGAAATTAAATCAGGCGAATTCTAGGGTTTTGACCCTTTAATTATTAAAGAAAAGATTTTTTTGTTATTTTTGAATTAAAAGGAAATTAAAATAAGTTAATTATTGAATTAATAAATTAATTAATTAATAAAAATATTTTTTTAGATTTTTGATATTTAAAGAAATAAAAATAAATTTATTCAATGTTAATAAAAACCTAATTGTCTAAGTTAATTTTAATTATTGCAAAAAAGATATTAAAGTTATTCCTAATTAGAACTAAATTAATTAAATTAATATTTATTAACAAAAATAAAATACTGAAATTTAATTTAAATAAGAAAATATTTTTTTGGTTTTTAATTTTATGAAGAAAAAGTTTTAATTGGTTAGTGATTAAATAATAACAATAATTAATTAAAAGAAAATAATAAAAATGGAATAGAAAGAATTAGGGTTTGGGCCTGATTAGGGAGGCTTGTTTAGCAATTTGATGGCCCAATTTTGCAGGCATGTGTTGACTTTCTTGATTCCATGCATACGCGCTGACTTTGGCTCATGGTAGGCATTCATTCTGGACCACCAGATCTGGCCTGGGGCCATCTGGCAGGTGATTGATTAAGGGAGTATGGTGCATCACGCGTTGGAGCTTGCATTGGATCACCTGGAAACAAAATATAACAAATATATGGGGGACCTGGGATTCGAACCCAGGTCCTGTTGATCATTGGACAACGCCCTTGCCACTGCACCACTACTTCTCAATTGTTAATAAAACACAAACTAAATATAATATATTAAAATGCGTAATTATGCCAGAATAAAAAAATAAAGCGCGAAAATTTGAATGGAGCAACCAGATGGGGACACGTTGTCGTCCCTGTCCTCAGGTTTGTACAGAGATTACCTGCGGATTTAAATCCGCAGCAAAAGGCATAGGTCAATTCAAAAATCCATCCCAGGCCATATAAACTCCATCCAAGGCCATGGTTGTACTCGCCTCTTCCTCCCGGTATCAACTATGCCCATTAATAGGTCCAATTTTGCCTGTAACAAAAACCCCTAAAAACAACCTAGGAAACCCTACAATGGCGTTTTGGATTATAGAGCAGATAAATACAATCAAATAATATGGAAAGCTTGGAAATTGTCTAGTGATTGCAAATATGCCATTAGTTTCTTGTAATGATCTGTAGATTTTGAAACACGAAAGCGAATTCAGAGGGAGGTCGCGTATCACTTACAGTGCATTTGGGAGGGCGTGAGAGCTTGCTTTTGATGGCAGGAGGTTCAGTGGACACCTAGCAATGGATTGGTGTTGAGATTTACCTTCGTAAACGCCTCTAGGGATGATTTCAGTTTCACACTTTTTGCCAATTTTTCAAGTTTTGCGTTTGGTGTTCTTGCCGTCTCTAGCCCTTGATCTCGTATTCTTTGGCTTGTATAAGTAATGTGCAATGCATTAGGTCAACAAATGTGGGTTGAATCCTTCCCAATCAATGCCTTGAGATTGGATTTAATCCTCCATTGAAAGCTTTCCAATTTTGCCAAAAACCCAATCTTTTTGCACATGGAATAGTTGATACGAATTTGAACATGACATTGATGATGATTAGGTCCTGAAAATAGAAAAAGATCTCATGTAATCAAGTTTTGTGATTTTATTTGATTTAAATTGATTTAAAATGAAATAATTCATAAAAAATCAAATAAAATAATAAAATTGACAAATGGACTCAAGGCTGAGGCTAGGACACGTGTGTAGTGTGACAAGATCAAATCAAGTGGAAAATAATGGGCCCATTTGACAAAATTTGGAGTTTTGGGGATAGTTGACTTTTGGCAATTTTGCAAAAATGCCCAACTTCAATAATGCATAACTTCTTCAATTTTGAACTTTTGGAAGTTTTCTATGACTTTTTAGAAAGCTTGGTATGTATTCTAACCAACCCTTTTGGTATCATCTCATTTTGATATGCCATGCTCAAGTTATAAGCTTTGGGAAAAAAGGTGTTTTTGTTGACTTTCAAAAATGACCTATAATGTCCAAATTTATAACTTCTTGTGAGTTCATTTTCTGATCTTGGGGTATGAAGATGGATTGTATAAACTTTAATCCTCTTCAAAATGAGCTTTGGATGGGTCATTTATCATAAAGTATGAGAAAGTTATGCTTGGTCAAAGTTAAGTTGACTTTTCCTACAAAACCCTAATTTAGCAACTTTTGAGTCTTGATGAATTTTGAGCAATCCTTGATGAATCATGATCAACCCTTGATCAAATGATGAAATATCCTTCAAAGTGAGAATGTTGACAAAAAAATCTTGAGGTTTGACTGTATTTGGGTCACAGTTGACTTTTGCCCTAGCACAGTCGATTTATGGACCCTTTGAGCAATTGACTGAGCAAACTTCCTCTGCAAGGCTTGAAATTTGTCATGGATGATCTTGAGAGCATATTAGGACATTGGGGAGCACTTTATATAATTTGGATGCAAGGACCTTGATGCAACACAAAACCCTAATTTGGGATTGACTGCCTTAGGAGATGACTTGACTGCCCAACCCTTGAGCAATCTTGAGCCATTTGGAGATTTTTCTTGCCATGTTTTTAGAGATATGAGAGGGAAAAATTTGGGGTACAACAGCTGCCCCTGTTCAATTTTCTTAAACCTAAGGATATAGATTGGCTTTCGGGCCTTTCGTGATCCAAAGGTGGAAGATGATTGAACACTAGAGTGCCCAGAAAAATCTTCGAATCGATTTAACTGGACCAGACAAAAGTCTTGGAATAACTTCAACTGGATCGGCATCAGGAAAATCTTCGAATCGATTTAACTGGACCATACAAAAGTCCTGGAATAACTTCAACTGGAATACGAATCAGGGAGATCTTCGCGTCGATTTGACTGAACCAGAGGAGGTCTTGGATTAACTTTGACTGGATCGGCATCAGAAAAATCTTCGAATCGATTTAACTGGACCAGACGAAATTCTTGGAATAACTTCAACTGGAATACGAATCATGGAGATCTTCGTGGCGATCTGACTGAACCAGAGGAGGTCTTGGATTAACTTTAACTGGATCGGCATCAGAAAAATCTTCGAATCGATTTAACTAGACCAGACGAAAGTCTTGGAATAACTTCAACTGGAGTACGAATCAGGGAGATCTTCGTGAAAATCTTACTGAACCAGAGGAGGTCTTGATATAGCTGAGAATTTAACTGCATCTTTCCTGAAAGGTAAAGGTCAGTTATATGCAATGCATGATATAGATCAAACAATGATGTTCTCAAAATAAATGAGATTGCATTATATGATGCATATATGCATGTATCATGATGTATGGAAATGTAATGATTTAGCTGGGGAAAATAAATCCCGGATAGATGCTGGAGAATAGAGCTGGATTCTTCATTTCCACTGGGAATGGTGAACGAAGGTGGTTACAAGAATAAACCTTTCGGAGAGGATAACTCTGTTGGGGAATAAACTTATGAGGAGATTACTCTGTGGGGAAGAGATGTTCTGTTGAGGACTCCACTGATAAATTCTGTCGGGAGGAATTATTGTTGCTGAATCCTGTTGGGGGATTGAATTCACGTTTGTGAAAGGAAAGAACTTCGCTGGGGATGATCTTTCAGTTGCGACTTGCTGGGGATAACCCTGTTAGTCTTTTGTGGGGATAATCCTCTAAATTCTACTGGGAACGATCCTTGGAACTCGGCTGGGGAGATTTATTTTGTACTCCGCTGGGGATAAACTTCCAGAGTCTACTGGGGATGCTGCTTCAACTTCGTCGGGGAAGCTTTTTTCAGACTGTGCTGGGAAAACTTTAACTCCACTGGGGGTGTCTTGTATTCTACCGGGGAACATTCTTATATTCTGCCAGGGAATATTAAGACTGCCGGGGATATCGAACCTTTCTTAGTGCCGATGGTAGATAAACTCTGCTTGGGGAGAGCATTGCTGATTCGTTCATAGTTGCAAGTCTCAGCTGGGGAGAGCTACCATTACTGCCTTACTCTGCGGGGGAGTGAAAGTATCTGAGCCATATTCTTCAGCTGAATTTACCTTGTACCTGGTGTACAGAGCAACTATACAGCTTGGACACTTCTTATTGCCCTTGTTTCTGCTATTACCAGTAATTCATCTTTTGTTTCACATGTAAACATTTATGAGTAGCAATTAATGTCAAGTGCATATATCAAAAATGGACATTGGACGTTCTTTGCAAAACAAAACAGATAAAGGAAAAACAGTTTGAAATTTCTTTTGAAAATGAATTGTATTGATTTTTAAGTTTGGCCTGTAAATAGGCGTTTTTGTACAAGAAGATGACGTCCTAGTAAGAGAACGCCGCCGAATAAATAGAATTTACACAATTTGTGAAAAAACTAAACAAAACAGCTATGTGAACAATCCCACTGGGTTCCAACTCTGTTATTGCCTTTATATCCTCGAGCATCTCATCACTTTGCTGTTTGGTTGAAGATGAATCAGATTGATTAGGTTCGTCCGAGCTTAATAGCCGATACCGAAGTCTGGATGCAAGGTGATCCAATGAGACATAGTGTTACGCTTTGATCCCTATTTTTTGCCTGGACCGCCCTTTCGGGTTTTCAGTCCACCGGGATACCCTTTTTTGCCCAAGCCACCTTTTCAGGTTTTCGACTTGCCGGGTGTACAGATTTTTCATTTTCATCCCTCATTTTTTCCCGAACCCTTTTGGTTCGTCGGGAAGCCCTTATTTTTGCCTAGGCCAGTCAACCTAGCGGGTCTTTGATTATGCGTAGTATCTTTTCACTATGTATGCATTGACGGGGTGAGGAAGGTCGTCACCATCCATGGTGGTTAGAATCATAGTTCCTCCTGAGAAAATGTTCTTAACCATAAATGGCCCTTCGTAAGTAGGGGTCCATTTTCCCCTGGGATCACCTTGAGGTAGAATAATGCGCTTGATTACTAGATCCCCAACTTGATACTCTTGTCATCTGACTTTCTTGTTAAATGCCTTGATCATCCGCTTTTGATACGTTTGACCATGGCAAATAACCGTAAGTCTCTTTTCATCGATTAAGTTCAGCCGATCAAGCCGGGTCTGAATCCAGTCGTCTTTGCTCAATCCTGCATCCTTCATAATCCGAAGAGAGGGTATCTGAACTTCAATGGGCAAGACTGCCTCCATGCCATATACCAGGGAATAAGGTGTTGCCCCTGTTGACATCCGCGCTGAGGTACGGTACCCATGAAGAGAAAACGGTAACATCTCGTTTCAATCTTTGTATGTCAATGTCATCTTCTGCACAATCTTCTTAATGTTCTTATTATCCGCTTCAACAGCCCCATTCATCTTCGGCCGGTAAGGAGAAGAGTTGTGATGCTGTATCTTGAACTGCTTGTAGAGCTCGGTGATCATCTTGTTGTTTAGATTGGTACCATTGTCCATAATGATCCTCTCTGGTACACCATATCGCCATATCAGATTATGCCGAATGAACCATGCCATGACGTTCTTGGTTACGGTAGCAAAGGAAGCTGATTCAACCCACTTTGTAAAGTAATCAATTTCCACCAGGATGAAGTGATGCATGTTAGATGTCGTAGGGCTGATCTCTCCGATCATATCAATGCCCCATATTGCAAAACGCCAAGGTGTCGTCAAAATGTTTAGAGGGACTGGAGGTATATGCACCTTATCAGCGTAGACTTGACACTTGTGACATGTCCGAGAATGCTGATAACAGTCAGCTTCCATTGTGGACTAATAATATCCTGCCCGAAGGATTTTCTTTGCCATCATGTGTCCACTGGAATGAGTTCCAAAAGTACCTTCATGTAACTCCGCCATGATCCTTTCTGCTTCATTCTTATCCACACAACGCAGTAAGGTCGAATCATGGTTGCGCTTGTAAAGGATGCCATTGCTGATGAAGAATTTCGCCGCGAACCTCCTCAGAAACTTCTTGTCATTAACAGATGCACCCTCGGGGTATTCCTGAGCCTCAAGATACCTTTTCACCTCATGAAACCAGGGTTTATCTGCTACCTCTCCAGTCTCAATGTCACAGCAATGCGCAGGTTCGTCCAGTCTTTCAATGATAATTCGGGGAGCCTCGTTGTCCCAATTGACTTTGAACATAGAAGACATTGTAGCCAGCGCATCCGCTAACTGATTCTCCTCTCTAGGGAAGTGTTCAAAGGTCATCTCCTCCAAATGGGGAAGCAATGTCAACACATACTCTTTATAAGGAATAAGATTTGGGTGTTTCGTATCCCACTCGCCTTTGATCTGACTGATCACGAGAGCGGAATCTTCGAAGACACTTAGAAACTTAATCTTTAGGTCAATTACTGCTCAAAGACCCATGATGCATGCTTCATACTCCGCCATATTGTTGGTGCAGTTGAAACATAGCCGGGCGGTAAACGGAGTATGAGAGCCTTTAGGAGATATGATCACGGTGCCAATGCCATTACCCAAAGCGTTTGAAGCTCCATCAAAGTGCATAGACCATCGGGATCCTTCCTCGGGTCCTTCATCCGGTCCAGGTGTCTCACAATCAGTTACCAACATGATATTCTCGTCCGGAAATTCAAAGTTCATAGACTGGTAATCATCCACTGCCTGATGTGCCAAATGGCCTGCCAACACACTTCCCTTGATTGCCTTTTGTCGTGTATTGTATGTCATACTCAGTCAAGATCATTTGCCATCTTGCTATTCTTACGGACAAGGCAGGCTTCTCGAAGATATACTTGATTGGATCCATCATTGATATCAACATAGTAGTGTGAGTCAACATATACTGTCTCAGCCGACGAGCAGCCCATGCCAAAGCGCAGCAAGTTTTCTCGAGCAGTGAGTATCGGGTCTCACAGTTGGTAAACTTTTTGCTAAGGTAATAAATAGCATGCTCTTTTCGGCCAGACTCGTCATGCTGCCCCAGCACACACCCCGTTGAATTGTCGAGTATTGTCAAGTATAAGATCAAAGGTCTCCCTTCAACTGGAGGCATCAGAATAGGTGGCTCTTGGAGATACTCTTTGATCCTTTTGAAAGAGGCCCGACATTCATCAGTCCAACGTACCACTTGATATTTCTTCAGTAGCTTGAAGATTGGCTCACAAGTAGCAGTCAGGTGCGAGATGAATCGGGCAATGTAGTTCAGACGTCCCAGAAAGCCTCTGACTTCTTTCTCTATTCTGGGAGTTGGCATTTCCTGTATAGCCTTCACCTTTGTAGGATCCACTTGAATACCTTTGTCGCTCACGACGAAACCCAGCAGCTTACCAGATCTCACCCCGAAGGTGCACTTGTTCGGGTTTAACCTCAGCTTGTACAACTTCAACCTGTCAAACAACTTCTGAAGATGGTCAAGGTGTTCCTCCTCAGTTTGGGACCTTGCAATCATATCATCGACGTATACCTCAATCTCATGATGGATCATGTCATGAAACAGAGCAACCATGGCACACTGATACGTTGCCCTAGCATTTTTCAGTCCAAAAGGCATGACCTTATAGCAAAAAGTACCCCACTGAGTAACAAAAGTTGTCTTCTCCATGTCTTCGGGAGCCATTTTAATCTAATTATAACCGGAGAAACCATCCATAAAGGAGAATACCTTATGCTGCGCGGTGTTGTCAACCAGAACGTCGATATGAGGTAGAGGGAAGTCATCATTGGGGCTTGCCCTGTTCAGATCCCTATAGTCAACACACATTTGAACTTTAACGTCCTTCTTCGGCACTGGAACCACATTGGCCACCCACTGCGGGTAAGAAGTAACTGCTAGAAAACCGGCGTCAAACTGTTTCATGACTTCAGCCTTGATTTTCTCAGACATTTCTGGGCGAATTTGGAGGACCTTCTGTTTTACTGGAGGACAGTCTTCCTTGGTAGGCAGGCGGTGAACCATAATATCGGTATCCAACCTAGGCATATCTTCATAAGACCAGGCGAAGATTTCAACTTAGTCACGCAGCATCTGAATCAACCGTTGCTTCACACTAAGCTCCAGATTTGCACCGATCTTAACTTCCTTCTTGTCTGTCTCTGCACCCAGATTCACTTATTCCACCGACTCTTCGTGCGGCTGAATAACCCTCTCCTATTGGAGTAACAGTCTTGCAAGTTCACCAGGCACTTCGCAATCATCTTCACCTTCGTCTTCGGCTAAGTTGATCATATTTTCGAAGTCATAACTAGCAGTAGCAGAGTCGTTACCAGTGAGATCCATAGTGGATGTAGACCTGTATATGTGAATGTGTAAAATAGTTGTTTTGCAATATTTAATAAAAGAAAAACAAGGAGCGCAAAATTTGAAATGCAAGAAACGTCCAATGCTTTTATTAATGATATATGAAAATGACACACATAAAGCCCTCACAAATGAAGCCACGGTGCCCCGGGTAAAACACTGAGCCATAAAGTTTAAAACATTGTTTGTTACAAATTCAAAACAAGAAGTTTCATTAATGGGTAACAAAAGAAATAGGGATGAAGCCCTTTGCTGTCCAGTTGCTTGGTCCATGTCGATAGTAGGATAGATCCAATTTTCGAACTCAGACTCTTCCATATCGTCTTCAATGGCATTCACTCCCGAGTTACTGATGAACACGGGAGGTCTTCCGATCCGTGCATTCCGAACAGCCTTCTGAGCTTCTTTCTCAATAACAACCCGGGCATCTTTAAAGGAAGCCATCTTCATAGGAGGACCTTCAACAACAGCCTCAGCTGACGCTAGTGTCTGGGGAACCTCTTCAAAATGCTGAAATGGGGTCTCAATGAACTCCCCATCCATTTCTACATATCGGAAAGAGTTGAGGTGACTCACCATGTACTCCTCCTCTCCTTGTACTGTCATAATCTTCCCTTTCACTGGGTACTTCAGCTTCTGGTGGAGCGTTGAGGTTATGGCCCCAGCTTTGTGGATCCATGGGCGACCCAGCAAGCAAGAATAAGATGGCCGAATGTCCATCACATAGAACGTAGAGTTGAAAACTTGAGAACCAACCTTGATCGGGATGTCAACTTCCCCGTGCACCATTCTCTTAGACCCATCAAAGGCCCTAACAACAATGTTGCTTGGCTTCAGCTATAAGCCTTCACAATCTAACCGGTCTAGAGCTTTCTTAGGAAAGACGTTCAATGAGGAACCAGTATCCATTAATACATGATCAAGAGTAGTGCCCCTACATTCAATGGATACATGCAAGGCATCGTTGTGATTCTTCCCCTTAACAGTCAAGTCGGCGTCAGAAAATCCCAACCCATTATCAACAGTCAGATTGGCCATGCAATCTTTAAACTGATCAGCTGATGTCTCTTGTGGTATGTGTGCAGTCTTCAGAAATGTAATCAGAGCCTTGGCATGGGCCTCTGAGCATAGCAACAGTGACAACATAGAAATCTTGGACGGGGTTTGCCCCAGCTGTTCAACTACATTTTAGTCACTCTTTTTGATGATTTTCAGAATCTCTTCCATCTCTTGTTTAGAAGCTTCAACAGTAATTGTCTTTGGTGCCTCCGTCTGGGCAGGCTCACTGGTGGTCCCTTTGCCTCGAGTGTCAGATGACTCGGTGACAGGGGTAAGAATAGGAACTTGAGCAGGAATAGTAGCAGGTACACTGTCAGGTGTAATAACAACAGGCTTTCGGGCAGTTGGTGGAGAGATATCAGGTGAGAAAAGTCTTCCGATGTGGGTGACTTTAGCAGGTCCAACAATATTGCTGACGTTAATATCAGCATCTAACTCTTGTTTAACTCCATGAAAATAAACATCGACCCTGTAATGCCAAGGGACAGCTTTATCATAGGTGATGATCAATGGTGCGATTCATGGAACAGGTGTAATTCTAACCGGCTTTCTCTAGGAAGCCTTGGAAGAATTGTCGAAAATGGTAATGATAGGAACTTCTTCAGTACGAATTGAGGGAACAACAGTCTTCTCAAACAGAATTTCTTTACTATCCATCAGGCGTTGGACACCTGATTTTAAAAGATGGCAATCGGCAGGTAGAACAGAACACATACGGCAACCTTCGTCACAGCCCAGAAATAAATCGGCTAGCAAAAGGTTTTTCTTCACAGTCACCGAAGGGGTAACAATGTCGTTCACAGAAGCCACAAACAAGTCTTCATCTATAGCATTCACTCCATGCTTGGGCATAGGAGCAGTCACAACATTAGGTCTTTCGGGCGCCTCGAACTCAATCTCCTTAGCATCAATTAAGTCCTGTATTTTGTTCTTCAAAGACCAACAATCATCTGTATTATGCCCCGGGCTATCAGAGTGAAAAGCACAGCGGGCATTAGGTTTATACTTCGGTGATGTTGTGTTGGGATTCTTCGGAGCCTCCCTTGGAATCACTAGATTAGTCTTTAATAATTGCGGCAGAATCTGAGATAGAGTCATGCTGAGACGGGTGAATTTCCTTCAAGGTCTCTCGTCCTTTTGTTGATTGTTGTGCTAAGTAGCACCAGCAGGCCTTGAAATAACAATCGCATTAACAGCTTGGTGGCGCTCAGTGAAGTAGTGAAAAACACAAGAAGGGGGGGTTGAATTGTAAAACTGAAAATCAATGCAATGAACAAGATATTTTTATCCTGGTTCATTTGATCTCAAACTACTCCAGTCCACCCGTCAAGGTGATTTCGCCTCTCTCCAACGAGGTCTTAATCCACTATATTCAACTGAATATTACAGACTGCTTTAACAACTGCTAAAGCCTTCTTGATGCAAACCACAACCCGGTTTGTCAAGGAAACACTTTCTTACAAAGAAGATAAATCTAAGTGTGTGAATGTTTTCTACAAAACTGTATCACAACTATGATGTATACAAAACTTAAAGCTTAGAAACTGGATTGCTAAACAATGATTGAATATGAGAATGTGTAGTGTTTAGCAAAACTGAGAGAAGGAAGATTTTGATCAGCTTTTATGCGTGTAAAGATTTGGAGAGCATTAGCCAATTCAATCTTCAAAGTCTTGTTTATATAGCACTGAGATGTTGAACGTTGGAGCAATATTCTTGATTCAATGCTAATAACAAACTTTCCTTATTGAGCAGATCTTGTCTGGAATGAGGCCGTTGGTATTAATTTGCTTTCAATGCACAGTACCGTTGCTTACTTAATGCAAGTTCTGGCTTGGCTCATTCTGATTCTGCTTAGCTGCTGATGAACTGTTGTGTTTCTTTATCAGAGTGTTGAGTGCAGTCTTGTTCATCAGGCTTCAGCATATACGTGAGTTAATCTTCTGAATCTGACATTCTGATATGGCAACTTCTGATGCTGATGTCAGGAACCAAATTTCTGATGCTGATTAGGTGTGATCTTGCTTATATCAATCAGAGTATCTGCAAATCAGAACATAATAATTTAGGCAGCAGATAGTTCATACATGAGTCATATAAATAATATATCTTTTCACTTTGTTATCATCAAAACTTAAACATAGGGTAGTAGATTCAAACTTTGTTCTAACAATCTCCCCCTTTTTGATGATGACAAAAACTAGATATTTTTAAATGAAAATAACGTGAAAAGGTATCAGAGAGATGCATCAGAGTGAGAGGTTATCAAAGATAAGGGGTAAAAAGATATCAGAGTTGAGAGATACTCCCCCTGAGTTTATTACTTCCCTTTGATTACAAGTGTTCTTCAGGATCAGATCTTTTTGCCTTTCTTTGAACATCAGAGTGTTAGAGTCTTTGACTATCAGAAGCTTTGGATCAGCATATCAGATCAGTGTATCAGAGTTTTTCTTGTCAGAGCTTTGCTTTGGATCAGAGTATCAGAGCGGATCAGAGCTTCATAGCTTTTAGTCTTCAGAGTGTCCAGGAGCTTCCTTGTACCTGTAGACTTTAAGCAAAACAGAAAAACATTTTCAAGTATAATAGAGTTAGAATGTTTGAGAATTTCTGTCTTAGTTAACCGTTATTGTTTAAAATATCATTCTTGTTCTCCCCCTTTTTGTCAGCAATCAAAAAGTGTAGGTGAGTGCTAAAACAATTAAGATCAGAAAAACTTGTCATATTAAAAGGTTCAGAATCAAACAAAACATATTCAAAAAGTACATCAGAAAATCAAAGAAAACATGAAAAAGACATGAATGAAAAAACTAAGGTTGAGGAGGCAAGCGTGTGAACAGGTTCTCCAGCATGGCTTTGATCTGATCAGCAGTCTCATTCTGCTTGTGCACCATGCTGACAATAGTGTCAATCTTGCTATCCTGCACATCCATTCTTTCTTTCATCTTCTGGTCGATTTCATCCATCCTCTGCTGCAGACGCATGTCATTCAGCTTCAGCTCTTCTAGAGTTTGCCTGTCCAAGGCAGCTTGAGAAGCATCAGAAGCAGGAAGCTTCTGAGAGCTTTCTGCAACATCTTCTGCTTGACTTGCTTCAGCTTGAATGGTCTTGTCTTCTTCTGGTTGCCCCTTTGAAGCTAGCTGTTTCTCAGACCAAGGTTCACTATCCAGAGGGAGCACAGCTTCCTGAGGCAGCAGACTGTCAACTTCCTTGAGCAGCTTGCTGAAGTTCTGTTGTGCCTGCTCATAGTTGATATCCTGCAACTTGAGGGCTTCAGCGCGTACCCAAAGTCTGAATTGTGACCAGAGCTGGTCAGAAGCAGTTGGGTCAATCATTCCAGGACAGACTTGCTTCAAAGAAGCAATCCATTGCTGCACACCTGTTTCAAAATTCATAATACCAGAGCCAACATCTGGTTGTTTTGGTTTAGGGATGGCTATTTTATGTTTTTGATCAGCAAGACGGTCAAGACTGGTTAAGTCTATGAAGGTCCTGCTGGGGTTTTCGGTGGTTTGCTTGGCAGCTGTTTGTTTTGGGGATGGAGTGGGAGAATCAGAGATTATGATTGGACTGTGTGGTGTTTTGGGAGTATTTGGTGGTGTAGATTCTGGTGAGGATGGGAACTGTGCCATGGTGATTGTTGTTCCACCTGGCAGCTGGATTGCCAGAGGTGATGGTTGTGGTGAATGAGGTTCAGATGGTTGAGGAGAAGGAGTTTCAGAGTGATGAAACTCAGGTTGAGGTGATGGTGGATGAATTTATGGTTGAGGAGAGTTTGTTGGAATTTCTGGTTGTTCAGGGATAAGGGGTTCTTCTGGGATTGATGAGAGAGGTTATTGTTGTTCTGGTTCTTCAGCAGATTGTTGTTGTTCTGGTTCTGGAGGAGGGACAATTTGTGGTTCAGAGTTTGGATTGGCGGAGTGATCAGAAGTGTGTTGATCAATGTCAGACAGCACTTTGTCAATTGCTGATGTTGTTGAGATTGTTGGTTTGGGATGTTTGGTTCTGGGTCTTCTGAGTTTTAATGCCTCAGAAGGGTCATCTTCTGGTTCAGTTTCATCTATTGTTGAGATGGGGATTGAGATTCTATGAGAGATTGGAGGAGGAATAGATGCTGGAATAGTAGAAGAATTTAAAACAGAAGCAGCAGATAAATTACCTCTTTTCTTGGGTGTCTACTGGGATGATCCTTCTGAAGGTGCCTTCCTCTTCTTCGTCTTCTTCAGAGTCACTTCTTGTTGAGGTTGATGCAGAGCTTTGATAATCAGATTTGGATATGTACCATCTGCCTTGCACGCATCTAAGTATCTGAGAACCACCTCTGGTTTGGATTCTATTTCAGAAAATAAAGGAAAGTCACTCAGAGGAACTCTTCTGCTGGTGATATCAGCAATAGGAGTAGCTCTGGGTTCCTTTTTGATATTCTCTATCAACTTCATTTTCTTCAAGTTCTTCGCGTTCAGAGGCTTCCCAACTGTTGGTTCAATGGTGCTTAGCTCTTGAGCTTCTATCAGATGCTCTATCAGCCTATTCTCTGTCAGAATATCTGATATCAACCTTCCAAAGGGTATCCAATCCCTCTTGGTTCTTTCTTCTTCCCTGGTTTCCTTCACACTTGTTCTGAGGTGGTTGAACAGAAGATGAGCCAAGTTGATTTTTATCTTCTGATCAATAAAGTAGATCACAAACTGCTGATCCACATTTATGTAATCAGGTGAACTGGTTGGCTTCCTATGGTTGAAGCACCCCAGAATTATCTTAGCCCAAACTCTGTGATGATCCTTCAGATCTTTGATCTTGCTGCTGGGCACCCCATGGGTGAAAATCCTTGCAGCTATCACGCCCACGCCAGCACATCTCTCAGCCATATCAACACAGCGGACGCCACCGCCACTGTAACCGATTAACCTTGCTATGTGATCCTCAGTGATCACAATCTTCTTCCCCATAACAAAGGAGGTGACTAGATGTGTTGAAGCCTTGGCATGAATCCAGAATTCCTTGACTAGCATAGGGAATGTTGGTCCAACCAATCTGTCAAAATACCTTTCCCATTTCTGTGCCCTAACTTCTTCTGTTAGGTCAAAACCGTTCTCCTTCAAGCTTCCAAAATCAATGATCAATTCAGATAACACTTCAAGATTCTTCACAGGAGTGAGGAGTGTTCTGAATGGAACTTGATACTGTTCAGATGATGCTTTCTTCTGAGGACCTGCAGAAGCACTGCTGGAGGTTGCCATGTTCACACTAAAAGATTTTGAGAAGAAACTGGGAAAAAGGGTTTTGCAAGAGATGAACACAGAAAAATGCAGAGAATGCTTGAGTATTAGTGAGAAACTGTAAAGAATTAGAATGAGAGATTAATGTGTTTAAATAGAGTTTCAGAATATTTTGAAAAAAATAAACGTTTTTAAGAAAGAGAAAAATTATGATTGCAATTTAAAAGCATGATTACTTTTATTAAATGCTTGCTGATTTTGGGGGATTTGAGAAAGATACTTAAAAACGGTTACCAGACATGTGTCTCAATGCACCCATTCAGCGCTTTGCCTTCTCAGAAGCGTGCACGCGTTCTGCTTCAGAGATATGCTGATGATTGGATGACACTTGTTTGATGTAGTGATCAGCACGTCTGTCTTTGAGCTTAGACTCTCAGATCTTTAGACTTGCATCTGATACAATCTGCATGTTCTATCTTTCTGAAAGAAGATTGATCAGAAGTTCACAGTAAAACAATTACATTCTGAAGGTAAATATATGGAATTAAAACATTTTCACTCTGGACAGACTTTCATGCTAAGATGTTTCAGAATGAAATTAAACATATCTTCTGAAAGGGGTTTAGTAAAGATATCAGCCCATTGATGGTCTGTATCTATAAATTTTAAGTTCAAAATTCCTTTCTGAATATAGTCCCTAATGAAGTGATGTTTTATTTCTATATGCTTAGCTCTGGAATGTAAAATGAGATTCTTACTTAAGCAAATAGCAGAAGTATTATCAGAGTATAGGAATGTTACTCTCAAAAATCTGGAAGTCTTCAAGCTGACTTTTCATCCAGAGCATTTGTATGCTACATCCTGCTGCTGCTATGTACTCAGCTTCTGCTGTTGATAGCGCAATTGTTGATTGCCTTTTGCTGGACCAAGAGATCAGATTTTCTCCCAGAAACTGGCAGCTTCCAGAAGTACTTTTACGTTCCACTCTGTCTCCAGCAAAATCAGCATCGCATTAGCCTACTAAGCTGTAATCACTAGATTTTCTATAAAACAAACCCATATTAGTAGTACCTTTCAGATACTTGAAAATTCGCTTAACAGCTGTTAAGTGAGATTCTCTAGGATCTGATTGGAATCTAGCACAGATACAAACATTGAATAATATGTCAGGTCTTGAAGCAGTCAGATAGAGGAGAGAACCAATCATACCTCTGTAGACTTTCTGTTCTACATTTTTGCTTACCTCTTCTCTTTCCAGAATGCACGTGGGATGCATTGGAATCTTTGATGGCTTACATTCTGAGAGGTCAAATTTCTTCAGAAGATCTCTGATGTATGTGCTCTGATGAATGTAAGTTCCCTCTGGAGTTTGATTAATCTGAATTCCTAGAAAGAATTTCAGTTCCCCCATGAGGCTCATCTCAAATTCTGCCTGCATACACTTAGCAAATTTTCTTCCAAGAGAAGGATTAGTAGAACCAAAAATAATATCATCAACATAGATTTGACAAACTAAGATGTCATTCTTAACTGATTTACAGAATAGAGTAGTGTCCACTTTCCCTCTGGTGAATTCATTTTCTAATAGATAGTTACTTAGCCTTTCATACCAAGCTCTGGGAGCTTGTTTCAGACCATATAGTGACTTCTTTAGTTTGAAAACATGTTCTGGATGTTTTGTATTTTCAAAACCAGGGGGTTGGTGTACATAGACTTCTTCTTCTATATAACCATTTAAGAATGCACTTTTGACATCCATCTGATACAGAGTGATGCCTCTATTAACAGCAAATGAAATTAAAAGTCTGATAGATTCTAACCTGGCGACTGGGGCAAAGGTTTCTGTATAGTTTATCCCCTCTTGCTGACTATAACCTTGTGCAACCAGTCGTGCCTTGTTTCTGATGACTTCACCTTGTTCATTTAGCTTGTTTCTGAACACCCATCTTGTTCCAATGACGTTGAATACTTTTGGTCTGGGAACGAGATCCCATATGTCATTTCTGGTGAATTGATTCAGCTCTTCTTGCATTGCCAGAATCCAGTCATTATCCAGAAGTGCTTCATCAATAGAAGAAGGTTCAATCAGAGACACAAGTCCCATGAGAGTTTCTTCAGAGTTTCTGAAGCTTGCTCTTGTTCTGATTGGATCTTCCTTTCTTCCTAAGATGGTCTCTTCTGGGTGATCCAAGCTGCTTCTGGGTAATCTCTTCTGAGGTTGATCAGCAGCTGTTATAGGATTGCTAGCAGTGCTCCTTTCAGACGTTGAAGGAGTGTCTGTGTTGAGAGCTTCTGATGACTTGTCTTCAGAACCTGTAAATTCAATTTCCATACCTGCAAAAACTTCATTCTGCTTTGACTTTTCAGAGTCAAGCTTATCATCAAAACGAACACTGATTGATTCTTCCACAATCTGTGTTTCTGTATTGTATACTCTGTACCCTCTTGAGCGTTCAGAGTATCCTAACATGATACACTTCTGTGCTTTAGAGTCAAACTTGTTCAAATAATTCTTTGTATTTAATATAAAGCAAGTACATCCAAATGGATGAAAATATGAAATGTTGGGCTTTCTGTTCTTCCACAATTCATATGGAGTCTTTTCCAGAATAGGTCTTATTGAGATTCTATTCTGAATGTAGCACGCTGTGTTTATTGCCTCTGCCCAGAAGGTCTTAGCAACGTTTGTCTCATTGATCACGGTTCTGGCCATTTCTTGCAATGTTCTGTTCTTTCGTTCTACAACTCCATTTTGTTGGGGAGTTCTAGGGCAAGAGAAATCATGCAGAATGCCTCTGTCATTAAAGAATGACTCAAAATCTTTGTTTTCAAATTCTCCACCATGATCACTTCTGACTTTAACGATTCTAAGATCCTTTTCATTCTGAACTTGGTTACAGAAGGTAACAAACACAGAGTGTGACTCGTCCTTGTGTCTTAAGAACTTTACCCATGTCCATCTGCTATAGTCATCTACGATTACTAACCCATACTTCTTACCACTGACTGAAGTAGTTTTAACTGGTCCAAATAAGTCAATGTGCAGAAGTTCTAATGGCTTAGAGGTAGAAACAACATTTTTGGATTTAAAAGAAGGTTTTGCAAACTTGCCTTTCTGACATGCTTCACACAGAGCATCTGAATTGAACTTCAAATTAGGAAGTCCTCTGACCAGATTGAGTTTGTTAATCTGAGATATTCTTCTCATACTAACATGCCCCAATCTTCTGTGCCAGATCCACTGCTCGTTGTTAACAGACAGAAGACATTTTACATTCTGACTCTTTAGTTCAGAAAGTTTGATTTTGTAAATTTTGTTTTTCCTCTTACCATTAAACAGGATAGTCCCATCTTTCTGACTAACAGCTTTACATGATTTTTGATTAAAGATTATATCATAACCGTTATCACTTAATTGACTTATGGATAACAGATTATGCATCAATCCATCTACTAGCAGAACATTATTAATAGAGGGAAGATTTCCATTACCTACAGTTCCATAGCCAATTATCTTTCCCCTCTGATTGCCTCCAAAACCAACGTGGCCTCCAGGCTTAAGTTCCAGGCTTTGGAACATATGCCTTCTTCCCGTCATGTGTCGTGAGCAGCCAGAGTCCAGGTACCATGACTGGTGTTTCTGACTTGCTGCTAAAGATATCTGCAACATGTATTATTTTATCCTTAGGTACCCAGATTTTCTTGGGTCCTGATTTGTTAGTTTTACCAAAACTCTGGTTGAATTTTGGTTTCACAGAGTGCTTACTGCTAGTATATTTAATATCATGTGTGTGACCATACACAAAATGTAAATTCAGAGGAGTGTGTTTAATGGTTAAGTCCATGACATTTTTTGGTGTAGGAACCTTACCTTGGTATCCTATTCCTTTCCTGCCGTTTCTGCTAACTCCATAGATCATTGAAGCCATTTTGCTTTTATCTATGCTTTTAGCGAGGAACTTCTGGAAACTGTGATCATACTCCTTGATGATCTCATCAGCGTTGCTGGGAGTTTCAGAAATTGGTTCCTTCTGAGAGTTTTGTAAAGTGTTTTCAAATTTTGAAATCTTATTTCTCAGCTCAGAATTCTCCAATTTGAGACTCTCAGTCTTATTAGAGTCAGATTCAAGATTCCTTTTCAGGTCTCTGAATTTAACTCTAATTTGCTGATACCGTTCCAGAATCTCATTAAGGCTTTCAGCAAGTTCAGCCTTGGTAAAGTTAACAGCAAAGTTAGGAAATACCTCTTCAGTATCTGATTCTGAGTCTGATTCAGAAGCTTCACTATCTTCTGAGATGTTAGCCATGAGAGCTATGTTTGCCCTCTCATCATCTGATTCTGAGTCAGCTTCAGACGAGTCAGAGTCATCCCATGTAGCCATGAGACTTTTCTTCTTCTCTCTTCCAAACTTCTTTTTGGGCTTTTCCCTCTGAAGCTTTGGGCAGTCACTCTTATAGTGTCCTTGCTCATTACACTCATAGCAGATGATGTCCTTGGTGTTTGGCTTTTTGCTACTGGAGGAGCCTTTAGATCTTCTGTATCCAGAGGAAGAATTTGTCCTTCTGTATCTGGAAGAAGACTCGTGCTGATCAGATCTTCTGGGATTCCTGAACTTCCTTTGTCTTTGCTTCCACAGTTGATTTACTCTTCTGGAAAGGAGGGAGAGTTCGTCTTCTTCTGATGAGGATCCATCAGATGTTTCTTCAACTGCCTGCAAAACTTTAGTCTCAAATTTTTTGTTAGATTTTAATGCTAAAGGCTTACCTTGCTTCTGAGGCTCGTCAGCTTCTAGCTCTATCTCATGACTTCTGAGGGAGCTGATAAGTTCCTCCAGAGTGATTTTGTTGAGATCTTTAGCTAGCTTCAGAGCTGTAACCATTGGTCTCCACTGCTTGGGTAAACTTTTGATGATTTTCTTGACATGGTCAGCAGTAGAGTATCCTTTGTCCAGAACCTTGAGACCAGCTACCAGAATCTGGAATCTTGAGAACATTGTTTCAATGGACTCAGATTCTTCCATTTTGAACGCCTCATACTTCTGAATGAGCGCCAGAGCTTTAGTTTCTTTGACCTGAATGTTGCCCTCATGCGTCATTCTGAGTGAGTCAAAAATATTCTTTGTTGTGTCTCTGTTGGAGATCTTTTCATATTCAGTATAGGAGATGGAGCTGAGGAGGATGGTTCTGGCCTTGTGGTGATTCTTGAAGTCACGCTTTTGTTGGTCAGACATTGTTTTTCTATCAATCTTCTGACCGCTTGCATTCACAGGGTGCGTGTATCCATCTGTCACCATATCCCACAGATCAGCATCATGTGCCAGAAAGAAGCTTTCAATTTTGTCTTTCCAGTAATCAAAGTTTTCTCCATCAAATACTGGAGGTTTGCCGCTGAATCTGTCTCTGTCCTCATTGTTGTCATTGCTGGTGTGAGAATTGTTTCCTGCCATTGTGTTTTTCTGATGCTGGATCTTGTACTGACACGGTTAAGTGTTTTAGCTCAGAACCAGGCGCTCTGATGCCAATTGAAGTAGTGAAAAACACAAGAAGGGGGGTTGAATTGTAAAACTGAAAATCAATGCAATGAACAAGATATTTTTATCCTGGTTCGTTTGATCTCAAACTACTCCAGTCCACCCGTCAAGGTGATTTCGCCTCTCTCCAACGAGGTCTTAATCCACTATATTCAACTGAATATTACAGACTGCTTTAACAACTGCTAAAGCCTTCTTGATGCAAACCACAACCCGGTTTGTCAAGGAAACACTTTCTTACAAAGAAGATAAATCTAAGTGTGTGAATGTTTTCTACAAAACTGTATCACAACTGTGATGTATACACAACTTAAAGCTTAGAAACTGGATTGCTAAACAATGATTGAATATGAGAATGTGTAGTGTTTAGCAAAACTGAGAGAAGGAAGATTTTGATCAGCTTTTATGCGTGTAAAGATTTGGAGAGCATTAGCCAATTCAATCTTCAAAGTCTTGTTTATATAGCACTGAGATGTTGAACGTTGGAGCAATATTATTGATTCAATGCTAATAACAAACTGTTGTACCCCAAAATTTGCCCTCCCATATTCTTCAAGAAATTGCCAAGTCAAGTCACAAAATTCCCCAAGGGTTGTGCAGTCCAACTATCTCCTATACAGTCAAAACTAGGGTTTGTGTTCTGATCAAGAGAATGAAGTTTTCAAAGGCCCAATCAAGTCTCATATGCCTACAAATGTGGTCAAGCATCCTCATATCAAGTTTCAAGGCATTCAGCTCAAGATTGCACAGTCAAAACCCTAAATTGCACTACAGTCAACTGTAGGGGCAAAATGGTCATTTGACAGTCAAAAGTTCAAATTTTTGGTCAACATATCATTTTGAAGCCACAAACATCATTTGATCAATGCTTGATCATGATTCTCAAAATTTGGCTCAGAAAATCATCAAGATGCAAAAGTTACTATATTTGGACAGCTGAAAAAGTCAACAGAAATTGACCAGGGCATAACTTTCACATGGATTATCAGAAAAATTCCATCCAAAGCTCATTTTGAAGAGAAAGACATTTCCTACAACTCATCTTCATACTTCAAGTCCAAGAAATGCTCTCACAAAAAGTTATCAATTTCAACATTATAGGTCATTTTCAAAAGTCAACAAAAAGGGACTTTAAGTCAAAGGCCATAACTTGAGATTGGTAAATCAAAATGACATGGGACCAAAGGCATTGGTTAGAGGACTCAAAGAACTTTCCAAAATGTCCAAGAACATGTGAAAAGCTTAAAAATTGAGCAAGTTATGCCTTGTGGAAGTTGGGAAGTTTTTGGAAATTTTGAAAAGTCAACATTGATTCAAATGATTCAAAATTGCTAATGGGCCCATTTTTCTTCCATGATTCATCATTCCAAGCCTATGCACGACCACTTGGCCCAAAGGGAAGTATTTTCTCATTTTTTATTTATTTATTTGAATTATTATTTATATTAATTCATTTAAATTATTTAAATACATGAAAAATATCAAACTTGACCTAAAAAAATCTTTTCATGCATGTTTTACTCTCAATATCACGTGTACATCCCAATATGGCAAGATTTGGTTTGATTTGGCATGATTGAACAAAATTGCACATGAAAAAGATTCAAAAAGATCTTAAGGAAATCAAATATGCAAAACAATGAATGCCTTGGATTTTATGCAGTTTTGTTGACCTAATAGCTTCCATACATAATGAGAATCACAACCCTAATGCTCAGGGATCCTAAGCTGCGCAGAAAAAAACTTTGCTAACTTGAAAATTTTCCATAAAACTCAAATTCTGAAATTAACCTTAGAGGTCGATTCAAACCCTACAATTCATTCCATTGGCTTCCTCGAGTCTCCTTGATCATACCCCAATCAAAAACAACAACAAAAGCTCCAAGAATCGGTAATAAGGACACCTCCTGTACAGAGAAAAAGTCACCATCGTGCTTTGCATTCTAGACATTTTCATAGCATTCTAATCATATATTTGTATTCCTCATGATGTTCTAAAGCTAACCCACACATTTAATTTGATTATCGTGCTGTATATACAATTTCGCCATGGCCAGTTTCTAGGGTTTGCAGGTCTTTCAATTTAGGGCTTTCCAGCCAAGGCAAAATCAGGACTCCTGAGTATCACCATTGGAACCACCATGCCCAGACGAAGAAATCCCAACCCTCGCGCCTAATTTATGTTTAGAATTGAGCTATTCGCTATTTTCTCCAAAACGGCCTAATACCACGCGTGCAAAACTGTTGCCTTTGAGTTTGTGTTACAGGGGACGTGAAGAAGATGACATCGTGTCAATCAGTGATTCGCTGGTTTGAATTTGGCGCGTTTCTCTCCACTAACGCGTTGTTTTCTTTTATATTATTTATTTGATATTATATGTTAAACGTGATCAAACTGGCGTAGTGGCACAGGTGTTGAGCTTGCAACGTCCAAGACCTGGGTTCGAGTCCCAGGTCTGAACAAATTCAATATTATTTTGCTATGACAATTCCCATGCAGCATAAGCGTCCCAGTATACCATACATCCTCCAAATCCAACATGACACGCCTCTATCAAGATCAAACCAAAGGTTGGGATTGAAGATACATTCTACACCCTGGTCAAGAGTGTCACAAGATGCCTGGAAAAGTCAACGAATTCAATACTAAATGGGCCAAAATTTCCTGATCCATACCTCCATATTGGGGCCTGAACCCCCCCTGGTTTGCATTTTCTTCATACTTTATTTTTTTCAATTATTGTTTTGTTTATTTTATTGCTTTAATTTATTTAATTAATTATTTACAAAAATACAAAAAAATACATAAAAACTCAGAAAAGATAAAAAATATAATAAATAATATTTATTTTGATATTTTCTTGTAAATAATTGTATAATTGAATTTAGTTTAATTAGGTTGTAATTTTAATTCTTTTTAATAAAAAATCCAAAAATATATAGAATTTAGGTTTAATGAATTCTTTTTATTCCTTTTTAATTTTCCCTTTTTTTTTACAATAATAATATTTATTTTATTTATTTTCATAAATTAAAAAATGCATATAAATTAACTTAGGTTTAATTTAGTTAAAAGTTAATATTTTCATAATAAATCTAAAAAAACACTAGAATTAGGGTTTACATTTCAAATTTCATTTTAATAAATTCTTCTTCTTTTAAATCTTAAAAAACATAAAAACACCAAAAAACATTCCTTTTTTAATTTTTAATACTAATTCCACATTAATTCTAATTAATTAACTCATTAACATTAATTTTTTTTGCATAAAGGGTCCAACGCCCTCGTTTCTTTAATTTCGCGTATTTTATTTTATGTCGTTTAATTAATTTTGTAATTCTTCCAAAGCGTTGTAACGATTTAATTTTTCGCACTTTTATTTGCGTTATTTACCTTTTCTGTCAAATCGGGTTCTGGAAATTTTGGCGATGTGGACCCGCGCCTTTTGTAATAGTTTAGATTTATTTTTTTCGCAAATATTAACTGTTAAATAAGCATGAAAGAATGTATGGACTTAAAATAAAATCAAGCGTAGATCACAACAAACATGACAAGACAAATATCAATGAAAACGACACACGAATCGCACACACCACCCCTAGGGTACGCCTCACTGTTGCCTTTCGAAAGGTGATCGTCGAGTAGAGGACGTCTTAGTAAGTCCTCATGATCCGGGAACCTGGCATGAGGGTAGCTTCTAAGGTGTCTTCCCATTGCTCCGGTGATCACCATGTCCCTAAACTCGAATTGACCCGAACACCTCCAATGGTGGTGCTACCTACCTCTCAATGGTGGGATGGCACTACTTTAAAGGACATCTACACAGACGAATTCCTTAGGGTAGGTAGGTTCTCAAGGATACTTGCTCTCTTCAAAACAAAAATTCAAAGACTTTTTGCACCAACACATTTTCAAAAGCTTTCAAAGTAAATTTTTCAAACACTCTGACGTACGAGTCGAACTGAAATTTTTCAAAGAAACTTTTTAAAACCCATATTGAAAAGCAAACAAACATTTTTGAAAACACATTGAGCAAGTATCTAAGAGCCCATGGATAACCATGGATAGAAAGGGTGCTAACACCTTCCCTTTCTATAACCTACCTCCCGAACCGAGAGCAATCTCTTTAAGGAATTTTTCTGTGCTTTTGTCCTTTCCATTTGGAGAAAATAAAAGACGGTGGCGACTCTTGCTTCCGCGACATTTCGCGAACCAGCGTTAAACAGTCAGTTCCAGATCCACCGATCACAGAACTGGCGACTCTGCTGGGGAATCTTTATAAAGTGAGGTGTACCTTAGGGTTAGTTCATAACTGTGTTTTCAATTGTATTGACTTGTCTGCTTTAAATTTGTGGGTTGTATCGGAGTTACATAGATCCTAACCCGGATCTGGGGATACCCTGTTTAGGTAGCATAAGCTGTGAGGGACCTGTCCGGCGTATACCGACATGGGTGAAGCAGTGGCTACGTTGGTGTGGCGCCTTGGTCTGTACCGATATCCTTCGTGTTGAAACGGGGAGAATATGGGTCTTCCAAGGAGTCATTAAGCACCAACAGACCTTAGAACCTTAAATAACACAACTTGGCCATTAGAACAGTAGCAGTATGCTACGCCCATTGAGGCTAAACTCTCGTGATGGTTCTGGCCGCAAGAAAAGATTGCGATGCTGGAGTTATGACCGATTGAGGGTAGTCAATGATATTGGGATCCTCTAAGAACCCGGTTACTTTAATAGGACAGGTATGAACCAACAAACTGAAAGAGGGTACTACCCAGACCCCATGCTGGCCTAAACCCTAAGGGTTTCTCTTGTGTGACTTGTGTGCCTTTGTACTTGCCTACTTGCATGCTTGTTAGCTGACACGTGAACTTCTTGCAGGTCTTGTTTATAGTCCTTAACTAGGACTCATGACAGGGTTTGCCAAATTTCTTGCAGGTTTTGTTTATAGTCCTTAATGGGGACTCATAACAAGGTTTACCAAATTTCTTGCAGGTTTTGTTTATAGTCCTTAACTAGGACTCATAACAAGGTTTACCAAATTTCTTGCAGGTTTTGTTTATAGTCCTTAACTAGGACTCATAACAAGGTTTACCAAATTTCTTGCAGGGTTGTTTATAGTCCTTAATTGGGACTCATAACAGGGTGCTAAATTTCTTGCAGGGTTGTTTATAGTCCTTAATTGGGACTCATAACAGGGTTACTCACATTACCCCATGCATAGCATGACATCATAACATTGCATACCATGGCATACATCCTAACCCATTTCAAGGATCTCAAGGGTTTGTGATGCAGGTCATGATAAATCAAACATCTAGCCAAGGGCAAAGAGGATTTATTTTCCTCTAGCCAAGGGTGTCAGGGGCTATGACCCACTGGATATGGTGAGCCTTTGACCCTTGAAGAAGGACTCTCAACAACATGAAGTTCCTTCAATCAAGTTACCGGTTCCCAACTCTAACAAGTTTCTCTGTTTACCCCGCGGGGTCCTTGAAAACATTACATGCATGTCATACATCTCATTGCATTGCAGGTATCCCTTTGACAGGTTTCTTACCCTTCCCCGCTGTTTATTTCAGCCGATCGTCATGAATCCTGAATCATCAGCCGAGCAGACTATCAAGGACCTCCAGGCTCAGAACGCCCAATTCCAAGAGCTGATAATGAATTTGACCCAAGGGCAGCAAGATCTGAAGGCTTTGCTCTTGAAGAAGGACAAGAAGAAGAAGAGGACTGTTTTGTTCATCCCTAGACGCAGATCTGGGAATACACCGCAAATTGAAACTGAGAGGACAACTCCATCCGTGGGGAAAAGAAGTCATCAAGAGGAAAGGGTGCCCAGTCCAGAGGTCTCTGACAATGAAACAGATTTTGACGACGAATAGTACCCTCCGGCTGAGGACAAGTACAAACAGTTGGAGGATAGGCTGAATGCTATGGAGATCCAACAGGTACCTGGGTTGGATCTTGGAGATTTGGGTTTGTCAACTGGTGTGGTTATTCCTCGGAAGTTCAAAGCACCATCCTTTACTAAGTATGACGGGGCGTCTTGCCCCAAGCTGCATCTAAGGTCCTATGTTCGGAAGATTCAGCCATATACGGTGGACAAGAATTTATGGATCCACTTCTTCCAGGAGAGTCTTTCAGGGACTCATCTCGAATGGTTCTATCAGCTGGATGGGACCAAAGTTCGTAACTGGGAGGAGTTGGCTACTGCTTTCTATAAGCAGTATCAATATAATGCCGACCTTGCCCCTACGCGTACCCAACTCCAGGGTATGTCGTTAGGATCAAGTGAAGGTTTTAAAGAATATGCGCAGAAATGGAGGGATCTTGCTGGAAGGGTACAACCACCTCTGACTGATCGAGAACTTGTGGACATGTTCTTGGGGACCTTGTCTGGTCCATTTTATAACCACCTGATTGGGAATTCGTCTGCTGGATTCACAGATCTTATCTTGACTGGAGAGCGAATAAAAGCTGGCATCCGGTCTGGGAAAATTCAAGAGGCTGCACCTTCTGACAAAAAGCCTCATCATGGAAAGAAAGAATCCAATGCTGTGCACGGTAAAAAGAGCCGTCATGAGGCAGGGGCAATCCAAATCTCCAATCCCGGACCTGCTCAACAAGGACAGGGGCAGCAGCGCAAGGAGAAACGGCAGTACACCAAACTCAATATGTCGTTGGATCAAGCACTGCAACAAATGTTGAAGGCGGGGCTGATCACCTTAAGGGCTCCTCTCCGGAATCCGAACACTTCTGCACCCAACTATCATCCCAACGATAGGTGCGCATACCATTCAGATAGCCCGGGGCATACTACAGACAATTGCTGGCCTCTCAAGAACAAGATCCAAGATATGATTGACGCCGGAGAGATTCAGTTTGAAGTGCCCGAGACTCCGAACATAATCACTGCTCCGTTGCCCAATCATTGAAGCCTTTTGTTTATTTGAATTTTTGAGTTGTACTTTTCTTTGCTTATACAAACAATTAATGTCATAGCAAACTATTTTATTCTATCAATGCATCGCATACGTCTGTTTTGGAAATTAATACAATTGTTTTCATTATGTTCAAATATCTTTTCATATTTTTTCTGATGTCAACTCTGGATCTAAAATTCTAAGCCTCTTGAGGGAGGATGACGAAAACGATACCGCTATCTTTACAATATGCTTTTGAGCAGACCCCGCTGATGAGGTACAGGCATTGTTTCAAATCCTAAACACTGGAGTTATAAGGAAGATAATCCCTCGTCAACCCATCTGAGCCAAAGAAGTAGGAGTTTTGTTTTCGAAAATTGAAACCCTTAATCATAACCTGGGGCAGGGTAGGCTTCTCAGTTGATCCAAGTGCACAATGAATGGCACCAAATGAGTCTTTCCAAAAACAAAAGACAGTGATGGTTCAGAACAATCATAAGGACAGGCAGTCATTATCAAAAACAAAATCATAAATGAAAAGCCCAAAAAGTCAAAACCTATAAAAGGGACTTACGAAACTGGGGCATCCCGCTGACTGTAATTCCGAAAAAGGAAACAGTTCAGGCAAAAAAAGAAAGGGATAACGAAATCAAAAAAAAAGAAAGAGGTCCTACAAATCCTCAACAAAAACAAAAATGACCGCCTATTCAGAATAAATCATCAATATCTGAACCATCATTGGAACATCAGGACAAAAACTCAAAAAAGGTCTAACGCACGATCAACTGAGTTTAGGTTTGGAGAACATCACGAAGAGCGGGTGGGTACAAATAAAATTTGAGCCTTTATCCTTTGTTTCTTAAACCGTGAACCAGGCCACGTTATAACCCTTAAAAGTCCTAGCTGAAGCATGGGTTAGTTCGAAAGCATACTGTTACGAAAGGTACCCTGACTCCTTAAGGCCTACGGTAAATACGGAGTTGACATCACGTTTTACAAACAATCACTTGTTTTATGAAAAAAGAATGCATTTTCAAAATCTTCAAGACAGACATAAGCTTGGCATTTTTAACATAACTTTGTTTGCATATGACTTTTTGTTTGAACAGCAGGGAACTTCGCACGATGAATGCCTAATGAACAAAAGTACTTCCAATCAAGGGGCAGGACATGGCTATTGTCCATTATCTGGGGCAATCCAATCAAGATTCGGAGAATCTCTCAAAAGGCCAAAAAGCCTGGGGCAAGTCTCCGCCTGAGTTACTTGGGGCATTCCAACAACAAATCTTGCCCGATCAGACATCTTCTGGTAACTTGGCAACACAAACAGCCAGGGGCACCCCCCTGCATTCTAAGAGCGTGGGCATAGTCGGAAAATACTACGCAAAATCAAAGACCCGCTAGGTTGACATACCTAGGCAAAAATGAGGGCTTCCCGGCGAACCAAAAGGGTTCGGGCAAAATAAGGGATGAAATGAAAAAATCTGTACACCCGGCAAGTCGAAAACCTGAAAAGGCGGCTTGGGCAAAAATGGGTATCCTGGTGGACTGAAAACCCGAAAGGGCGGTCCAGGCAAAAGTTAGGGATTAAAGCGTACGACTATGTCCCGTCTTCTTGTCATCTGTCTACCAGAAGAAGGTTGGTCCGCCAACAACTATCAGCACCCCACAAGAAACAGGGGCAATAAAGGATGGTCGGAACATTCTGATTGTTCTATCCTCCAAGGTATCAAGGTAGGTCCTGTTGAAGAACGTAACCAATACAGTTCAATACCTCCCCAGGAGAGTCCAACCCAGCTTCCCCAGGAAAGTTGGAATACATCTCCCCAAGCAGTAAGCTTATCCCCAGACGATTCGGGAAGCTTACCCCCCTCGCAGAACACGAACGCGTCGTCCGGCTTAATTTAAAGAGTTATTTCCTTAACAGGATATAACTGGGTTATCCTCAGCCAAAAGCCAAGGAAAGGTCGTCGTCAACGTAGTTCTTTCCTATCCCCAGCGAAGTCCATCACACTTCCAGTACAGCAGAGATATCCTCAGCGAGTCATTCTCAACAATTCAGCAAGGCATCTCTCTTCCCACAGAGTATTGCTTCTCAGCATGGTCACTAGAGTATCTTTTCTCCCCGCAGAATCTTCCATTTGCCAAGTTCATCCCCCAACGGAGTCATCTTCTCCTACCGGTATACTTGCAACTATCATCCCCAGCGGAAGCAAAAGCTATTCTTCAACATCAGCCCAGGAGTGATTTCCCGGCACCCGTCAAGGATTTATTTTCTTAGACAAAAATACATTCATAAACATCACATCCTCATACATTATGGCATGCATATGCATCATACTACACGAATCTCATTAATTTTAAAGACATACAGTTCATGCATCATGATTTTGCATACAATTATGTTTTGCCTTTTCAGGAAAAAGATCAATACAAAAATGATTACTACCAACTATCACAATTCTCTCGATATAGTTTCGGATATGATCCAGATATGGTGACGTTCTGATGCTGCTTCCAAATTTCCTTCTAGATATAGTTTCAGATATGACCCAGATATGGTGACGTTCTGATGCTGCTTCCAGATTTCCTTCTAGATATAGTTTCGGATATGATCCAGATATGGTGACGTTCTGATGCTGCTTCCAGATTTCCTTCTTGATATAGTTTCAGATATGATCCAGAGATGGTGACGTTCTGATGCTGCTTCCAGATTTCCTTCTAGATATAGTTTCAGATATGATCCAGATATGGTGACGTTCTGATGCTGCTTCCAGATTTCCTTCCAGATATAGTTTCAGATGTAAACCAGATATGGTGACGTTCTGATACTGCTTCCAGAAGTCCTTCTTCAGATGTTTCCCTCTCCGACGATGAGTGTGAGGTGATATTCTCTTATGGTTCCCTCTCCAACGGCGTGTGAGGTGGTAATTCCTTTTTCAGATGTTTCCCTCTCCGACGATGAGTGTGAGGTGATAGTCTCCTATGGTTCCCTCTCCGACGGTGTGTGAGGTGGTAAGTCCTTTTCAGATGTTTCCCTCTCCGACGATGAGTGTGAGGTGATAATCTCTTATGGTCCCCTCTCCGGCAAGTGCGTGAGGTGGTAATTCCTTCTTCAGATGTTTCCCTCTCCGACGATGAGTGTGAGGTGATAGTCTCCTATGGTCCCCTCTCCGACAAGTGCGTGAGGTGGTAATTCCTTCTTCAGATGTTTCCCTCTCCGACGATGAGTGTGAGGTGATAGTCTCCTATGGTTCCCTCTCCGACGGTGTGTGAGGTGACAATTCCTTTTCCTATGATTCCCCCCTCCGACGGCGAGTGAGGTGATTCCCTTTCAGATTATAATAGCTTATGGTTTTCTTCCCGATATTGCAAAGATGGTAATTCCCGCCAAGATTTTTCTCAACGAGCGTTGTTGAAGTTAAAATCACCCAAGGTTCTCTTACCATTCATGCTAAGGCAGTAACCATACCTGGTTCATTCATTATCTTTTGAAGCTCCAGACTCAGCTCCTGTAACCAGTCAGGACATATCTATGCCAAGCATATAAAATCAGTTCCTGCAACGTGTCAGGTACTCATTTTTCTTTTGCAGGTATGCAGGTTCTAGCTAAAGAATCTCCTATGCGACCAACATCCAGATGGGATCTATAAGCCCATCATCCTATCCAGCAATCTCCAAATGGCATCTATAAGCCCATTCCCCCATCACACTGCCAACATGTGAGCGCAAATTTATGGGCACTCTAGTGTCCAATCATCTTCTACCCTCGGATTACGAAAGGCACGTCAGCCAATCTGCATCCTCAGGTCTAAGAAGATTGAACAGGGGCAACTGTTTTACCCCAAAATTTGCCCTCCCATATTCTTCAAGAAATTGCCAAGTCAAGTCACAAAATTCCCCAAGGGTTGTGCAGTCCAACTATCTCCTATACAGTCAAAACTAGGGTTTGTGTTCTGATCAAGAGAATGAAGTTTTCAAAGGCCCAATCAAGTCTCATATGCCTACAAATGTGGTCAAGCATCCTCATATCAAGTTTCAAGGCATTCAGCTCAAGATTGCACAGTCAAAACCCTAAATTGCACTACAGTCAACTGTAGGGGCAAAATGGTCATTTGACAGTCAAAAGTTCAAATTTTTGGTCAACATATCATTTTGAAGCCACAAACATCATTTGATCAATGCTTGATCATGATTCTCAAAATTTGGCTCAGAAAATCATCAAGATGCAAAAGTTACTATATTTGGACAGTTGAAAAAGTCAACAGAAATTGACCAGGGCATAACTTTCACATGGATTATCAGAAAAATTCCATCCAAAGCTCATTTTGAATAGAAAGACATTTCCTACAACTCATCTTCATACTTCAAGTCCAAGAAATGCTCTCACAAAAAGTTATCAATTTCAACATTATAGGTCATTTTCAAAAGTCAACAAAAAGGGACTTTAAGTCAAAGGCCATAACTTGAGATTGGTAAATCAAAATGACATGGGACCAAAGGCATTGGTTAGAGGACTCAAAGACCTTTCCAAAATGTCCAAGAACATGTGAAAAGCTTAACAATTGAGCAAGTTATGCCTTGTGGAAGTTGGGAAATTTTTGGAAATTTTGAAAAGTCAACATTGATTCAAATGATTCAAAATTGCTAATGGGCCCATTTTTCTTCCATGATTCATCATTCCAAGCCTATGCACGACCACTTGGCCCAAAGGGAAGTATTTTCTCATTTTTTATTTATTTATTTGAATTATTATTTATATTAATTCATTTAAATTATTTAAATACATGAAAAATATCAAACTTGACCTAAAAAAATCTTTTCATGCATGTTTTACTCTCAATATCACGTGTACATCCCAATATGGCAAGATTTGGTTTGATTTGGCATGATTGAACAAAATTGCACATGAAAAAGATTCAAAAAGATCTTAAGGAAATCAAATATGCAAAACAATGAATGCCTTGGATTTTATGCAGTTTTGTTGACCTAATAGCTTCCATACATAATGAGAATCACAACCCTAATGCTCAAGGATCCTAAGTTGCGCAGAAAAAAACTTTGCTAACTTGAAAATTTTCCATAAAACTCAAATTCTGAAATCAACCTTAGAGGTCGATTCAAACCCTACAATTCATTCCATTGGCTTCCTCGAGTCTCCTTGATCATACCCCAATCAAAAACAACAACAAAAGCTCCAAGAATCGGTAATAAGGACACCTCCTGTACAGAGAAAAAGTCACCATCGTGCTTTGCATTCTAGACATTTTCATAGCATTCTAATCATATATTTGTATTCCTCATGATGTTCTAAAGCTAACCCACACATTTAATTTGATTATCGTGCTGTATATACAATTTCGCTATGGCCAGTTTCTAGGGTTTGTAGGTCTTTCAATTTAGGGCTTTCCAGCCAAGGCAAAATCAGGACTCCTGAGTATCACCATTGGAACCACCATGCCCAGATGAAGAAATCCCAACCCTCGCGCCTAATTTATGTTTAGAATTGAGTTATTCGCTATTTTCTCCAAAACGGCCTAATACCACGCGTGGAAAACTGTTGCCTTTGAGTTTGTGTTACAGGGGACGTGAAGAAGATGACATCGTGTCAATCAGTGATTCGCTGGTTTGAATTTGGCGTGTTTCTCTCCACTAACGCGTTGTTTTCTTTTATATTATTTATTTGATATTATATGTTAAACGTGATCAAACTGGCGTAGTGGCACAGGTGTTGAGCTTGCAACGTCCAAGACCTGGGTTCGAGTCCCAGGGCTGAACAAATTCAATATTATTTTGCTATGACAATTCCCATGCAGCATAAGCGTCCCAGTATACCATACATCCTCCAAATCCAACATGACACGCCTCTATCAAGATCAAACCAAAGGTTGGGATTGAAGATACATTCTACACCCTGGTCAAGAGTGTCACAAGATGCCTGGAAAAGTCAACGAATTCAATACTAAATGGGCCAAAATTTCCTGATCCATACCTCCATATTGGGGCCTGAACCCCCCCCCCCCCCTGGTTTGCATTTTCTTCATACTTTATTTTTTTCAATTATTGTTTTGTTTATTTTATTGCTTTAATTTATTTAATTAATTATTGTTTACAAAAATACAAAAAAATACATAAAAACTCAGAAAAGATAAAAAATATAATAAATAATATTTATTTTGATATTTTCTTGTAAATAATTGTATAATTGAATTTAGTTTAATTAGGTTGTAATTTTAATTCTTTTTAATAAAAAATCCAAAAATATATAGAATTTAGGTTTAATGAATTCTTTTTATTCCTTTTTAATTTTCCCTTTTTTTTTTACAATAATAATATTTATTTTATTTATTTTCATAAATTAAAAAATGCATATAAATTAACTTAGGTTTAATTTAGTTAAAAGTTAATATTTTCATAATAAATCTAAAAAAACATTAGAATTAGGGTTTACATTTCAAATTTCATTTTAATAAATTCTTCTTCTTTTAAATCTTAAAAAACATAAAAACACCAAAAAAACATTCCTTTTTTAATTTTTAATACTAATTCCACATTAATTCTAATTAATTAACTCATTAACATTAATTTTTTTTGCATAAAGGGTCCAACGCCCTCGTTTCTTTAATTTCGCGTATTTTATTTTATGTCGTTTAATTAATTTTGTAATTCTTCCAAAGCGTTGTAACGATTTAATTTTTCGCACTTTTATTTGCGTTATTTACCTTTTCTGTCAAATCGGGTTCTGGAAATTTTGGCGATGTGGACCCGCGCCTTTTGTAATAGTTTAGATTTATTTTTTTCGCAAATATTAACTGTTAAATAAGCATGAAAGAATGTATGGACTTAAAATAAAATCAAGCGTAGATCACAACAAACATGACAAGACAAATATCAATGAAAACGACACACGAATCGCACACACCACCCCTAGGGTACGCCTCACTGTTGCCTTTCGAAAGGTGATCGTCGAGTAGAGGACGTCTTAGTAAGTCCTCATGATCCGGGAACCTGGCATGAGGGTAGCTTCTAAGGTGTCTTCCCATTGCTCCGGTGATCACCATGTCCCTAAACTCGAATTGACCCGAACACCTCCAATGGTGGTGCTACCTACCTCTCAATGGTGGGATGGCACTACTTTAAAGGACATCTACACAGACGAATTCCTTAGGGTAGGTAGGTTCTCAAGGATACTTGCTCTCTTCAAAACAAAAATTCAAAGACTTTTTGCACCAACACATTTTCAAAAGCTTTCAAAGTAAATTTTTCAAACACTCTGACGTACGAGTCGAACTGAAATTTTTCAAAGAAACTTTTTAAAACCCACATTGAAAAGCAAACAAACATTTTTGAAAACACATTGAGCAAGTATCTAAGAGCCCATGGATAACCATGGATAGAAAGGGTGCTAACACCTTCCCTTTCTATAACCTACCTCCCGAACCGAGAGCAATCTCTTTAAGGAATTTTTCTGTGCTTTTATCCTTTCCATTTGGAGAAAATAAAAGACGGTGGCGACTCTTGCTTCCGCGACATTTCGCGAACCAGCGTTAAACAGTCAGTTCCAGATCCACCGATCACACAAACTTTCCTTATTGAGCAGATCTTGTCTGGAATGAGGCCGTTGGTATTAATTTGCTTTCAATGCACAGTACCGTTGCTTACTTAATGCAAGTTCTGGCTTGGCTCATTCTGATTCTGCTTAGCTGCTGATGAACTGTTGTGTTTCTTTATCAGAGTGTTGAGCGCAGTCTTGTTCATCAGGCTTCAGCATATACGTGAGTTAATCTTCTGAATCTGACATTCTGATATGGCAACTTCTGATGCTGATGTCAGGAACCAAATTTCTGATGCTGATTAGGTGTGATCTTGCTTATATCAATCAGAGTATCTGCAAATCAGAACATAATAATTTAGGCAGCAGATAGTTCATACATGAGTCATATAAATAATATATCTTTTCACTTTGTTATCATCAAAACTTAAACATAGGGTAGTAGATTCAAACTTTGTTCTAACACTCAGGTCTATTCTGGCTTTTCGAACCGTAGACATCACTGGACTCTTTCTTAAAAGGCTTTTTTATTGTGCTTGATGAAGCACCCTTCTGTATCTTACCAGCCTTAATACCAGCCTCAATCCTCTCACCGGTCATAATTAGCTCTGTAAACCCAGACGAAGAGCTTCCAATCAGATGGTTGAAAAATGGACCAGACAAGGTCACCAGAAACATATCCACAAGCTCCCGATCAGCCAAGGGTGGTTGCACTCTTCCGGCGAGGTCCCTCCACTTCTGATCATAATCTTTGAAACCTTCACCTGTTCCCATTGACATACCCTGGAGTTGGGTACGCATGGGAGCAAGGTCGGCATTGTATTGGTACTGCTTGTAGAAAGCAGCAGCCAAATCTTCCCAACTGTGGATACTGGCTCCGTCCAACTGGTAAAACCATTCAAGCTGAGTCCCTGAGAGACTGTCTTGAAAGAAGTGGATCCATAGGTTCTTATCAGCAGTGTACGGCTGAATCTTCCTTACATATGACCGGAGGTGCAGCTTCGGACAAGAGACTCTATCATACTTAGCAAAGGCTGGTGCCTTGAACTTGTGGGGAATCACCACCCCAGATGATAGACCTAGATCACCAAAGTCCAGACCAGGCACTTTTTGAACTTCCATTGCACTCAACCGATCTTCCAGTTGCTTGTATCTATCCTCAGCCGGAGGATACTGGTCTTCATCGAAGTCCGTCTTGTTGTCTGAGACCACAGGGCTAGGAGCCCTCCTTTCCTCTTGACTATCTTTCCCTCCAGATGAGGTGGTCAAATCAACTTCATCCCGTAGCCTGTTTCCAAACCTGTGGCCTGTGTTAAACAGGACTGTCCTCTTCTTCTTCTTCTTCTCTTTCAGAATCAGGGTCTTCAGATCTTGCTGACCCTTAGCTAGATTCATGAACAGCTCTTGGAATTGGGCATTCTGAGCCTGTAGGGCCTTGATTGCTTGCCCAGTTGATAGTTCAGCAGACATGATGAGTGCTGAAATAAACAGCAAAGAAGATAAGAGACCTGTAATGGGTACCTGTTATGAAGTGCATGGATGAAATGCGTATGATATGATCTCAAAGACAATCGAGAGATTCAAATTCATAAACAAGAAATGAAACACACTTTTATTAGATAAACTTTGAAATTCAAATTGTTCAACAAATTGCCCTTAAGGCGTTAAAAGAAAGGAAATACTGAAAAGTAAATAGAACTGGAAAGGAAATAAACAAAGGACAATCAGTGCTCCCATGGTCTCTTCTTGTCGGTGCGGACATAGTCATTGAGAATCCGCTCGTTCTCCAGCTGCCTAGTTAACTTCTGGATCTTCTGCTCTTGCTCGTTAAACTTTTCTCGGTAAGCATCCCGTTCTTCTCTCAGCTGCATCCAAGACCTTTTCAGTGCCCTAATGCCAGTGGGCATGTAAGGATGGAGGATGGTAGGAAGAACCCCCTCCTCATTAGCAACTTCAACAATGATAGGCAGGACAGCTTCATATGGCATACCCAGCTTTTGGGCACGGATACGAACCCATCTGAGGTATGGCTCCATTGGAAGATAAGTCTTTGGGCCCAGCTCCTGTGTATCAGATCTGTGAACTCTATCCCAAGCCCTTATGAATATGCGGCGTTGTTCGTCGCTATCCCCTTGAAAATCAAAGATGATACTAGGCATTAGCAGCTCATGAGGTCCTTCTCTTCTGGCTCTCCCAAACTGACGTAAGGCTAAGCATGGATTATAAGAAATTCCTCCATGGGTTCCTATCAATGGAACATTGGGGTACTCCCCATAGCGATCAATAACGGACACCTCGTCCATACCCTTGATAGTCCAGATGATGTTATTATGAGAGAGAGATATAACTCTATAAGCCCAGCCCATGCCTTCTTTGTTCTTCAGCACTGATTCGGGGAGGTGCGAAATAAACCACCTCGCCAATAATGGAGCACAGCACATCAAGGTTCCCCGCTTTCGGGCAGTACGGGCATAAAGCTGATGAATAATGTCACCCAAGAGAGTGGGTACAGGATTACGAGAGATGAAGATTTTCACCGCATTCACATCAACAAAGGAGTCAGGATTCGGAAACAATACCAAGCCATATATCAGAAGAGCCAGAATATCTTCGAATGCCTTGAAGTCTAGATTATCCCAGAAATAACTAGCCTTACCAACCAAGAACTTAGTCAGAAAGCCCTTTGCTCCACTTCTAGTCTCCCAATTAGACATTACCTCTTCTTTTGTCATATGAAGGGCTGAAGCAATCTCTTCCGACCTAAGGATCTTCTCCCAACCAGTAAATGGGGTCTACTCTAGAATAGAGATATCGAGCAGATCAGAGAACTCTTCTAAGGTGGGAACCAATTGGTAGTCCTGAAAAGTAAAGCAATGGTACAGTGGATCGTAGAATTGGACCAAAACACTCATCATCTACTCGTCCAATTTGGAAGTAACCAAACCCAAGAGGTAACCATGTCTCCTGATGAAAGGAGGTGGTATCTGGCATCTTTGTAACCAATTCTTTAAGCATAGTGGGAACCTGGACAAAGTTGATCCAGATGGTATTCCTACGCATGGGCATCATGACCTACAAAATAGAACAAAGATGAATTCCTCATGTCTTTGAAATAGGTTAGTCCAATGCAAGATGTATGCAATGTTATGATGTCATGATGTCATGATAGAAAGCACACCACAAGTATCCACAAATAGCAAACATGGTAAAGGCACACAAGTCACACAGAGAGCCCTTAGATTTCAGGTTGGCAAGGAGCTTAGGTACTACCTTCTTTCATTTCAGTTGGTTTTAAACCTGTCCTAAAAATAGTAAAACGGGTTCTAGAGGATCTCAATATCACTGACTACCCTCGATCGGTCATAATTCCAGTTTAGCAACCTTTTCTTGCAGCCGGAATAATCGTGAGAGTTTAGTCTCAATGAGTGTAGCATACTGCTACTGTTCTATGGCCAAGTTGGTCAATTTAAAGGCTCTAAGGTTAGTTGGTGCTTAATGACCCCTTAGAAGACCCATATTCTCCTCGTTCCAACACAAGGGATATCGGTACAGACTAAAGTGTCACACCAACATAGCTACTGCTTCAACCGTATCGGTCTATGCTGTACAGTTCCCTCACAGTTTATTGCTACTTACCTAAAGGGTATTCCCCAGATCCGGGTTAGGATCTATAGTAACTCCGATACAAGCCCACAAATATAAAGCATACAAAGCAAACAATTGAAAACACAATGATCTAATCCTAAGGTACACCCCACTTATAATTTTCCCCAGCAGAGTCGCCAGTTCTGTGATACGGTGGGAAGAACTGACTGTTTTTTGGAATGCTGGTTTGCGTTTTGCGTTTGTTTTCGCAAAATGTCGCGGTAAGCAAGAGTCGCCACCGTCTTTTATTTTATCAAACAAGGAAAGGAAAAAAGCACAGAAAAATTCCGTTTTCGAGATGTTTCTCGGGTTCGGGGGGTAGATTATAGAAAGGGAAGGTGTTAGCACCCTTTCTATCCGTGGTTATCCACGGGCTCTTAGGTACTTGCTCAAAATGTTTTCAAAATTTGCTTTTCTTTGTGTTTGTGGGTTTGAAGAAGTTTTTGTTTGAAAGGTGTAAGTGCGAAAAGTTTTGTTTTGTTTTGAGAGAGCAAGTACTTAAGAACCATCTACCTACTCGAAAAAGGAATCAATCTGTACTAATGTCCTTTAGACAATGATATCCCACTATTGATGAGTAGGTAGCATCGTCGTCGGAGTTTTAAGGGTCAATTCGATTAAGGGACGTGCGGTCACTAAAGCAATGTTAGGATGCCTTAGCGGTAACCCTAATGTCTTAGATCATTTTTCCGAGGCAACTGTTTCGAGGCAACTATGATCTTTGGACAAGAGGGGCGACCTCTAAAACTTCCTATACTTAATGATCGCGTTCGAAGGCAACCAAGTGAGGTGTACCCTAAGAGTGCGCATGTGCGAGTGTGTTGTTTCGGTTAATTTTATGTTTGTACATGTCATGGGTGATCTATGTTGATTTTAGGTTTAAACATTTGATCTTGTCATGAATTCCCTATTATCAAACATCTAACAGTTTATAAGTTCCGGAAATTAAATTGCGGAATTTAAACTAACTATTACAAGGCGTCGGGTATTTACATCGCCAAAAGCAATCCTTGAAATTAAAATGCGGAAAATAAATAAGGCGGTAAAAATATGTAAAGTCCTATTAAACTATTACATTTCGGGAAATAGATACAATATTGAAATAAATATGGATCGCGTGTGGGAAATTAAATCGAGCGAATTCTAGGGTTTTGACCCTTTAATTATTAAATAAAAGATTTTTTTGTTATTTTTGAATTAAAAGGAAATTAAACTAAGTTAATTATTGAATTAATAAATTAATTAATTAATAAAAATATTTTTTTGGATTTTTGATATTTAAAGAAATAAAAATAAATTTATTCAATGTTAATAAAAACCTAATTGTCTAAGTTAATTTTAATTATTGCAAAAAAGATATTAAAGTTATTCCTAATTAGAACTAAATTAATTAAATTAATATTTATTAACAAAAATAAAATACTGAAATTTAATTTAAATAAGAAAATATTTTTTTGGTTTTTAATTTTATGAAGAAAAAGTTTTAATTGGTTAGTGATTAAATAATAACAATAATTAATTAAAAGAAAATAATAAAAATAGAATAGAAAGAATTAGGGTTTGGGCCTGATTAGGGAGGCTTGTTTAACAATTTGATGGCCCAATTGTGCAGGCCTGTGTTGACTTTCTTGATTCCATGCATACGCGCTGACTTTGGCTCATGGTAGGCATTCATTCTGGACCACCAGATCTGGTCTGGGGCCATCTGGCAGGTGATTAATAAAGGGAGTATGGTGCATCACGCGTTGGAGCTTGCATTGGATCACCTGGAAACAAAATATAACAAATATATGGGGGACCTAGGATTCGAACCCAGGTCTTGTTGATCATTGGACAATGCCCTTGCCACTGCACCACTGCTTCTCAATTGTTAATAAAACACAAACTAAATATAATATATAAAAACGCGTAATTATGCCAGAATAAAAAAATAAAGCGCGAAAATTTGAATGGAGCAACCAGATGGGGACACGTTGTCGTCCCTGTCCTCAGGTTTGTACAGAGATTACCTGCGGATTTAAATCCGCAGCAAAAGGCATAGGTCAATTTAAAAATCCATCTCAGGCCATATAAACTCCATCTAAGGCCATGGTTGTACTCACTTCTTCCTCCCGGTCTCAACCATGCCCATTAATAGGTCCAATATTGCCTGTAACAAAAACCCCTAAAAACAACCTAGGAAACCCTACAATAGCGTTTTGGATTATAGAGCAGATAAATACAATCAAATAATATGGAAAGCTTGGAAATTGTCTAGTGATTGCAAATATGCCATTAGTTTCTTGTAATGATGCGTAGATTTTGAAACACGAAAGCAAACTCAGAGGGAGGTCGTGTATCACTTACAGTGCGTTTGGAAGGGCGTGAGAGCTTGCTTTTGATTGCAGGAGGTTTAGTGGACACCCAGCAATGGATTGGTGTTGAGATTTGCCTTCATAAACGCCTATAGGGATGATTTCAGTTTCACACTTTTTGCCAATTTTTCAAGTTTTGCTTTTGGTGTTCTTGCAGTCTCTAGCCCTTGATCTCGTATGCTTTGGCTTGTATAAGTAATGTGCAATGCATTAGGTTAACAAATGTGGGTTGAATCCTTCCCAATCAATGCCTTGAGATTGGATTTGATCCTCCATTGAAAGCTTTCCAATTTTGCCAAAAATCCAATCTTTTTGCACATGGAATAGTTGATACAAATTTGATCATGACATTGATGATGATTAGGTCCTGAAAATAGAAAAAGATCTCATGTAATCAAGTTTTGTGATTTTATTTGATTTAAATTGATTTAAAATGAAATAATTCATAAAAAATCAAATAAAATTGAAAAATGGACTCAAGGCTGAGGCTATGACGCGTGTGTAGTGTGACAAGATCAAATCAAGTGGAAAAGAATGGGCCCATTTGACAAAATTTGGAGTTTTGAGGATAGTTGACTTTTGGCAATTTTGCAAAAATGCCCAACTTAAATAATGCATAACTTCTTCAAATTTGAACTTTTGGAAGTGTTCTTGGACTTTTAGAAAGATTGAGATGTCTTTTAACCAACCCTTTTGGTCTCATCTCATTTTTATATTCCACGCTCAAGTTATAAGCTTTGGAAAAAAAAAGGTGTTTTTGTTAACTTTCAAAAATGACCTATAATGTCCAAATTTATAACTTCTTGTGATTGCATTTTCTGATCTTGGGTATAAATATGGATTGTAGAAAATTGCATCCTCTTCAAAATGAGCTTTGGATGGGTCATTTCTCATAAAGTATGAGAAAGTTATGCTTGGTCAAAGTTGAGTTGACTTTTCTTGCAAAACCCTAATTTAGCAACTTTTGAGTCTTGATGAATTTTGAGAAATCCTTGATGAATCATGATCAACCCTTGATAAAATGATGAAATATCCTTCAAAATGAGAATGTTGACAAAAAATCTTGAGGTTTGACTGTATTTGGGTCACAGTTGACTTTTGCCCTAGCACAGTCTATTTTTGGACCCTTTGAGCAATTGACTGAGCAAACTTCCTCTGCAAGGCTTGAAATTTGTCATGGATGATCTTAAGAGAATATTAGGACATTTGGGAGCACTTGATATCATTTGGATGCAAGGACCTTGATGCAACACAAAACCCTAATTTGGGATTGACTGCCTCAGGAGATGACTTGACTGCCCAACCCTTGAGCAATCTTGAGCCACTTGGAGATTTTTCTTGCCATGTTTTGAGAGATATGAGAGGAAAAATTTTGGGGTACAACAACCGGCATAATTTTGAAAGAGGGAGCATGCCAATCGGCAGGACAATAGTGTCGAGGGGCACATGTTGTCTCAATTTTATTTTGTTTGTTTTGTTTCTCGCTGTTGTAGTGGAGCCATCATGTAGTAGTATTAGTACGAATTAGCAGAGACATTTTTGATAGCAGTATATAGTAGAGTCATCAGTAGGATTAATTTGTGGAATTCAATATTTAGAAGAGTTAGATTTAATAAGTAGCATAATTACTTAATTAATTATAGTAGTATCCCATTAGATTAATTTAAACCAAGTAGCATATTTGTTGCTACCTAGCAGAGGTAATTGTTAGATTAACACTTAGTTGGTATCTAGAGTAGTAGTAGAAGCAGAGTTAATAACAACGGTGTTTCAGAAATTAAATTTGAACAAAGATGCTAAGTAGCAGAGGATGGTTCAATTAATTTAGCAGAGTAGTATATTAATAACAGATGTAGTAATTAAGAAGAGAAATACCGGTATAAGCAATTAGTAGAATAAATAGGCAGAAGATCAATGTAGTAAATAATAATAATTTATTAATTGGATAGTAGTGTAATATTAAGTTTTCAGAAAACTAATAAGGAATATTAGTATAAAGTAGAAATAATGGAACGTTTAGCCGGTAATTAATTAGCAGGATTTAGTTGATTTGCCCGAATAACTATACGGAACAATTGTTGTATATTTTAGTCAATACAGTATGTTGAATACTTTGCTGAAAAATATGAATTGCATGTGGTATTAAATTGTTAGGCTTATAGCCAATGTTATTTTCTTATTGATGTTGTTTTTGGATTACTATTGTTGATGTGTTAATTGTTGTTGTCGAAATATCAAGTTGTAGGCCTATGGCCAGTGTTGAAATATTGCTAAGTTGTAGGCGTATGGCCAGTGTTGAATTGTTGTTAAGTTACTGTAAATTCTTGTTGGTAATGCGAAGTTGCAGGGAATTTTAAATGATGATGAATTACCTCTATTGACTGGTAATAATAGTGATGTGGGCTTATGCCTTACGGTGGATGATGATTGTTGTAAGTATGTGATAGTGCATTCATTGAGTCATATACATTTGCATACTCTGTGATGGCCTGGATTGGTAAACTGTGAAGAAGGCTTATGCCTTGTTGATGCCTCTACTAATTGGAAATTTTTAAGATGGGAGTTTTGCTCTGTTTCTAAGTTGGCAGTTCTGCTCCGTTTCTAAGTTGGGAGTTTTGCTCCATTTTTAAGATGGGAGTTCTGCTCCAATGGTACCACATGCATGTACATTGTAATTGAGTTGCATTTGATGTTTCATATTGAGTTATGGTGAAGATAGATATGTTGTTGCTTTATGTTGTTGACTTGTTATGACAGGTGTCATCTAAAGGATGTGAATTAGTTGTTATGTCGTGTTGATGTTTTGTTGAGATTAAAATTGTTTGAAAGTTGTGAAGTGGTGATTTTATATGAACTAATTCTGATATATTAATTATCATATATTCTATTATATCGTTAGATATCTCACCCTTTTGTTTGAATATTTCCCTCTATTGGTAACATGTAGGTAATCAAGAAGAATAGTTATTACCTTTGTCAGTTTGAGTCGGTGTTGTCGCTCTGATACGTAGCACTCGGGGGGATGAATGCTTGATGTATCTGTTCATCTGAATTAAGTGTTATGTATTAAGTGTTATGTATCTGTTTTATATGCGATTAAATGAAGTTTGATTTAAGTTAAAAACGTAGCGTCCTATTTATGTTGAACTATGATTTTATTATTATCCGTCGGGTAGAAATAGGGTGTTACATTAGTGGTATCAGAGAAGTTCGGTACGTCTGACCAAGTTGTCTTATGTTGTTTGTTCCTTAGTACACGAGAAGTGTGTGAAACATTGTCGGTGCTTGCTTATTTTTCTAATCGCTTTTTTACAGGAGTTGGTTTGAAAATAAGTGGGGGAGAAGATTTGCTTCTCGGATATGTTTCGGCTGTAAGATGTTAGTTTAGTATGCTGCTGATGGCGACAGTGCAAGTAGTGTTGAAGTTTTGTTGTTTCCCGGATCCGAAGATGACATGGATTCAAGATTTTGTTTGTTAATCAAGTTGGAGCGTCTTGAGGGAGGATGATCAGACCTTGTTGATGTTTACTTCTCGAAGGATGAGGATCAATGTAACGGTTGTTGATATACGAGTAGAGTGTAAATCCCTGATGTTTCTGAAGATGATTGTTAAATAACCGATATAATTTTTAGAAGATGGAATTTAGAAAGTTGTGATGTTTCAACGCTGCTGGTGGACCATGAAGTTGTCGGTTTGAGTAGCCCTTGCGTAAGATGTCGATGTTTGAACGGTGATAGAGTGACAGATTGTTGTAGACCTTGTCATGGGATCCTTGTGAGTGATTGTAAATGTTGTTGAAGTTGTTAGAATGTCGGAGTCGAAAATGCGAGGAGATGAGTATGATTTCAAGAATGGTAAATGTTGGTACAGGTACAAAGAAACTTTGTTATGATGTATCGTAAGGTGTGTATTAGTATGTCGTTGCATGACGTCGGTGTTCGTATTTTTAGATAACTTTGGAAATTCATATCTTGTGTTACGAGTATCGGATTAGTGTTCCATTTGAACCTGTGAGGATATAGAATATCTTCTATCTTATGAAAGTGTTTTTCAAATATGGTTGATGCATTTCCATATGGAAGAACTCTAAAGTCGTGTATGGAACTAGAGGCTTTTTGGGAATAAATGATTATTATCGCAATTGTTCGAGACGAGGTCAAGCATAATATGTTGTGGGCGGATAAGATGAGAAATGAGATGTTCGGCATTAAAAAAGATGTGAAAGTATTTGAGGAGCGCATAGAGATGTAGCTTATGAAGAGAAGATGTCCTTTTAGAGGAATATGCTTTTAAGAGAAATTAGCGTCGTGTTTATGATGCCAAGATAGTGGCATGTGTAAAAGAAGTATTAGAGAGGTTTGATCCCAAAAATGGTGTGGAACGGTGTTGTTGAGATTTCAATTGAATATGAGACAACGAAGATGGTTGGAGTTGTTCAAAGATTATAATTTTGGTTTGAATTATCATCCAGGTAAAGCTAATGTTGTGGATGATGTTGTAGGTCGAAAGACTTTACATATGTCGGCAATGATGGTTAAAGGGTTGGGATTAATTGAACATTTCAGAGAAATTAGCTTAGTTTAAGAAGTGACACAGAAGAGTGTGATGTTGGGGATGTTGAAGATTAACAATAATTTTCTGGACAGTATCAAAGAAGCTTAGAAGTTAGATGTGAAATTTGTAGATTCGGTGGTTGGACTCGATCAGTCTGAGAATGATGATTTCAAGTTAGATGTGCAGGGTGTGTTGAGATTCCGTAACCGAATTTGTATTCGTTATGATGCGGAGATGAAGAAAGTAATTCTTGAGTTCGAGGACACTTAACCTTCGGGTGAGACTAGATGAGTGTAATATGGATCATGTAATATGCTGAGCGTTGGCGTCTCATCGACAGTATCAAATGAGAGGAAAATTATGGAGGTGTTTGTAAGCCTCATTGGAAATTATTAGATTGTGGTGCTTTAGGTGACTTGAGTACAAGTTCGAAAGGAACACTATTATAGTTAGTAACGCACTAAAAATTCTGAACTGGAAATCAAAGTTGTTTGAGGCAAAACTTCAAAAATTCATAGCTAAATCACCGTTTATCTGATTGAGCCTATCTTCGGACACAAGGTCATTCTTAACATTAGCTATGTTTTGGTTTTATATTTCTACCTCAAAAAAAACTCACGATCTCAAAAAACATTCTACAGTTCTCTCTCTCATTCTCTCAAGGATCAAACACTTTTCTCTCACTTTTCTTCCAAGATCTTCATTAAGATCATCAACAATTCTCAACAATCTTCATCAACTCTCAAGATAAATAATCCCAAAGTTGTAAAGTAAGTTTCCTCTTCCTCCTTGAATCTTGCACCCACTCCCTCTCCACTTCGCATCTGATTCTGAATCCTCCTCTTCTACAAACTCCTATTTTCTTCAAGAGGTAAACTCAATATAAACTCCATTATTGTCTCATAATTGAAACTTGATTGCATTTGGTAATTAAATTTTGAGATTGAATTGGTGAATTGAATTGTGGTTGGAGGTTAGGTTTTGGTTAAAATTGTTGAATTAGACATAAAATTAGGGAGTTGTGTTGTTGAATTGCAATGTAGAAATTAGGTGCACACTAGGTGTTTGTGTTAATGCCTAGTGTTAATTTTGATTCAAGAATTGACATAGATTAAGAATTCACATAAACTAACATATAGAGTATTTTAATTCTAATTTTTTATTATAGTTTGATAATTGATAGCAAAATATTAGAGAAACTTGGTATTGGTTAATGATTCATGGGACTATGTTGAGTTCTTGATTTCACAAATTTGATCAAAAAAGTGTTGTTTTTCAATTAGTCTCATGAGTTTAAAACCAATTCTTAGAGTTACTTTAATTAAGGCCTCAATACATACTTTTGGTTACTAACTCTCATTAACATTCAAGTTTATACATTAACATTAACTTTTAATAATATGTAATTGTATTGATTTGTGTTGGTATACATAGTTCCCTACTAATATAACATTGCTCACTAACATAGAGTAATTTTCTCTTAATGCTACTAACATTTGATGTGCATATTCATGATATTTTCATACTTTGACATAACATGAAGAAAAAAATTGGTTAACATCAAAGTTGCTAACTCTTGCCATTTCCATGAGTTGTGATAATCTCTAATGGACTTAGGATGTTTTATAAACTATATTTCACATTTCAAAACTTGAGTTTAATGAGAAATGTCACAATTCTTGGAAAATTGTAATTTTATGACATAAATGCATTTTTGCTCTAACTTCCTAACCGTGATGACTTTTAATACTTTTTAATAATGTAACTTAAGTTTGTTGATGATTATGGAGAAGTTGGTATACTTTTCAGCTAGTTTCAGACAAATATTTTTTATCGAAAAAATTATTGTCCAGCCGACGAAATTGGCTTAAAAGTCATACTTTCGGCCATAACTAATTCAAACTGAGTTCAGTTTTGAATCCAGTGGCACATTTGCAAGCTTCCACGCGGGTTTCGTTTGATTCCGAGCAACTTTTTTTACCGCATTTCAAACGAACCGTTCGTGGAAATCTTGCTTCCGCTTCTTTTTTGACTGAACTGATTGCGGATTTGCGTTCCTGAGTGTATCACAAATATTATGGATAGCAAGAGTCGCCACCGACTTTTCTTTTATCCAATAAGGAAATGGTGAAAAGAACGGGAAAGACCTTTGAGAATTTTTGAGTTCGGGGGGTGGGTTATGAAAAGGGAAGGTGTTAGCACCCTTTTCATCCGTAGTTATCTACGGACTCTTAATCGCTTAACTCACTTTGAAAATTTTCTTTTTTGTGTGTTTGAAAATATTTTGAAAAAATGCCTAAGTACGACAACTTTGTAATGATTCTTGTATCAGTTAAGAATGCGTACAAAGTATTTTTTTTTTTGAAAATATTTCAGAAAAGTGTGATTGTGAGAAATATTTCTGTTTTGAAAAGTGTGAGCAAACGATTAACAGTATTCTACCCTTACTCAAGGTCTTTCACATGGTTTTCCTCCTCCTTTAGATAGTGCTATCCTACCATTAGTTAGTAGGAAGCCCTATCATTGGATGTGAAGGAACAGACGTAGATCATCATACAGTCATAAAGGCAACTTGTAGGGGCGCTTTAGAAATTTATCGTAAGGGACTAAGATCGTTTACCAAAGGCAGCATCGAAGGGTCATCGAGGGACTACGGTTTTTTTAACCGAGGGTCTTTGCTAAAGCGTCTCCACGTTCGAGGGACATGACTGTGTTTTCGAAGGCAACAAGTGAGATCACCCTAGAGGTGCAAGTGTGAAAAGTGATTAATGTTTAGTTATTTTAATCTTGCAATTAAGGTTTTCTACGATTGTTTTTATGTCTTGCCATACAAATCCTAATTACTAGCAAAATAATATAACAATAATGAAAAGCAGTAAAGTGCGGGAAATAAAATTCTACACTATTACAAGGCTTTGGGAGTGGGGGTACAAACAATAAAATCGGGGGGAAAGAGTAAACCCTAATTAAACTATTACAGCCGTAAGCAGTTACATAATTGGAAAAAGAACGCGAGAGTAATAAAGTACGCAAAGTGGTAAAAAGAAAAAGAAAAGAGAAAATTATTTTGTGATCGTTTTGATGGAAAAAAATTTGACGATTAACCTAAAACCTAATTGATTTTAATTAATTAAAAAAAGTTAGTTAATTAAATTAAACAAAACCCTAAAATCTAAGTTGATTTTAATTTATTTAAGAAAACCTAAAAAAAAATTAGGGTTGATTAAATGAAAACCTAAAAAACTAAATTAGGGTTTAAAAAAACAAAGGTTTTAAAAAAGATTTTGTAAAAGATGAAGAAAAGGAAAAGGAAAGAGTAAGAATAATAGAGAATTGCTAAAAAATAACCAAATGGTAGGGGTGGGTATTAAACCCACGCCCTCAGGACCTTCAGTAACACAATCACCACCAGGCCAAGCGCGCCTTGGTGATAGTTAACAGGTTCAGCGCATTTTGTAATCTACTCTGCAAAAATATGAAAATATTAGGAAAACAAAGTGGCAAAAGGCTGGACCAAACCCAAACCCTTTAATACAAATGACTTATCGCGCGTGCTTCTACCGTTGGGGAGGTTGTACATTCGTTTATTTAAATGAACCAATAAATATATCATATAAACAAGCTGCTTGTACTGGAGAGGCGCCAGAGCCCTAGCTCTGGTCATCTTCTCTGGTTGCCTTCTTTGATCAAACCTGCAAAATAGACAGAGTTAGTAATCCAAAAACATCCTACCCCCCCCCCCCCCTAAATCAAGGGCTGCGAGTTTGATGGGATAATTATTTTGGGTTAAAACTCAATGGTTTGGCCGCTATAGCATAAATGGTGCAGGTCGGTGCAAAGATGGTGATTTAAGATTCTGATTTCATGGGACCTCCACGATAATCCAGACATGTGCAAAGATATCTTAGAAACATGATAACAACATTAGCATGGTTTAAAACAAAGCGAAAATCCAGATATGAAATTTATGCAAATTATGGGATCGAAGATGAATGCATTGTGTTTCATGTGTTTTGGAACATCAAAATTGATCCAACCTTACTCTATATGATTGTTAGGAGTGAATGGGAGGGTTGTTTTATAGTGAAAGGGTTTGTAACAAGGGTTTCAAGATTTTAGGGTTCTTGAAAAATTTTGATCTTTTTTTATAAGTTTTTGGGGCATGGTTTTCGTGTCCTTGTATGAGAATGGATGAGAGAATATATAGGTTGAAATTAGGGCAAAGATATGAGCTTGGTCTTTGTTTAAGAAGGCATTGTCTTATTTCATTTAATTTTGACTTTTAAATGAATAAAAAATAAAAATGAAATAAAATAAATCAAAGGAGGTGTATGAATAAGTCCTGAGGTGCACATATAGAACACACTTGGACTCTGAAATAATAGCCCAATAGCCCAAAATATCAAGTTTGCTCAATTTGAACTTCATGCATTTGCTCAAGATTTCCCAACTTGCAATGGTCATAACTCCCGCTCAATTTTCATATTTTGAAAGTGATCTTAGAATTTTTGGAAAGCTCAAGATTTCCTCTACAATCTACCTTTTGATCATTTTTACATTTGGAGACTTTATCTTGATGTAAGTTGCCTTGACAAAAAGTGTCTTTTTGTTGACTTTTAAAATGGCCTGTAATGTATTGACCCATATCTCTCAAATGAAGCATTTTTTGGACTTAACCTTAGAGATACAAAGTTGTAGAGAATTGAATTTCCTTAAAAATGAGATTTTGTTGGGGCAAAACTAATTAAGCATGTGAAAGTTATGCTTGGTCAAAGTTCAGTTGACTTCTCCTAAGGAAACCCTAATTTGGCAAATTTTGACTTTTGATGATTTGAGGGCTTTTCTTGAGGAATCATGATCAACCTTTGATAAAATGATGAATATGACTTCAAAACCTTGATGTTGACCAAAAATCTTGAAGTTTGACTGTATGTTGACGATAATTGACTTCTTACCCAATACAGTTGATTCTCAATCATCTGAGCCATTTGACTGGGAAAACTTGTGATGCAAGACTTGAAATTTGACATGAGCATTCTTAGGGACATATGAAGAACCATGAAAACCACTTGAGACATTGGAAACCCAATCTTCCTTGAGAAATACAAAACCCTAGTTGTGAGTCCATTGCTTAGGAGGAGAATTTATCTGATCAATTCTTGAGCCACCTTGAGCATTTGAGAACCCTAGGAGAATATCTTAAAGAAAATGGGAGGGAAAATTTTGGGGTACAACACTGAGCATGTTTATAATTTACCATGACAATCTCATTCAGTTCCGAGCATATTTTTCCAGACGCCTATTTTCCAAAACGCGTTTTACACCGTAATGCAGAATTTTTTTAACGCGGTTTTAGTGCAGCTTTTTTACCCTTCTTAGTGCATAATTTTTGTGCACGATGCATGCTTACTTATTGCGCTTCATTGGTTGCCATCGGATTGGTTTTCATGCACTTTCGTACAGTTTTGCCTTGTTATTTTTTGGCATGTTTGTTAATGGTGCAAGGTATATTGTGGTGTTTCCAATCATACACCAAAATGGTGGTTATGTGATTGGGAAACACTAGCTTATGCTTGCTTCCGATGCGACACACTTTCGTTTCTCATTCCACGAGAAACGTTTATTACTCATTTTGTGTTATATGTTGTCCGGATGTGTATAATATTTTATGATGCCTTGCAGGAACATTGCCATGCGTGGTGCTTCCATGACACACATTCACCTTAGTTGGATTTATTTTTAAATTTGTTTGTTTCTTAGTGAAGCTTTCTCGACGCGTACTCCTTATTTCTCCATTGCTTTCATCTGCTTTTGATTATTTTCTTGCTTTTGGTAGTCGCTGCTACTGCTTTTACATTTTCCTGCACTTTATCGCATCTCTTTACCGCTTTCTAGATATCATGAGAAGTAGGAACTTTACTGCTTTATGCTGCCATGAGAAGTAGCAATAGAGATGTATGAAGGAGGTCTTTGTTGTTGATCATGTCAGAAACCCCTCTGGTTTATTTAAAGACCCGTTTAGGGAAATTCCGCATTATTTTCCATTGTATGCTACTTGTGCGTGGTTTGTTTAAAATCATACCTTTGTGTAGGTATTTTTCAGGTGTGTTTACATTTGTGCCTGTATTATTTCCCAATCCCTTATTGAAGTCCTTAAAAGGAAGTGAGCGAAAAAGGGTTGGCAATCAACCGCCGCAATTCCGTCTGTGTCATCCTTAGCTTGTGACGCACCATGATGCTTCGGAGTTGTGCCTACTCTTGTTCTCGAGTCGTCAAGTGGAAAAGGGTTTTGCAATTGAACCCCCATAATTTGTCAGGAGTTTGTATTGGCCGATGCTGATACTCCGTGATTGTTCACATTTCTTTCTGTCTCCTACCTCGATCTTCTATATCTTGGTTAGGTGTTCAGTCACTTTGGATATCACATTTTTGTTTTACATCCTATTCTCGCTTGTTTACTTCGGGTGATCCTCTCCCCTTAGCTAAAGCATTTCTCTTCTTTTATATTTCACTCCCGCTTGTTTGTCTCGAGTGATCTGCTCCCCTTGACTAAAGCATTTTGCTTCTTTTTTTTACCATTTCATGTGTGTGCTCCTTCGAGCATGCTTGTTTTTATCCTTGTACGTACCATGTTCCCTTAGGATGTGCTTGTTTCTTTTGGATGCAAGTTAGACCTTAGGATGTGAACCGTGCATGATAACATTAGGTAGATGTTTTCCTTTTGTTAATCCAAACCCTAGGACCACTATTGTATGACAACATTAGGATTAGAAATAGGCTAGCCTCCCGTAGACTCTTTTCTTCGTCTTTTTGCATCCTTGAATCTAAAACTAAAACTTTTTTTCTTAGCAAATCATAAAACATTGCTAATCATGCTTAAATCCTTTTTCAAGGTAACAAAATACAAACCAATAAAAAGTGGCATCTTGCCTTGAGGGCGTAACTCAAAACCATTTTTAGTAAGGACATGATTGATTTACTTCTATGCCAACGCGTGAGTCTCCAAAGGTCGAGCTGCGACAGAAGGCAGAATTAACATTGTTCATAAAAAACACAAAATAAGCAAAAACATGTGAGCTGAACTACGGTAACTCTGATTCCTCAAAAAGGATACATAGGCATTGGGGTAGGGCCCAAGCAAGCACAACTTTATTTTCCCTACATTATTTTCTCCTTTCTTTTGCATTCACTCTTCCTCAGTAATAAGCAGTAAACATAGAATAGACACACCCATAAGATAGATAACAAGAGTGGATACCTTAGAGTACTACAGGCGTGTGGGATGCTAATACCTTCCCCTCGCGTAACAGACTCCCTTACCTGATCTCTCAGTCGCAAGACCATGACTTCTCCCTTCTAGCTTTTCTCGATGCTTACCTTTCCCTTCATGTGGAATAAAAGATGTTCGATGGTGACTTTATTGTCTGATGATTTTCAGCCGGTTGTTTCACTCGGCCCATTTGTGGTAGGGACCAATCAAAATAAGTATTTGATCATAGCGGTCGACTACTTCACAAAATGGATAGAAGCCGAAGCTCTTGCCAAAATTATGGCCCAAAACATCCTCCACTTCTACAAAAGAAACATCCTTGCTCGATTCGGCATTCCATAAGCGATACTCACCGACAATGGTACTCAGTTCACCGATCACGCCTTTTAGAAATTCATCGCCAAGCTAGGTACCACCCAGCACTTCTCCTCTGTCGAGCACCCCCAAATGAACGGACAAATTGAATCTGCGAATAGGGTAATTCTCTGGGGACTTAAGCAAAGATTAGATGACACCAAGAATAGGTGGGTCGAGGAGTTACACAGCATACTATGGGGATATCAAACAATGACACATTCATCGACCGAAGAAACTCCTTTCCGACTAACCTACAAAATGGAGGTCGTCATTCCTGTAGAGATCGATGAACCCTCTAGACGAACCGAGGCTCCCCCAGATGAGGAGATGAACGACATCACCCTTCGGGAGGAATTAAATCTAGTAGAAGAAATCAGAACAGGAGCGGCCCTACGAGAGGCCTCGCTCAAACAAAAGATAGCCATACGCTACGATTCCAAGGTCATACAACGAGAGCTCGAGGTCGACAGCCTTGTCTTAAAGAGAAATCGCAAAGAATCTCGTGAAGGCAAGCTCGTAGAAAACTGGGAAGGCCCTTATCGCGTCTACGCAAAAACGGGGACCAGAGCGTACTACTTAGAAAACTTACAAGGGGAATAACTCGTTCGATCATGGAACACTGAAAATCTGAAACAATATTACACTTAAAAAACACTGATCAGTCGACGAGTTCTGTCAATAAGGCAGACTCATCCAGGCCCGACCACGCGTTCATGCCTAGGTACAAGCATGGAATCCAAAATATTTTGAAGGGGCAAAGCCCCACTTTTATAACAAGCGGGTCCTCAGCCCGACATGGATAACTCGATCGAGCTCCGTCGTCCTTGTTGTACCCCAAAATATGCCCTCTCATTTCTCAAAGGATCATATTGGATCCCCAGGTTTTCTTCCATCTATTTCTCAGCCTTGAACTATAAATTTTTCAAGAAAGTTATTCACAAAGGTAAAATGGTCATTTGCACACTGAAAAGTCAAACCTTGACTTTTAGACCAACATCAAGCCTCAAGAATTATATTTCATCAAGACATGTTGGAATGTGATATTTGTTTCATAAAGATATTCAAAAGTCAATTTACTCTGGAAAAAGTCAAAATTCTAAAATACTTAGAATTTTTTCTAAATGACTAAGAAACATGACAAGCTCAAAACTTCTGATCAGATTATCACCATAATGCAAGCTGATTCTGGAAGAAATTTTTATTTAATAGTTATAGATTTCAACGAGATCTAAAACATTGCAGAATGAAACTTCTCCTAGAAATGTTGGGATTCCAAGTTATAACTCCTCAAAGGTACGTCCTTGAAACTAAAGCACTCAGCAGATTCTGAACACTTTCAAGGCAGAGTTTGGTCAGAACTTCTGGGCCAGTTTTCATAAATGAACAGTCAGAGTTTGCAAGGGTAAGTCAAAGAAGGTTAAGAAGCGTGTTGCAAGCCTCCTAGAAAGTCTGAGAGCTCCTTCAGAACAAGCTGGAGCCAGAAGATAAAAGGATCAGAAGGTTGGATGCTACGCTGAAGCAGAACTTCTGATCCAGAATTAAGCAATGATGTAGAATTTCACATGGCAGAATTTCTGGTTTGATAAATCTGATCATCATTTAATGCTCACAACCACTTTTGAGTTTTTATCCAAAGGACTTCCCCCACGTGTACCCCAATTGTCTTGGGAAAGTAAGCTTTTGTGCAAAAGTGTGCTAGGCCCATGCGCTGCTTTTGCTTTTCCTTAATTCATGCTGACAAATCTAGCTTAGGCGCTACTAAACCTGCTAACCATCCTACTTTGTGCCATGAACCATGCTTGTTTAAGCTTACTTCAAGAGTAAGTCAGCGTCTAGCGTATGATGTTGGTTCCACTTGACCTCTCCAAACTACAAAACCTTTGCCTATAAATTAAACTCCATTGGCCATTGAAAAATGGTCAGAAATTTTGAGAAAGAAAAACCTTGAACCCCTGCAAAAATTCCAAGAGTCCAAAAACTGTAAACACAACATACAAAACTTTTGAACTTTTGATTTCCTTGCATTCAGGTGCCATTTGCTCTCAAGTGTTTCTTAACTAAAACCATCCACACAGTTTCTGATTCGCATATTAGAAGTTATCTTAACTTCTGTATTCATACTGTAATACACTCTCCATCCACCTCCACCTCAAAAGAGTCAGAACATCACCCCTTGGTTGTTCCAGACGTTGAAAACTTCCAACCTGCTGGGTACGAGAAGAAGTTGCTCAGAACATCACCAGAGTTCAGGACCAACCTCCAGTTCATAGAATCTTTTCCAGCTGCAAGGTAAGTTTCTGCTGACTCTCATCATATTACTTAGGCATTGTCAGATTTTTGCATGTTTAAAATACAATGTAGATATTCTGATTCTGATGATGTACATATTCTGAGATTTCATGCATCTGCCTGCCTAAGTAAGGGAATTCCAGTTCAGAGCTTCATGAGGAAATTAGGACTCAAAATTAGGATTAGCAAATTCATGTTTGCTTCTGATCTACATTGCTGATATCTCTTGCTTCTGAAACATTATGAAACTAGTCATAACTGTTATATGCGTAACTTCTATTCTATTAAAAAATGACTAAGTTGCACATGTTCTGACTAGCGTGGAGAGGGAGACGAAGTTTTGTCAGTGGCATCAGAACTTCTGAAAACTTCTTTGTTCCCAGTGGATCCAGAACTTCTGACCTTCCCTATTTCTACTAACGTTGTTTCATTTTGCGCAGCATGCCAGAGTCAGAACTTCTGACCTCTTCTTTTTAGCATTTGCGCTGATTCTGTCTTTCTTCTTTTTTTGTAATTTTTTTACCATCACTTTCATTTTTCATTAACCAAAATAAAACACCAAAAATATTTCATGTTCACATATTATATTTTATTTCTTTCAACACAAAAAGACCAAAAAATATTTTCTTGAACAAAACTTATTTCCTTTCTTAAATAAATAAGCATTTTACATTTCTTGTACATTCTTATCCATTCAATGTGGTTGTAATAGTAACTTAGGATTTAATTTGCAATCCCCATTTGTAAATTTGTACACCCCATCCCCCTAATGATTGTAATAGCGTAGAATCTTTATTTTTTGCACTTTTATTGCTTTCATATATTGTTAGTAATTAGGGTGTGTATGGCAAGACTAAAACCAATGTTTAGAAAACCCTAATTCAAGACAAAATTACGCATGCAATCAAATACACTTGCACACTAGCACCCTTAAGGTTAACTCCACTTATTTCCTAAAAATGGTCATTTTACGCATGTGGGGTGTCTTAGCAAAACCAATCGAAATACAAGATCATAGTCCCTCGATGACGCTATTCAAAGTTGCCTTACAAATGATCTTAGTCCCTAAAAGAAAATGCTAAGATACCTTGCAACATTGCTTTCTATGACTATACAAACGTCCCAACGTCCGTCCCTTCACATCCAACGATGGGGCTTCTCACCAAAACAATGGTAAGATAGCAACATTTAAAGGATGAGGAATAGAACAATTAATACATTTTGAGTAGGTAGATTCACTCCTAGTTGCTCGCTTGCTACAAACAAAAAATTTTATACACCAACACTCTCATCTTGAAACATTTTTGAAAGACAACACTTTGTACGCGTTCTTATAGAGACGAGAATCATTACAAAGAAAACCCTTTTCAAATTCACTTTCAAAAACACCACAAACACCTCTTTGAACTATTTTCAAAACAACACTTTGTATGCATTCTTATAGAGACGAGAATCATTACAAAGTCACATTTTCAAAATCACTTTCAAAAACACCTTCCACAAACACCTCTTTGAACTATTTTAAAAAAAACACTTTGTATGCATTCTTATAGGGACGAGAATCATTACAAAGTCACATTTTCAAAATACTTTCAAAACCCACATCACAAGCACACATTCAAACAAAAAGCAAGTGATCTAGCAAGCAACTAAGAGCCCATGGAAAACCATGGATGAAAAGGGTGCTAATACCTTCCCTTTTCATAATTTACCCCCTGAACTCAAGAAAACATCTCTAAAGGTCTTTCTTGTGCTTTTTCACCTTTTCTTATTGGATAAAAGAAAAGTCAGTGGCGACTCTTGCTAAACCGCAACATTTGCGAACACAAACGCAAAAATCATCAAGTCAATTCTCCCACTGCATCACAGAACTGGAGACTCTACTGGGGATGATTATTATATTTTAAAGTGGGGTTACCTTAGGGCTAGATCACATCTATTTGCTTTCATTGTTTGACTTGTATGCTTTATGTTTTGGGTCCTTGTTTGGGTTACTATTAAAAATCTTACACTCGGATTTGGGAACACCTTTTAGGTAAGTAGCAATAAACTGTGAAGGAACTGTGTGGGGTATACCGACACGATTGAAGCAGTAGCTACATTAATGTGGCACTTTGGTTGATACCGGTAACCCTTGAGTCAATCAGGGAGAGTACGGGGTCGCCGTGTGGTGTCATGAAGCATCAACCGACCTTAGAACCTTTAAATTGCACAACTTGGCCAGTAAGATGTAGCGAGGTGGCCGGCCTTGGTGTATTCCCAAGGTTGACAGATACTCGATGCTACACTCATTGAGGTTTGACTCTTAAGCTTTGTTTGGTTGCGAATCAATCGCCTAACGGGTGAAGCTAGGGGAAAGATCAGTGATATTGAGATCCCTTTAGAACCCAGTTACATATCTATAGGACAGGTTGAACCAATCCAACTTCAAGAGGGTATGACCTTAAAAACTCAAGCAGGCCTTAAACCTAAGGACTTGGTGTGATTTGTCTGTGTTTACTATACATGTGATTTATCATGACATCATAAACATCATAAACATGGCATATCATTAACTAACCATTTCAAATGTTTCTAGGGCTCATCTTTACTTTATTTTGTAGGACATGGCATCTGCCAGTAGGAACACTATACAGATCAACCTTGTGAAAGTGTCCCTCCAACTGAAGGATCTGGCATTAAGGGTTCTTGAAAGCTCTCATTTCACTAAAAAGCATGGTCAATTGCTCAACTTGGTCACTGCCAAACCTGATGAAGAAATATTAAAAGTGTTGTTCCAGTTCTTCGATCTTGTGCACCATTGTTTCACCTTCCCGGATTACCAGCTAGTACCTACTATGGAGGAATTTTCTCAGCTGTTGGAGGTACCTATTTTGGACCAGCTACCATTCAACGGTACTTAAGAACATCCAAAGCCTGAAGAAATTGCTAGAGCTCTGTCTTTACAACGGTCCGACATAGTGGAAAATTGGGAGACTAGAGGGAGAGTCCAAGGGATTCCGGTTAAGTTTCTGTTTGAAAAGGCTTACCATTTTTGGGATACCTTAGATTTACAAGCTTTCGAAGAGGTGCTGGCACTTCTAGTTTATGGGATGGTACTCTTCCCTAATGCTGACCAACTCGTAGATGTGAGCACTATCAAGGTTTTCATGTCTCATAATCTAGTACCTACATTACTCGGGGATATTCTGCACTCTTTGCATACTCGCACTCTAAAGAGAAGGGGGACCTATTGTACCCCAAAATTTTCCCTCTCATTTTATCAAGATTCTCCTCACAGGACTTCTTGGACTCAAGACCAGATTAGGGTTTGCTCAGCTCAAGACGTTTCCTTGCACTGATGACCTGAAATTAGGGTTTGAGTTTGCACAGGGATTTTTGGACTTCCAATGCCTCATGTGACTTTCATACACCATCTTGGACCCCTAAGATTGCTCATACCAAGTTTCAAGCCTTGAATCACATTTTTTTCCAGTCAATTGGACAGTTAACCTAAAAATCAGCTGTATTAGGGAAAAAGTCAACCATGGCCAATTTACACTAAAATCTCATAATTTTTTATCCACGTCAACATTAGAGACTCATATGAATCATTTGATCAAGTTTGGACCACAACTCCTCAAGAAATTGGATCAGATCATCAAAAGGGCAAAATGGTTATTTTTAGGGTTTTGACTAAGAATGGGAAATTTCTGATTTTTCACCTAGCCAATGGAAAATTGGGTTCAAGCATGGTTTCAAGGACTCAATGGCATCATCTTTACCTAATCACATGGTTCAAAAGATCTCAAATGCATTGGATTGACAGATGAATTTTCCAGTCAACTGATCAAAAATCAACTGTACACTGAAAAGTCAAACTTTGACTTTTTGGTCAAAATCAAGTGCCAAGGGTCATATTTCATCAAGATGTGTCAAAACATGAAACTTGTTCACCAAGAAACCTAATTTTAAAAATTAGGGTTTAAGTTTGAAAATTTTCATAACTTAGAGTTTTTCTAAGTTATGAAAATTTCTTATTTTTTCCCAACTTTTCCCAACTTTTTCACCATGATGAAATTGGATTCAAAGAAAACTTCCAACATGAAAGTTGTGGTACTCCATTAAATCTACAACTTTGATTCACAAAGTTTTCCCAAAATATATCTGGATCTCAAGTTATGATTTTGTGAATAGGGGTCCATGAAACTTTTAACTTAGTACAATTTTGCGCTAATTTAGGCAGATTTTTGACCTAACTTCATGGCAACTTTTCACTTAGTTCCAAGAGAAATATAAAAATTCATTTCAAATATGGATTATAAAGCATGTTACAAGCTTTCAAAAATGTCCAATAACTCTCCAAGATCATTTATGGTTAGGGAGAATCGAAGAAATGAAAATGGAAAATTATCACTTTTGTCCAAGACATTTTGCACAATGTTACAACTTGCAAATCTGTCCTAAGCATGCTTGTACTTGGTTTACAGGTCCTAATCCTTTATACACTCATTAATTTAATTCAAACACATTAGACAATGGCTTTGTTCTGAGCTATGGAGCATTGTATATTGATTTATTCCATTTATGGCAAAAAGGTTACAATGCTACTTTGATAAAGCTAGCTTTTACAAACTTTGTTTATCTTGAGCCATGGACCTGATCTCTTGTTGCAAACAAGATCCATAAACATCAGAAAAAGTTCACCAACCCTATGCAGACCTTGAGCTAGCCTGTACAGGCCTTTGCCTTTGTCACTTCCCACTTTTCTTCAAAAGCAAGCAATTTGGCAAAAGTCCACATAACTTGGATATCTGATAAGAGCAAGCCTAAGCATCATTTCACACAATCTCAGAACTTTGTTGCAAGCCTAAACATGATTGCCCAACCTCTCAAACACCCTTAAACATATAAATCACCATTTTTGCCCAAAACATGGCAACCTCTGCAGAACCTTGGCCAAATCCATTTTGCCTCGTGCGTTTTGCTTGGAATCACTTCAAACACATTCCATACAACACACCTGAACTATCCAGGCCCCTGTCCAGCAACTGTAACCCCTGTTTCAAGGATCACCATTTTCATTTTGAAGCTTTACAGGTTGACTTCTACAGGGAGATTGAAGGAACTTCAAGGCAAGCTGAGCATTGGGAGAGGTTGGGGGAACTTCAAGCAAGCTCATACGACCTTCAGGCCTCACTCAAAGTCCCTACATTGTAATATTCAAACTCAACTGAACAAGGTATTTGTCAAGTTTCTATCTCTCTATTTAGGCATCATTAAGCTTAGGTTTGTGAAGAAAAAATGTAGTCCTTAAGTTACTTGAGCTGTACATATGCATAGCTTCCATTTATATTAACTGAGCTAGGAGTATTTGATTGTTGAAGTTGCTGAAAAAACTAGGTCAAAATTTAGGGCCATTAAAATTCTCTCTGTCCTTTGAGAGTTAGGTCACAAAATGGATATGGTTGGAATCGTGATTAAAAATGCTATAAGTTTCATATTGTAAGTTTTTGATTTCATGCAAGCAATAAAGAGAACAGGATTTGAATTGAACCAGGGCGCGCGCGCGAAGACGAAGGTCAGGGATGAAGTGTGTTCTGGGCCTGGCGCTTGGGCTTGTTTCTTTTGACACCCCCCTTTTACTTTTTGCATCCCCCTGACCTTTTATTTTATATTTTTTTGTATTTTCTTGCATATTTCATATTTTTTACTTTTATTTATTTTTTCTGAACATTTAAAACCACAAAAAACATTTTCTTTATTTTTTGCATTTTATCATATTTTTTATTTTATTTTTTGCATAGTAAATAGTTTATTAGGTTAATAAGAATGTATTTTCTTAAATAAAACTTGAAAATAATATAAAAATATTATACATTTTTATTTTTATTATTTATACACCTAAAATAATATTTTCATACAATATTCAATTTTTTAAATATTTTGTATATATTTTTTTATTATTATTTCCTTGTACATAAATGAAATAAATAAATAATATAGAATATATTTTCTATTAAACAAAATTAGGGTTTTCACCCTTTCAAAAATAATCATTTTATTTTCTTATTTTTAAGACATAAATAAATTTATTTTCTCATACATAAAATAAATACAAAAACATTTTTTTGCATATTTAAATATTTGCTTATTTACTTATTTGTACAATAAATTCAATTTGGTTGTAATAGTTTTTAGGGTTTTAGTTTTGTGCAAATATCCCCCTATTCAAAACTTGTATCCCCCTCCCCATAATATTGTTGTAATAGTCTAGATTTACTTTACGCATTTTATTGCTTTCATATACCATGATAGTAAACTAGGGTTTTGTATGCAAAGACCAAAAATCAAACAAATAGCATGACTTAATATAAGACAAAAATGCATGAAAAATGACAACATATTGCACACAAGCACCCCTAGGGTTTCATCCACTTTGTTGCCTTAAAATGACCATGGTATGCATGCTAGGTATCTTGGCAAAATCAAACAAAACAAAAGATCATAGTCCCTCGATGACGCTATCTTGGTTGCCTAAACAAAAATGATCTAGTCCCTCAAAAATTGCTAAGATACTTGGCAATATTGTTATCATGATCATACGATGACCCACGCCCGTCCCGTTTAACATCCAAAGATAGTTTTGTTTACCAAATGCAATGGTAAAACAACAATATCAAAGGAATAAAAATATGTAGGAAAGACTTTTTAGTAGGGTAGACAACTCCTAGTTACTTGATCTCTTTCAAACAATCCTTGCTATTTTCAAAAACACATACACAATTTCAAAACAATTTCAAAACAATTTCCAAACAACTTTCAAACATTGAAACATTTTTCAAAAGACAAACATCTTTGTATACATTCTTACAAACTAGAATCATTACAAAGATTGCCAAAACGATAGCCTCTTTTCAAAATACTTTCAAAACCACACAAAGCACCATTTCAAACAATTGAAAAGCAAAAGTAAGTGATCTAAAACAAGTAATTAAGAGCCCATGGAAAACCATGGATGAAAAGGGTGCTAGCACCTCCCCTTTTCATAATCTACCCCCCGAACCCAAAAACAATCTCAAAGGTCTTTCCTATGCTTTTTTACCTTTCCTTTTGGATAAAATAAAAGTCGGTGGCGACTCTTGCTAAACCGCAACATTTGCAAACACAAATGCAAAACCTCAAGTCAGTTCTCCCACCGCATCACCAGAACTGGTGACTCTGCTGGGGATTTGTTCTAAAAGTGGGGTTACCTTAGGGTTTTAGATCACCTTTACATGCTTATCTTGTTTGACTTGTATGCTTTACACTTTGGTTCTATTGTTTGGGTTTGAATCCTCTACCCGGATTTGGGAAACATTCATATGTAAATAGTAATACGTTGTGGAAACTGTGCGGGGTATACCGACATGGTTGAAGCAATAGCTATATTAGTGCGATATATTTGTGGGTACTGGTAGCCTTTGAGTTAATCAAAGAGAATACGGGGCCGCTGAGTGATGTCATGAAGCACTAATGTACTTTTAGAACCTTTACTTGACCAACTTTGCCTTTTAGGATGTAGTGATATGACCGGCTTTGGTGCAGTCCGAAGTTGGTAGATACTCGATACTACACTCATTGAGGGTTGTTTTCTTGGAATATTTTGGTCGCCAGTAAAGTTGCTAAACTGAAACAATGAAAACAGAAAATAATCCAGTGATATTGAGCTCCTTAGAACCCGGTTAATATTTCTAGGACAGGTTGAGCCAACTAAACTTCAAGAGGGTACTTACCTATGAAACCCCATGCAAGCTTGAAACTAGGAACTTGTGTGACTTTTTTGTACATATATACTTGTGCATAACATCATGGACATCATGAAGCATCATATGCATCCACTAACCATTTCAAGGAGTTTGGATTTTCATCTTTGTTCCTGTTTTGTAGGTAATGGATTCACTTCGCAGGAAAACTATCCAAGTCAACCTTGTAAGAATTCCTCCTCAACTCAAAGAGCTGGCTTCAAGGATTCCTGAGAATTCTCCATTCACCGAGAGACATGGTCGTCTTCTCAACTTAGTCACTGCCAACACTAAGGAGGATATGCTGAAAGTTCTCTTCCAGTTCTTTGACCCTTTGCATCATTGCTTCACATTTCCTGACTACCAACTTGTGCCTACTTTGGAGGAATTTTCTCAACTCCTAAGGATTCCTATTCTCCATCAACTACCTTTCAATGGTACGGAAAAAGATCCAAAGCCATAAGAGATTGCTCAAGCCTTACACTTGCACTCCTCTGAAGTTACAACACATTGGGAAACCAAAAGTGGTGTCAAAGGCTTCTTGTCAAAGTTTCTGTTTGAGAAGGCCCAAAGCTGCTGGAATTCTTTGGACTTACAATCTTTTGAGGAGATTGTAGCTATTCTCATTTATGGGATGGTCTTGTTCCCTAACCCTGACCAACTCATAGATGTCAGTGCTGTCAAAATCTTCATGGCTCGCAACCTGGTGCCTACATTGCTTGGGGATATCCTCCACTCTTTTCACACTCGAACAATGAGGAAAAGAGGTGTTCTCATGTGTTGCACTCCTCTACTGGCAAGATGGTTTATTTCTCATCTTCCCCAATCAGTTTTGAAGAATGAGCAAAGTTTGAGGTGGTCACAATGATTGATGACTCTTACCCATTCAGATATTCATTGGTGTTCTCGATCAAAAGAGAATGTTATCATCATTGACTGTTATGGGGAATTTCCTAATGTCCCTCCACTTGCCATTAGGGGAGGCATCACCTACGACCCTTGCTTGGCTCTGAGACAGTTTGGGTATGCCTGAAGGGATGGCCCACATGACATGCTGATTCCAGACTTGGTTTTTGACTTCGACAACGATGATCAAGGACTTCGACAAAGGTTCATCCGAGCTTGGAGAATGCCCAACAAGGTGGACAGTAAGACCTTGGGACACAAGAATTCCATCCCCCTTGAGCCTTACCTCAAGTGGGTGCGAACCCGCGCCCAAAGTCTTATGATGCCTTACCCCTACATACTTCCTGTGATTATAGAGCCTGTTATGGAAGGAGAGGTTCCATACACCCTCCTACATCCTAACATGCCAACATCACTTGAAGATTTACAAAGGATTTGGATACAGCTCAAGGGAGAACGCGATACTTTTGAAGCCCAATTCTACGCAAGCGAGAAGAAGGTTTTGGAACTCACTCGTCAACTTCATGAAGAGCAGACTCTCAACACCTACATTGCACCAAAGAGGATGCGCAATGTCTTTTTACCTTAGAATTTTGTATTATTTTTCCCATGGGGAATTGATGTATTAACAAATTATATCTTATTAATATGACGTGTGTTTCTTTTTGGTTTAAAACAAATTTGAATTTCTGAATCCTTGAATGCATTACATGAATACATATCATTCATCATATGCATAAACAGGTCTTCATACCAAGTTTCCTCATCTCTCTGCTGTTTATTTCAGCAAGATGGATATTAAACAGACGGTCAAAGACTTGCAAGCTCAGAATTCACAATTCCAACAGCTACTCTTGACCTTGGCTAAGGGACAGGAGGAGCTCAAGACTCTACTAGAGAAGGAAAAAGATAAAAAGAAAAAGAAGAGGGTTGGTGTGGCTACCATGGGCAGAAGGTTTGAAGATCAAGCCAGAAGGGTCCTGGATTTCCCCTCAACATCTGATGAAGGGGTAAGAAAGGGAAAAGAAACTGCAGTGCCATCTGATTCTGAGGAAGAAGAAGAGGAGGAGGATGAAGACTATTCAGAACAACAGTACCCTCCTGCAGATGACAAATACAAGAACTTGGAAGAGCGTCTAGCTGCCATGGAGATACAGAGAGTGCCTGGGCTGGACTTTGAGGAGTTAGGGTTAGTTTCTGGAATCGTAATCCCTCCTAAGTTTAAAACACCTATGTTTGCTAAGTACGATGGGTTGTCTTGTCCCAAGATGCACCTACGATCTTATGTCAGGAAAATTCAACCACATTCTTCTGACAAAGACATGTCGGTCCATTTCTTCCAGGACAGTTTATCGAGGACACAGCTAGATTGGTTCTACCAGTTAGAGAGGTCTGATGTGCATAATTGGGAGGACTTGGCAGCCGCCTTCTACAAATAGTATCAATACAATGCGGACTTAGCACCAACCCGTACTCAATTACAGAATATGGGCATGGTCTCAAATGAAGGTTTCAAAGAGTATGCCCAGAAATGGAGAGACTTGGCGGGACGAGTATAACCACCTCTATCTGAGAGGGAGCTAGTAGACATGTTCTTGGGAACTCTGTCAGGGCCTTTCTTTAATCACTTGATTGGAAGTTCCTCTGCGGGGTTCACTGAGTTGATTCTAACTGGTGAGAGAGTTGAAGCCGGCATAAAGAGCGGGAAAATTCAAAAGGATGCATCTGCTTTCGCTGCCATCAAAAAGACTTTTCCAGCAAAGAAGGAAGTATCAGTTGTCTACTCCCAAAGAGGTCAAGGAAGAGTTGAGCGCCAGCCAGCGGTGGGGGCCGTAATGATTCAGAAGTCTGCAGCTGATCAGCCCAGAAATAATCAACCCAGAACCAACCAAACAAGGGTGGAAAGGCCTGTACGGAAATTCACTCGGATCAACATGAATCCTGCTCAAGTTCTACCCCATATCTTGAAGTTAAACCTTGCAAGTTTGAAGGAAGCCCCGAAGAATCCGAATACTGCTTCTCCTTACTACCATTCGAACGCCAAGTGTGCTTATCATTCAGACAGCCTGGGGCACGACACCAACAATTGTTGGGCCCTCAAGAATAAGATTCAAGATTTGATATACGCTAAAGAAGTTGAATTCGACGCCCCTGAAAAGTTGAATGTAATCTCTGCTCCAATGCCAAAGCATGGCCACAATGCCCATTCTATTGAAGAGGATTTGTTTGTTGCTACTGTCGATGATTTGATAACTCCGCTACCGATAATCAAGTTGAATTTGCTGAAGGCTGGGATTTTCCCAGGTTGTGGAGAAGATTCCTGCCTTTGTTCATCTTTACCAACCGACTGTCCATTGTTGAAGTTAGGCATCCAACGCCTAATGGATAACCAAGAAATCCTTTTTGAAAAGACTTCTGTTACACCGACTCTTGTCAATGATGTTTCAATAATAACCATATCTGCCAATCTTTCCAAGGTCTCCAAAAGACCTATTAAGATTGCATCCGCTCTGAAGACTGTACCTTTGAAGATAACTATGCCCGGGCTTGTCCCGTACAAGTCCAACAAATCAATACCGTGGAACTATGATGGAGAAATCTACTACCACGGTATTAAACAAATTGAATCAACTGAATAGAGTTCTGATAAAGTGACTTCCGACATTGGAAATATTGCTGGAACGAGTAAAATCACCCGCAATGGAAGAATTTTCTCTCCAGAGATTTCCCCTTCAAAGGCAATCTTTGGACCCTCAGCTGCTCCTAAGGTTACCCTTGCACCGGTAAACATATCTGCGAGAACTCCGATTATTGAAGAAGTTGTAACTCCTGTGGTTGTCCCCTCTGCTGCTGCTGATGATAGAGGGAAAAGGATCCAAGAAGATCCCGTCAGGATGAGGGCTCAGCCATTGGTCATCCCTGAAACCTCTCAAAAAGAGATGGAAGAGATTTTGAAAATAATCAAGAAAAGTGATTATGATGTTGTGGAACAACTGGGGCAAACCCCCTCAAAGATCTCTATATTGGCCCTGCTTCTTTGTTTAGAGGCTCATGCTAAAGCTTTGGTCAAGTTTTTGAAGACGGCCCACATGCCACAGGAAACCTCCGCGGATCAGTTCCAGGAATGTGTAGCTAGCTTAACAGCTGACAATGGTCTAGGATTCTCCGATGCCGATTTAACATCCAAAGGGAGAAAACATAATGACGCTTTGCATGTCTCGGTGGAATGCAGAGGGACTACCCTAGCACACGTCCTGGTAGACACTGGTTCATCGTTGAATGTCTTGCCAAAGAAAGCCTTGGATAGACTGGATTGTGAAGGCCTAACCCTGAAACCCAGCAATATCATTGTGAGAGCCTTTGATGGTTCTAAAAGGATGGTCCACGGGGAGGTGGACATCCCGATTAAAGTGGGAACTGAAACCTTCAACTCCACATTCTATGTGATGGACATCCGTCCTTCCTATTCTTACTTGTTGGGAAGACCCTGGATTCACAATGCTGGAGCCGTCACTTCTACTCTGCATCAAATGCTCAAGTACCCTGTCCAGGGGAAAATTATAACTTTTCACGGCGAAGAGGAATACATGATAAGCCATCTAAATTCTTTCCGCTATGTAGAATTGGATGGCGAATTCATCGAAACCCCTTTTAAGCATTTTGAAGAGGTAGCTCAGGAGATTGCGGCAACCAAGACAGTGTCTTCTGTACCCATGATTACCAGACCTCCGCCTCGGATGTCGTCTCTCAAAGATGCAAAGGTTGTGATTGAAGAAGGAGGAAGCACAATTTGGGGGAAGCTTCCCGACTTTCCTTTCAAATCAGATAAATTCGGCTTGGGTTTCACTTCTTCTACTCAAAAGGTTGTACGCCGCACCCGTGCTGGAGGGCCACCAGTGAAGATCACCCATCATGGAGTCAATGCCTTGGAGGATAGTGAAGAGGAGAGCAACTTGGAAGACTGGATTTTCCCTACTATTGACGGAGGACTGTGCAACTGGGAAGCAAAAGACTTTGTTCCGATTACTTTCATACCGCAGTAATTTATCTTTCAAACATTTTTATTGGTTTGTAATAATTCTCAAACAATTCATACACTTTTAACCTTGTGCCTTACCCGAGGCACATATGTCCATTTGTAAGGGTTTGATTTTTCATCTTCATATGCCATTTTAATTAATCATGGACGTTTTCACATATAAACTTTTGTGTTCATTGTCTTTATTTTTACATTTTATTTGTTTAAAGGTGGCTATCCCTTACACACACCCACACTCACAAATGCAGGTACCCTTCCATTCTGGATTCCATGGGTAACAATTCTGCTATGGCCTTCAGTGACTCTGAAGATCTGGTCTACCATGCCGAATACAAGGGTGAGGAAGATTGTGAGGTGCCGGGAGAATTGGCTAGACTGCTGCAACAGGAAGAAAGGGCTATTCTACCTCATGAGGAGCTGTTAGAAACAATCAACTTGGGTACCGAGGAAGACAGAAAAGAAGTCAGAGTGGGTGCCAACCTGGAGCCAAGTGTCAAAGAGCGCCTAATTCAGCTGTTACATGAATATGTTCAGATCTTCTCCTGGTCATACGAAGACATGCCAGGACTCGATATAGATATTGTGGTTCACCGTCTACCCACAAGAGAAGATTGTCCACCAGGTAAACAGAAAGTCCTCCGCATGAGGCCCGACATGTCAGAAAAGATCAAAGCAGAAGTTATGAAGCAGTTCAATGTTGGGTTTCTTGCTGTTACTTCCTATCCACAATGGGTTGCTAACATTGTGCCTGTTCCTAAGAAGGACGGTAAAGTGAGAATGTGCGTGGATTATAGAGACTTAAACAGGGCTAGCCCTAAAGATGACTTTCCACTTCCGCACATTGACATCTTGGTTGACAATACAGCTCAGCACAAGGTATTTTCTTTCATGGACAGATTTTCAGGTTACAACCAGATCAAAATGGCACCTGAAGACATGGAGAAAACTACTTTTGTTACACAGTGGGGTACGTTCTGCTACAAAGTGATGCCATTCGGACTGAAGAATGTCGGGGCAACCTATCAACGCGCCATGGTTGCTTTGTTTCATGATATGATACATCATGAGATAGAAGTCTACGTAGATGACATGATAGCCCGATCACAAACCGAAGAAGAACACCTTGATCACTTGCAAAAGTTGTTTGTCAGGTTGAAGGAGTACAAGCTCAGACTGAATCCAAACAAGTGTACATTCAGAGTCAGGTCCGGTAAGCTCTTAGGTTTCATTGTCAGCAACAAGGGCATCGAGGTTGATCCTGCTAAAGTCAAAGCTATACAAGAAATGCTCGCTCCTCGCACTGAGAAGGAGGTCAGAGGTTTCTTGGGACGCCTAAATTATATTGCAAGGTTCATTTCTCACCTAACATTTACCTGTGAACCAATCTTCAAGCTATTGAAGAAAGATCAGGTGGTTAAATGGAATGATGATTGTCAAGTTGCTTTCGATAAAATCAAGGAGTATTTGCTAGAACCTCCTATCTTGATGCCACCCGTCGAAGGAAGACCACTAATCATGTATCTGACTGTCCTAGAGAATTCAATGGGGTGCGTAATGGGCCAACATGACGAGTCTGGCCGAAAAGAGCATGCCATTTATTACCTTAGCAAAAAGTTTACCGACTGTGAGACCCGATACTCACTGCTCGAGAAAACTTGTTGCGCTTTGGTATGGGCTGCTCGCCGACTAAGGCAGTATATGTTAACTCATACTACTTTGCTGATATCTAAGATGGATTCGATCAAGTACATCTTTGAGAAGCCTTCTCTATCCGGAAGAATAGCCAGATGGCAAATGATCCTAATGGAATACGATATACAGTACACGACCCAAAAAGCTATAAAGGGGAGTGTACTAGCTGACCATCTGGCTCATCAAGCTGTCAAAGATTACCAATCCATGAGGTTCGACTTCCCCGACGAGGATATCATGACATTGGACAACATTGAAGAGAACAGACCATATGACGGACCTGGACAAGGATCCCGATGGACCCTGTACTTTGATGGTGCCTCCAATGCACTTGGAAATGGTATCGGCACGGTACTTATCTCTCCAGAAGGTTTCCATACACCTTTCACCGCCAGACTTTGCTTTAACTGCACCAACAACATGGTCGAGTATGAAGCTTGCATCTTTGGGCTCAAGGCTGCTATTGACTTGGGAATCAAATCTTTGGTTATGTTTGGGGACTCAGCTTTGGTCATCAGTCAGATCAAAGGAGAGTGGGATACTAAACATCCAAACCTCATCCCTTACAAAGAATGTGTCTTGACATTGTTACCATATTTCGAGCAGATTACCTTCGAGCACTTCCTGCGAGAAGAAAATCAGCTAGCAGATGCTCTAGCTATAATGTCATCCATGTTTAAACTTAACTGGGATAATGAGGCTCCCCAAATCACCATTGAATGGATGGACGAACCCGCACATTGTCACGAGATTAATACCGAAGAAATAGTGGTCCAGCCGTGGTTTCATGAAGTCAAAAGGTATCGCGAGGCTCAAGAATACCCTGAAGGAGCTTCAGTCAACGACAAAAAGTTCTTAAGGAGATTCTCAGCTAAGTTCTTCCTGAGCAATGGTATCCTGTACAAGCGCAATCATGATTGCATTCTGCTCCATTGTATGGACAAGATTGAAGCTGAACAGATCATGGTTGAACTGCACAATGGTACCTTTGGCACTCACTTTAGCGGGCATATGATGGCTAAGAAGATTCTACAGGCAGGCTATTACTGGTCTACCATGGAAGCTGACTGCTATCAACATTCCAAGACTTGTCACAAATGTCAAATCTATGCGGACAAGGTACATATACCTCCAGTTCCTCTCAATGTCTTAAAAGCTCATTGGCCATTCGCTATGTGGGGAATCGACATGATTGGAGAGATCAAGCCTACAGCATTCAGTGGACACCGCTTCATTTTGGTGGCCATTGATTACTTCACCAAATGGGTCGAAGCAGCTTCCTTCGGATCCGTCACAAAGAATGTTGTTGCCCGCTTCATCAAGCAGAACCTTATTTGTCGGTACGGTATCCTCGAAAGGATCATCAATGACAACGGTACAAACCTTAATAATACTATGATCACTTCCTTGTGCGAGCAGTTCCAGATTCAACATCATAATTCATCTCCCTATCGGCCAAAGATGAACGGTGTTGTCGAAGCTGCGAACAAAAATATCAAGAAGATCATACAAAAGATGACAGTCACCTACAAGGACTGGCATGAGATGTTACCGTTTTCTCTCCAAGGGTACCGTACCATGGCACGCACATCAACTGGGGAAACACCTTATTCCTTGGTATATGGCATGGAAGCTGTTTTACCTATTGAGGTTCAGATTCCCTCCTTGAGAATCATGAAGGATGCTGGTTTAAGTGAAGACGATTGGATTTAGACCCGGCTTGATCAATTGAACTTAATAGATGAGAAGAGACTTACTGTTGTTTGCAACGGTCAGACGTATCAAAAGCGGATGATCAAGGCATTCAACAAGAGAGTCAGACGCCAGACATATCAAGTCGGGGATCTTATAATCAAGCGGATCATCTTGCCGCAAAGTGATCCCAGGGGCAAATGTACTCCTACCTACGAAGGACCATTTGTGATCAAAAATATCTTTTCTGGTGGGGCAATGATCTTAACCACCATGGACGGTGATGACTTGCCGCACCCTGCAAACGTAGACATAGTCAAAAGATACTACGTATAAATGACCCGGCAAGTTGAAAACCTGAAAGGGCGACTTGGGCAAAAAAGGGCATCTCGGTGAATCGAAAACCCGAAAGGGCGGTTCAAGCAAAAATTAGGGATAATAAAAAAAATTGTACACCCGGAAAGTTGAAAACCCGAAAGGGTGACTTGGGAAAAAAAGGGTTTCCCGGTGGATCGAAAACCCGAAAGGGTGGTCCAGGAAAAAATTAGGGAATTAAAGCGTATGACTATGTCTCGTCGGATCACTTTAAGGAAAATCTCTTCACGGACAAACTCCGGGCTTCTGATCAATTCAGTCATCTTCGGACGAAGCAACGAATGGACAAGATGTTCAGAGTTACGAAGGCTATAGCAGAATGGGAACCCCATGGAATTTTCACACATAGCCATCTTTCTTTGTATAAAAATTTTCTCATTTCTTATGACAACATTCTCTTACTCGAATGTCTGTCTCCTTTATACAAAATACTTACACAAAGTTAATACAAAGATACTTCAAAGTGCAGAAAAACTATTTGCCTTTTCTTCTTTTTTACACTTGTGTTTTATTTGAAAACGTCCAATGATTTATTAAATGAGCATATGCATTTGAATATAATCACTGTTTACAAATAAATGAAATGGGAAAGAATAATTACTAACAGGTTGAAAGTATAGGAAAACGTCTTTAGCCTATTCCAAGAGAAATCCCCTACAGTACATCATCTAGGTCCCCAGCGGAGCCAAAACCTTGAAATACATATCCCCAGCGGAGTTATAATTTCAAATCCTTAATTCTCATCAAAGTTAAAACTTCAAACTCCCAATCCCCAGCGGAGTAAAAACTTTGAACTACAGAACCTCAGCGGAGATGAAACCTTCTTCCCTAGTCGAGTCAAATTTCCAACTATCAACCCCCAGCATGAACCATTCAATTTTTCCCAAATTCCCCAGCAAGTTGTCTTAAAAGTCTGAGAATCAACCAGATAACAGTTAACTTTTATCCCCAACCTAGGATAATTCCCCAGTAGAGTGGCATACAACCCAAACTCCTGAGCTTTTTCCAAACAGGAATAAGCTTTTTCCCCCCAGAGTCCTGAACTTACTCTCCAGCAGGAAGCCTTCTTCCCCACAGAGTTTTTTCACTCCCCAGTAGAATGAAGATTCTCATTCTTGATTCCCCAGTGAAGTTGCTAGGGTCTTCATCACTCCCCAGCATGAATTTGTCAGAATTTCTATTCCCCTTCAGTTTGAAGATTCTCATTCTTAAGTTCCCCGCAGAAATCATCAGAGTTTTCCCAATTCCCCATCCGAGTAAGGATTTCCTTTGTTTAACCCCCAGTAGAGGTCATCAGAGTTCTCTGGATTCTCCAAGCAGATTTCTCAAGCAGTTTGGCATTACTCTCACAACAGATTTTGTTGATACTCCAACTTTAAGGCACGAAGGATCCTCATATCCCCACAGAAGTTGTCAAGGATTTTTAATCTCCAGCAGCGTTCAGGGATTTATTTTCCCCAGCAGCAGTCAAAGATTACATTATCCCCAGCTATCAAGGATTTATTTTCCTCAGTAATGCAGCAAATCAGCTTACATGCGCATACATTACATCCATATATCATAAACATTGACAAAACACATTTTATTGGGTCATACATTTCATGCAACTTAACTTTGTGTTTCAGCTAACATTTTACCCTTTTCAGGATAAGATTAACAGCTATCTTTAACAAATATTCAAAGATTTCAGATACAGTACGGATACACTCCAGACACGGAAGTCATTCTGTTACTCATTCAGATCTCTTATTCATGATACATTAAAGATACACTCCAGACACGGAAATCATTCTATTACTCATTCAGAATTCAAATTCAAGATACGGTACGGATACACTCTAGACACGGAAGTCATTCTGTTACTCATTCAGACCTCAACCTCATAATACAGTCCAGATACGCTCCAGACACGGAAGCCATTCTGTCACTCATTCTAATTTTCCCCAGCTCAGATACACTCCAAACACGGAAGTCATTTTGTCACCTATTCAAGATACAGTCGATATACGCTCCAGACACGGTAGCCATTCTGTCACTTATTCAGCTTCAAATCTCCAGATACAACTCAGATACGTTCTAGATATGGATACCATTCTGATGTTCATTCTCCTGATTTACAATAAACACTCTTGGATGGCATCTTTAATCCCATCTCCAACAAGATTCTATCACATCTCTAAATGGCATCTTTAAGCCCATTTCCTCAACTACATTTTGACGAGTGCAAATTTACGGGCACTCTAGTGTCCAATCATCTTTTACCTTCGAGTCACGAACGGCAAACTCGCCAATCTAACTCTTCAGGTTCAAGAAGATTGAACAGGGGAAGCTGTTGTACCCCAAAATTTTCCCTCTCATTTTATCAAGATTCTCCTCACATGACTTCTTGGACTCAAGACCAGATTAGGGTTTGCTCAGCTCAAGACATCTCCTTGCATTGATGACCTGAAATTAGTGTTTGAGTTTGCACAGGGATTTTTGGACTTCCAATGCCTCATGTGACTTTCATACACCATCTTGGACCCCCAACATTTCTCATACCAAGTTTCAAGCCTTGAATCACATTTTTTCCCAGTCAATTGGACAATTGACCTAAAAATCAGCTGTATTGGGGAAAAAGTCAACCATGGCCAATTTACAGTCAAACCTCATAATTTTTATCCACATCAACATTATAGACTCATATGAATCATTTGATCAAGTTTGGACCACAACTCCTCAAGAAATTGGATCAGATCATCAAAAGGGCAAAATGGTCATTTTTAGGGTTTTGACTGAAAAAGGGAAATTTCTGATTTTTCACCTAGCCAATGGAAAATTGGGTTCAAGCATGGTTTCAAGGACTCAATGGCATCATCTTGACCTAATCACAAGGTTCAAAAGATCTCAAATGCATTGGATTGACAGATGAATTTTCCAATCAACTGATCAAAAATCAACTGTACACTGAAGTCAAACTTTGACTTTTTGGTCAAAATCAAGTGCCAAGGTTCATATTTCATCAAGATGTGTCAAAACATGAAACTTGTTCACCAAGAAACCTAATTTTAAAAATTAGGGTTTAAGTTTGAAAATTTTCATAACTTAGAATTTTTCTAATTTATGAAAATTTCTTATTTTTTCCCAAATTTTTCACCATGATGCAATTGGATTCAAAGAAAACTTCCAACATGAAATTTGTGGTCCTCCATGAAATATACAACTTTGATTCACAAAGTTTTCCCAAAATATGCTTGGATCTCAAGTTATGATTTTGTGAATAGGGGTCCATGAAACTTTTAACTTAGTAAAATTTTGCCCTAGTTTAGGCAGATTTTTGACCTAACTTCATGGAAACTTTTCACCCAGTTCCAAGAGGAATATAAAAATGTCTTTCAAAGATGGATTATAGATCATGTTACAAGCTTTCCAAAATGTCCAATAACTCTCCAAGATCATTTATGGTTAGGGAGAATCGAAGAAATGAAAATGGCAAATTATCACTTTTGTCCAAGGCATTTTGCACAATGTTACAACTTGCAAATCTGTCCTAAGCATGCTTGTACTTGGTTTACAGGTCCTAATCCTTTCTACACTCATTAATTTAATGCAAACACATTGGACAATGGCTTTGTTCTGACCTATGGAGCATTATACATTGATTTATTCCATTTATGGCAAAAAGGTTACAATGCTACTTTGATAAAGCTAGCTTTTACAAACTTTGTTTATCTTGAGACATGGACCTGATCTCTTGTTGCAAACAAGATCCATAAACATCATAAAAAGTTCACCAACCCTATGCAGACCTTGAGCTAGCCTGTACAGGCCTTTGCCTTTGTCACTTCCCACTTTTCTTCAAAAGCAAGCAATTTGGCAAAAGTCCACATAACTTAGATATCTGATAAGAGCAAGCCTAAGCATCATTTCACACAATCTCAGAACTTTGTTGCAAGCCTAAACACGATTTCCCAACCTCTCAAACACCCTTAAATACAGAAATCACCATTTTTGCCCAAAACAGGGCAACCTCTGCAGAACCTTGGCCAAATCCATTTTGCCTCGTGCGTTTTGCTTGGAATCACTTCAAACACATTCCATACAACACACCTGAACTACCCAGGCCCCTGTCCAGCAACTGTAACCCCTGTTTCAAGGATCACCATTTTCATTTTGAAGCTTTGCAGGTTAACTTCTACAGGGAGATTGAAGGAACTTCAAGACAAGCTGAGCATTGGGAGAGGTTGAGGGAACTTCAAGCAAGCTCATACGACCTTCAGGCCTCACTCAATGTCCCTACATTGCAATATTCAAACTCAACTGAACAAGGTATTTGTCAAGTTTCTATCTCTCTATTTAGGCATCATTAAGCTTAGGTTTGTGAAGAAAAATGTAGTCCTTAAGTTGCTTGAGTTGTACATATGCATAGCTTCCATTTATATTAACTGAGCTAGGAGTACTTGATTGTTGAAGTTGCTGAAAAAACTAGGTCAAAATTTAGGGCCATTAAAATTCTCTCTGTCCTTTGAGAGTTAGGTCACAAAATGGATATGGTTGGAATCGTGATTAAAACTGCTATAAGTTTCATGTTGTAAGTTTTTGATTTCATGCAAGCAATAGAGAGAACAGGATTTGAACTGAACCAGGGAGCGCGCGCGCGAAGACGAAGGTCAGGGATGAAGTGTGTTCTGGGCCTGGCGCTTGGGCTTGTTTCTTTTGACACCTCCCTTTTACTTTTTGCACCCCCTTGGCCTTTTATTTTATATTTTTTTGTATTTTCTTGCATATTTCATATTTTTGACTTTTATTTATTTTTTCTGAACATTTAAAATCACAAAAAATATTTTCTTTACTTTTTGCATTTTATCATATTTTTTATTTTATTTTTTGCATAATAAATAGTTTATTAGGTTAATTAGAATGTATTTTCTTAAATAAAACTTGAAAATAATATAAAAATATTATACATTTTTATTTTTATTATTTATACACCTAAAATAATATTTTCATACAATATTCAATTTTTTTAACATTTTATATATATTTTTTTATTATTATTTCCTTGTACATAAATGAAATAAATAAATAATATAGAATATATTTTCTATTAAACAAAATTAGGGTTTTCACCCTTTCAAAAATAATCATTTTATTTTCTTAATTTTAAGACATAAATAAATTTATTTTCTCATACATAAAATAAATACAAAATCATTTTTTTGCATATTTGCATTTTATTGCATATTTAAATATTTGCTTATTTATTTATTTGTACAATAAATTCAATTTGGTTGTAATAGTTTTTAGGGTTTTAATTTTGTGCAAATATCCCCCTATTCAAAACTTGTATCCCCCTCCCCATAATATTGTTGTAATAGTCTAGATTTACTTTACGCATTTTATTGCTTTCATATACCATGATAGTAAACTAGGGTTTTGTATGCAAAGACCAAAAATCAAACAAATAGCATGACTTAATATAAGACAAAAATGCATGAAAAATGACAACATATTGCACACAAGCACCCCTAGGGTTTCATCCACTTTGTTGCCTTAAAATGACCATGGTCTGCATGCTAGGTATCTTGGAAAAATCAAACAAAACAAAAGGTCATAGTCCCTCGATGACGCTATCTTGGTTGCCTAAACAAAAATGATCTAGTCCCTCAAAAATTGCTAAGATACTTGGAAATATTGTTATCATGGTCATATGATGACCCACGCCCGTCCCGTTTAACATCCAAAGATAGGGTTGTTTACCAAATGCAATGGTAAAACAACAATATCAAAGGAATAAAAATGTGTAGGAAAGACTTTTGAGTAGGGTAGACAACTCCTAGTTACTTGATCTCTTTCAAACAATCCTTGCTATTTTCAAAAACACATACACAATTTCAAAACAACTTTCAAACATTGAAACATTTTTCAAAAGACAAACATCTTTTTATACATTCTTACAAACAAGAATTATTACAAAGATTGCCAAAACGATGGCCTCTTTTCAAAATACTTTCAAAACCATACAAAGCACCATTTCAAACAATTGAAAAGCAAAAGCAAGTGATCTAAAACAAGTAACTAAGAACCCATGGAAAACCATGGATGAAAATGGTGCTAGCACCTCCCCTTTTCATAATCTACCCCCCGAACCCAAAAACAATCTCAAAGGTCTTTCCTATGCTTTTTACCTTTCCTTTTGGATAAAATAAAAGTCGATGGCGATTCTTGCTAAACCGCAACATTTGCAAACACAAACGCAAAACCTCAAGTCAGTTCTCCCACTGCATCACAGGACCCTCCTGTGTTGCACCCCTCTTTTGGCTAGGTGGTTTATTTAGCACCTACCCAGGTCTGTTTTGAAGAACGAGCAGGGTCTGAAATGGTCTCGTAGGCTGATGTCCCTTAAGCATTCGGACATTCATTGGTGTTCGCGGTTCTCGGAGGATATCACCATTATCGATCGCTGTGGTGAATTCTCTAATGTCCCTCTCTTAGGCATTAGGGGAGGAATCACTTACAAACCTTGTTTGTCCTTGCGCCAATTTGGTTACGCAAGGAGAGATGGTCCTCATGATACGCTTATCCAAGTAATCTCCTTCAACTATGAGAATGATGCTCAGGGTTACCGCAAAAGGTTCATAAAAGCTTGGGGCATGCTACATAGAATTGACAGCAAGACGCTGGGGCGCAAGAATTACATCCCTCTTGAGCCTTATCTCAAATGGGTGCTATCCCGTTCTCAAAGCCTTATGATGCCTTACCTTGCTATCCTACCAATGATTGTGGAACCGGTTGCTGAAAGAGACACTTCTTATCTTGTTCTTCATCCTGATATGCCAACCGATCATGAGGAGTTGCAGAAATCATGGGATCAACTTAAAGAGGAGCGAGACACGTTTGAAGCTCAGTTTTATGCCAGCAAGAAGAAGGTTCTGGAGCTCACTAGACTACTCCATGAAGAAAGGAACATAAACGCCTACCTTGCACCGAAGAGGATGCGCTCCTGGGAAACCTAGTTTCTTTTTGCTTTGAGTTTTGCTTTGTTTAAACTGTAAGCCTAAAAGGCATTTTTTGTAACAATTCAAACTCATTAAATACAATTAACGTGTGTTTCCTTTATGTTTAAGTAAATTTGAGCTTTTAAGAATCCTTGAAATCATTGCATACGCATACCATCGATGACATTGCATAAGTCGGTACTATTATAGGTTTCTCATCTCCTCTGCTGTTTATTTCAGCAGATATGTCTTCTGAACAAAGCATCAAAGATCTTCAGGCACAAAATGCCCAATTTCAACAAATGTTCATAACTCTGGCAAAAGGGCAGGAAGATCTGAAGGCCCTCATCCTGAAAGAGAAATAGAAGAAGAAGAAGAAGTGTGTCGTTACCCTCAATATGGGCAGAAGATTCGGGGGGCCACTAAAGTAATCAGTTGATGTGACTTCCTCATCTAAAGAGGGGGAAAATCAAGAGAGACAGACAAGGGAAGAGGACCCCAGTCCTGAAGTCTCTGACAATGATATCGACTATAATGATGAGCATTATCCTCCCACTGAGGATAGGTACAAACAGTTAGAGGATCGGTTAAGTGCTATGGAAGTCCAGAGAATACCAGGGCTGGATTTTGAAGAACTGGGTTTGGTATCCGGGGTGGTCATCCCACGAAAATTTAAGGCTCCAATCTTCACAAAGTACGATGGGGTGTCTTTCCCAAAACTCCATCTTCGTTCCTATGTAAGGAATATCCAACCCCACACTGCTGACAGAAACTTGTGAGTTCATTTCTTTCAAGACAGCCTGTCAAGGACTCAGCTCGAATGGTTCTACCAATTGGAGGGAACCAATGTCCGAAACTGGGAGGATTTGGCCACCGCTTTTTACAAGCAGTATCAATATAATGCCGACTTGGCCCCTACTCGTACTCAACTCCAGAGTATGGCCATGGATGCAGGTGAAGGCTTTAAGGACTACACACAAAAGTGGAGAGACTTGGTTGGGAGAGTTCAACCCCCATTATCTGACTGGGAGTTGGTTGACATGTTTCTTGCGATGCTGTCTGGTCCATTATTCAACCATTTGATTGGTAGTTCATCGGCTGGTTTTACTGAGATGATATTAACTGTAGAGAGGGTAGAAGTTGGGATTCGGAATGGTAAAATACAGAAAGATACCTCGTCAAGTTCAGCAAAAAAGCCTTTCACTACTAAGAGGGAAGTCAGTGCCATTTATAGCCCGAGAGGCCAAAACAGAGTTGAACATCGTTAGACAGTAAATGTTGTGATGATACCTAGACCTGCAATTGCTCCATAATGCAACAATCAACAAAGGATAGAAAGACCACAAAGGCAGTTCACTCAGATTAACATGACATTGACAGAGGTTCTACCCCATCTATTGAGATCCAACTTGACAACTTTGAAAGAGGCTCCCAAGAATCCTAATACCTCCTCTCCTCGTTACAATCCGAACGGACGGTGTGCCTACCATTCTCAGAGTCCTGGTCATGATACAAATGACTTCAGGGCTCTAAAAAATAAAGTACAAGATCTAATTGAAGCCAAGGAGATTAAGTTCTACGCTCCGGAGAAGCCCAATGTCATAATTGCTCCCATGCCTAAGCATAACCATGGAGTTAACGTCGTTGACACCAATCTTTTTGTGACCTCAGTTGATGAAATTTCTACTCCTCTTGTGACTGTTAAGAAGAATTTGTTGTTGGTCGGTTTATTTCCGGGTTGTGGTGAAGGTTGCCACATGTGTTCATTTCTACCTTCCGGTTGCCATTTACTGAAGACAGGTGTCCAACGCCTGATGGACAACAGAGAAATTTTGTTCGAAAAAACTTTGATTCCAACAGTTCCATGCGAAGATATAGCTATTATAACCATTTCCGTTAGTCCTTCCAAGGTTTCCTCGAGAAAACCTGTTAGGATTACACCCGCTACAAGAGTCGCTCCATTGATAATCACATGTCCGGGTCTTATTACGTACACCTCGGACAAAGTTGTCCCCTGGCATTATAGCGCCGATGTTTACTACCATGGCATTAAACAAAACTTGAAGACTGAAGAATTTGATCCTGGTGTCGATAACATTGTTGGGACCAGCAAGATTACTAGAAGTAGAAGGGTTTTCTCCCCTGAGATCTCCCCAAAGACTATCACTAAGCCTATCATTATTTCATCTTCTGCTCCCGCTAGTACTTCAGTTACCACTCCTGTTCTTACTCCTACTGTTACCCCTGCCGATAAGTCATCTGGGACTCGAGGCAAGGAAGTTGTAGGTGAGCCTTCCCAGACAGAGGAACCTAGAAATATTGTTGTGGAAGCCTCTAAACAAGAGATAGAGGAAATACTGAAAATCATTAAGAAGAGCGACTACAATATGGTCGAGCAGCTGGGGTAGACCCCACCAAAGATATCCATGTTATCCCTGTTGTTGTGCTCCGAGGCCCATGCGAAGGGTTTGATTGCATTCCTCAAAACCGTGCACGTTCCGCAAGAGACTTCAGCTGATCAATTTAAAGATTGTGTGGCTAGCCTAACTTCCGACAATGGGTTGGGTTTTTCAGATGCAGACTTGACACCAAAGGGAAGGAAGCATAATGATGCTCTGCATGTCTCGATTGAATTCCGAGGCACCACTATGGCTCATGTATTGGTAGATACTGGGTCTTCGCTGAATGTTCTGCCCAAAAAGGCGTTGGACCTTTTGGATTGCAAGGGTTTGACTTTAAAGCCTAGTAACATTGTAGTAAGGGCTTTTGATGGGTCGAAAAGAATAGTGCATGGGGAAGTGAATATCCCTGTCAAGATAGGCTCTCATACTTTCGAGTCGACCTTCTATGTGATGGACATCAGGACATCGTACTCTTGTTTGTTGGGTCATCCTTGGATCCATGAAGTTGGGGCTGTTACCTCTACACTGCACCAAATGTTGAAGTATCCGGTAAAAGGGAAGATAGTCATTGTGCATGGCGAAGAGGAGTATATGGTGAGCCACTTGAACTCCTTCAGGTAGGTAGAAATGGACGGAGAATTTATAGAGACTCCTTGTCAAAACTTTAAAGAGGTTCCCCAGATCTTGGCGTCAGTTGAGACCATTACCAGCACCAAACCTCCTTTAAAGGTGGCTTCTCTCAAAGACGCTAGAGCAGTGGTTGAAGAAGGTAGGAGTACCAATTGGGGACAACTTCCTGAGTTTATTCATAAGACTGGCAAATTTGGTTTGGGCTTTACTTCAGGGGCTCAGAGGGGTGTTCGGTGCGCTCGGACTGGAGGACCTCCCCTACGCATCAGTAATTGTAAGGTCAATGTTATTGAAGATAGTGAGGAAGACCCTGACATCGACAGCTGGATCTACCCGACTACCAACGGTAGACCAAATAATTGGACGACCAGAGATTTCGTACCGGTTTCTTTTATTCCACAGTAATTGTCTTACTTGTTTTCTGAGTTTATAGTAAACAATTTAAACCTTTTTGGCCTTGTGTATTACCCAAGGCACGATGGTTCTATCTGTGAGGGTTCTTATATGTCATCTCATATTTCATCAATGAAGCATTGGACGTTCTTTGCATACAAATTTTGTGCTCTCTGTTATTATTTTCTGTCTTTACTTTGTCAATACAGCTATGCTCTTACACACACTCACGTATCAAACTGCAGATCCATATCCACCCAGGATCCCATTGATAATAATCCTGTTATTGACAGTTATGACTTCGGAAATCCAATCAACCAAGCCGAGGAAGAAGGTGAGGATGATTGTGAGGTGCCCAGAGAACTTGCTAGGCTGCTACAATAGGAAGAGAGGGATATACAGCCTCATGAAGAGCCAGTTGAGACAATAAACTTGGGCACAGAGATAGACAGAAAAGAGGTTAAAATAGGTGCAAATATGGAGCTTTGCGTCAAACAGAGGATGATACAGATGTTTCACGACTACGTTGAAATCTTCACCTGGTCCTATAAAGACATGCCTGTTTTAGACACTGACATTGTGGTACACCGTCTGCCAACTAAAGAAGACTATCCTCCAGTTAAACAGAAGGTCCATCGTATGCACCCTGAAATGTCAGAGAAGATCAAGGCAGAGGTTATGAAGCAGTTCGATGCAGGGTTCTTAGCTGTCACCTCTTATCCGCAGTGGGTTGCTAACATTGTTCCAGTACCTAAAAAGGATGGCAAGGTAAGGATGTGTGTGGATTACAGAGATCTGAACAGGGCCAGCCCTAAGGATGACTTCCCGCTCCCCCACATTGATGTTCTGGTTGACAACACCGTACAACACAAGATCTTCTCCTTCATGGATGGTTTCTCTAGTTACAACCAGATCAAGATGGCTCCTGAAGACATGGAGAAGACAACCTTCGTTACACAATGGGGAACCTTCTGTTACAGAGTGATGCCTTTTGGATTGAATAATGCTGGGGCAACTTATCAGCATGCCATGGTCGCTTTGTTCCATGATATGATTCACCATGAGATCGAAGTTTATGTCGATGACATGATAGCCATGTCTCAGACTGAGGAAGAGCACCTTGATCATCTCCAAAAGTTATTCGACAGGTTGAAGATATACAAGCTAAGGTTGAATCTGAACAAGTGCACCTTCGGGGTAAGGTCTGGTAAACTTCTGGGATTTATCATCAGTGACAAACGTATTCAGGTAGACCGCGCAAAGGTAAAGGCTATACAAGAAATGCCAGCTCCCCGTATAGAGAAGGAAGTTAGAGGTTTCTTGGGATGCTTGAATTATATCGCCAGGTTCATTTCACATTTGACTACTACTTGTGAGTCAATCTTCAAGTTTCTGAAGAAAGATCAAGTGGTAAAGTGGATTAATGAATGCCAGACCGCTTTCGAAAGAATCAAGGAATACCTTCAAGAACCACCAATTCTGATGCCTCCAATTGAAGGAAGCCCTTTGATATTGTACCTGACAGTGCTAGATAATTCAATGGGGTGTGTGCTGGGGCAGCATGACGAGTCTGGCCGAAAAGAACACGCCATTTATTACCTTAGCAAAAAGTTTACCGACTGTGAGACACGATACTCACTACTCGAGAAAACTTGATGCGTTTTGGCATGGGCTGCTCGCCGGCTAAGACAGTATATGCTGACTCACACTACCTTGTTGATATCAAAGATGGATCCAATCAAGTACATTTTCGAGAAGCCCGCTCTCTCCGGAAGGATAGCAAAGTGGCAAATGATCTTAATTGAATACGACATACAATATACAACCCAAAAAGAAATAAAGGGGAGTGTATTGGCTGATCATTTGGCTCATCAGGCCGTGGATGACTACCAGTCCATGAATTTTGAGTTCCCGGATGAGAATATTATGTTGGTGACTGACTACAAAGAACCTGGACCGGATGAAGGATCCAAGGAAGGATCCCGATGGTCTATGTATTTTGATGGAGCCTCGAACACACTCGGTAATGGCATTGGCGATATAATCATATCTCCTGAGGGATGTCACACTCCTTTCACCGCCCGACTGTGTTTCAACTGCACTAATAATATGGCGAAGTATGAAGCCTGCATCATGGGTCTTCGAGCTGCCATTGACTTGAGGATCAAGTTCTTAAGTGTATTCGGGGATTCCGCTTTGGTGATAACTCATATCAAAGGCGAGTGGGATACGAAACACTTGAATCACATTCCTTAAAAAGAGCACGTACTGACTTTTCTCCCACACTTTGAGGAAATAACCTTTGAAAATTTCCCACGAGAGGAGAGTCAGTTAGCGGACGCGTTAGCCACCATGTCTTCTATGTTCAAAATCCGGTGGGACAACGAAGCTCCCCGAATTACCATTGACAGGCTGGATGAACCAGCACACTGCTGTGAGATCGATGCCAAAGAAGTGGTAGGCAAACCCTGGTTTCACGAAGTTAAAAGGTATCTCGAGGCTCAGGAGTATCCCGAAGAGGCATCTGTCAATGATAAGAAGTTTCTGAGAAGGTTCGCTGCAAAGTTCTTCCTTAGTAACGAAATCCGCTATAAACGCAACCATGACTCCACACTATTACGGTGTGTACACAAGGGCGAAGCAGAGAAGATCATGACAGATCTACATGAAGGCACCTTCGGAACCCATTCTAGTGGACATACCATGGCTAAGAAGATCCTACGGGAAGGATATTACTGGTCCACTATGGAAGCTGATTGTTATCAACACTCTCGAACTTGTCATAAGTGCCAAATCTACGTTGATAAGGTGCATGTGCCTCCGGTCCCCTTAAATGTTTTGACAGCTCCATGGCCCTTTGCGATGTAGGGCATCGACATGATTGGCGAGATCAGACCTACTGCGTCTAACGGGCATCGTTTCGTTCTGGTAGCCATTGATTACTTTACAAAGTGGGTTGAAGCATCCTCTTTTGCTACTGTGACCAAGAACGTCGTGGCACGGTTCATCCGACACAATCTGATCTATCAATATGGTGTACCAGAGAGAATCATCACTGATAATGGTATGAATCTCAATAACGCGATGATTACCGAACTCTGTAAGCAGTTTAAGATACATCATCACAACTCTTCTCCCTACCGACCGATGATGAATGGCGTTGTTGAAGCGGCTAACAAGAACATCAAGAAGATTATACAGAAGATGACGGTGACATACAAAGACTGGCATGAGATGCTACCATTCGCTCTTCATGGGTACCGTACCTCAGCACGGACATCAACAGTAGCCACACCTTACTCTCTGGTATATGGCATGGAGGCAGTCCTACCCATTGAGGTCTAGATCCCTTCTTTAAGGATCATGAAAGATGCAGGTTTAAACAAAGAAGACTGAGTCCAGACTCAACTTGATCAACTGAATTTGATCGATGAAAAGAGGCTTACTGCTATCTGCCATGGTCATACGTATCAAAGGCGAATGATCAAGGCTTTTAACAAGAAAGTCAGGTGTCAAGAATATCAATTTGGGGATCTAATAATCAAACGCATCATACTGCCGCAAGGTGATCCCAGGGAAAAATGGACCCCCACGTACGAAGGGCCATTTATGGTTAAGAACATTTTCTCGGGAGGAGCTATGGTTCTAACCAACATGGATGGTGACGACCTTTTTCACCCTGTCAATGCAGACATAGTGAAAAGATACTACGCATGATAAAAGACCCGCTAGGTTGACTGGCCTAGGAAAAAAAGGGCTTTCTGGCGAACCAAAAGGGTTCGGGCAAAAATAAGGGATGAAAATGAAAAATTTGTACACCCGGCAAGTCGAAAACCTGAAAAGGCGACTTGGGGAAAAAAGGGTATCCCGGTGGATTGAAACCCGAAAGAGAAATCTAGGCAAAAGTTAGGGATGAAAAGCATATCACTATGTCCCATTGGATCACCCTGCGATCTGACCTCAGTATCAACTATCAAACCCAAACGGCATCAATCAATCTAATCAGCTTCGGACAAGCGGCAAAGTGAGAAGATGCTCGAAGGGCATAATGGCAATAGAAGATTTGAAACCCAATGAGATTGTTACACATAGCTGTTTTCATTTTGTTGTACACAATACTGTATATTCGTTTTTGCGGTGGTGTTCTCTTACTAGAGCGTCAGCTTCCTTGTACAAAAAGGCTTGTTATAGGTCAACTTCAAAAATTAATACAAATCATTTTACAAAAACTACTTGTTTTTCTTTTTTTGTTTTGTTTTTGCAAGGAAGTCCAATGATTTATTCTTGACATATGCACTTGAATATGATTGCCAGTCACAAATGTTTGCATAGAAAAAAGAAAGACAATTGCTCATGACTTAAGAAACAGGGACAATAACTAAATTGTCAAACCCGACAGTTACCCTGTCCAGCAGGTGCCAGGGCAGAGACAACTTTGGAGCACAGTCATCAATACATGTGACCTTGTAACATCTGTATTCCCCACAGAGTAAACAAAGCCTTGATATAGATTCTCTCAACGAGAAATAATCCCCTAGCCAGGGTCGTCCAGAAACCTGACACCTATGTTTCGTGGCCAGATTCTGTAATCACGAATTTTCCATCATGATTTTCGAACCCCCCAAACAGAGTTTATCTCTCTGGATACAGGAGCACATTCCCTGACAAGGCTCATTACTTCAGCTACGGAAGTCCACCTTCCAACAGAGTCATTTCTCCTACAGAGTTACTCTCATACAGGGTCTCTCCTTGGCAAAATACTCATAAACAGCAAAAGAATAAATCTTTGGCACAGTCATTTCCATTCATTATCCCCCAACCGAGGTTTGTTATCGCGGGCGAGTCAGTAAATTTCATCCCCAGCTGAGTTTATTTCCTCCGTGACGGCAGGTCTACCAACAGAATATCTCTTCCCCCTAAGTTTGGTCCCCGCATAGTTATTCTCCAGCATCTCCTCCCGACATAATATTTGTGAATCTCCAGCAACAGTCAGGGATTTATTTTCCCAGACGTGAGCATACCCCGATAGCATTTCATGAACATACATCATGACATACACATACATACCACACGCAGCATAATCTCATTTGTTTTGAGAACATCATCTCACAACGCATTTCATGCATCGCATTTGAATAACCCTGTTATCTTTTCAGGAAAGGTAGTTATCACCAACAATTCCAGCAGTTATACATGTCATATCTGCAAGAAATCAAGGGAAAATCAGTTCCCAAAACCAAACAAGCCCTACTATCCAGGCTTTCATTTCGAAGTAACCCTACTATCCAGGTTCCTTCCCACAAGCCCTATTATCCAGGCTTTCATATCGAAGTAACCCTACTACCCAGATTCCTTCCCATAAGCCCTACTACCCAGGCTTTCATTTCAAAGTAACCCTACTACCCAGGTTCCTTCCCATAAGCCCTACTATTCAGGCTTTCATTTCGAAGTAACCCTACTATCCAGGTTCCTTCCCACAAGCCCTACTAGCCAGGTTCCTTCCCATAAGCCCTACTATCCAGGCTTTCATCTCGAAGTAACCCTACTACCCAGGTTCCTTCCCATAATCCCTACTACCCATGCTTTCATTTCGAAGTAACCCTACTACCTAGGTTCCTTCCCACAAGCCCTATTATCCAGGCTTTCATTTCGAAGTAACCCTACTACCCAGGTTCCTTCCCACAAGCCCTACTATCCAGGCTTTCATCTCAAAGTAACCCTACTATCCAGGTTCCTTCCTATAAGCCCTACTACCCAGGCTTTCATCTCGAAGTAACCCTACTATCCAGGTTCCTTCCTACAAGCCCTACTATCCAGGCTTTCATCTCGAAGTAACCCTACTGTCCAGGTTCCTTCCCATAAGCCCTACTACCTAGACTTTCATTTCGAAGTAACCCTACTACCCAGGTTCCTTCCCACAAGCCCTACTATCCAGGCTTTCATCTCGAAGTAACCCTACTATCCAGGTTCCTTCTCCCTTGTCTCCAGACAACAGTTTACAACACTGTGAGGCCTGGACCCGACCAGATATGGTCAATTCGACATTTCCCTAGTAAGTCGTTGTACAGTTTGGACCCTGACCAGGTGTACATTCTACTTTCATCTCTTCAATCAGGATTTAATTCCCAGTAGAGTAATGGATAACCAAATCTCCTAGACTTTACTTCCCAGTGCATAAATCAATATTCCCCGACAAAGTCCCCCTCAACGGCAGGTACAGGAATTCTCGCCAAGGAATCTCTTACGCAACCAATCTTTTCCGGATGGCATCTTTAAGCCCATCTCCGACGATTCCTTGTCACTTTCCAAATGGCATCTTTAAGCCTATTCCCTATACCCTCAATCATCACATCACCAAGTACAAATTTATGGGCACTCTAATGTCCAATCATCTTCCACCTTCAGATCACGAAAGGCTGACCAGCCAATCTACATCCTCGGGCTTAAGAAGATTGAACAGGGGAAATTGTTGTACCCCAAAATTTGTCCACCCATTTCTCAAAGGATCACCCTGGATCCCCAGGTTTTTTTCCATCTATTTACCAGCCTTGAACTACAAATTTTTCAAGAAAGTTATTCACAAGGGTAAAATGGTCATTTGCATACTGAAAAGTCAAACCTTGACTTTTAAACCAAAATCAAGCCTCAAGAATTATATTTCATCAAGACATGTTGGAATGTGAGATTTGTTTCATAAAGATATTCAAAAGTCAATTTACTCTGGAAAAAGTCAAAATTCTAAAATACTTAAATTTTTTTCTAAATGACTAAGAAACATTACAAGCTCAGAACTTCTGATCAGATTATCACCATAATGCAAGCTGATTCTAGAAGAACTTTTGATTCAATAGTTATAGATTTCAACGAGATCTAAAACATTGTAGAACGAAACTTCTCCTAGAAATGATGGAATTCCAAGTTATAACTCCTCAAAGGTACGTCCTTAAAACTAAAGCACTCAGCAGATTCTGAACACTTTCAAGGCAGAGTTTGGTCAGAACTTCTGGGCCAGTTTTCGTAAAGGATCAGTCAGAGTTTACAAGGGTAAGTCAAAGAAGGTTAAGAAGCATGATACAAGCCTCCTAGAAAGTCTGAGATCTCCTTCAGAACATGCTGGAGCCAGAAGATAAAAGGATCAGAAGGTTGGATGCTACGCTGAAGCAGAACTTCTATCCAGAATTAAGCAATGATGCAAAATTTCACATGGAAGAATTTCTGTGGTAAATCTCATCAACATTTAATGCTCATTTAATGCTCACAACCACTTTTGAGTTTTTATCCAAAGGACTTCCCCCACGTGTACCCCTACTGTCCTCGAAAAGCAAGCTTTTGTGCAAAAGTGTGCTAGGCTCATGCGCTGCTTTTGCTTTTCCTTAATTCATGTTGACAAATCCAACTTAGGCGCTGCTAAACCTGCTAACCATCCTACATTATGTCTTGAACCCTGCTTGTTTAAGCTTACTTCAAGAGTAAGTCAGCGTCTAGCGTATGACGTTGGTGCCACTTGACCTCTCCAAACTACAAAACCTTTGCCTATAAATTGAACTCCATTGGCCATTGAAAAATGGTCAGAAATTTTGAGAAAGAAAAACCTTGAACCCCTGCAAGAATTCAAAGAGTCTAAAAACTGTAAACACAACATATAAAACTTGTTAACTTTTGATTTCCTTGCATTCAAACGCCATTTGCTCTCAAGTGTTTCTTGACTAAAACCATCCACACAGTTTCTGATTCACGTATTAGAAGCTATCCTAACTTCTGTATTCATACTGTAATACACTCTCCATCCACCTCCACCTCAAAAGAGTCAGAACATCACCCCTTGGTTGTTCCAGACGTTGAAAACTTCCAACCTGCTGGGTACGAGAAGAAGTTGCTCAGAACATCACCAGAGTTCAGGACCAACCTCCAGTTCACAAAATCTTTTCCAGCTGCAAGGTAAGTTTCTGCTGACTCTCATCATATTACTTAGGCATTGTCAGATTTTTGCATGTTTAAAATACAATGTAGATATTCTGATTCTGATGATGTACATATTCTGAGATTTCATGCATCTGCCTGCCTAAGTAGAGGGAATTCCAGTTCAGAGCTTCATGAGGAAATTAGGACTCATAATTAGGATTAGCAAATTCACATTTTCTTCTGATCTATATTTCTGATATCTCTTGCTTCTGAAACATTATGAAACTAGTCATAACTGTTATATGCGTAACTTCTATTCTGTTAAGAAATAACTAAGTTGCAGATGTTCTGACTAGCATGGAGAGGGAGACAAAGTTCTGTCAGTGGCATCAGAACTTCTGAAAACTTCTTTGTTCCCAGCGGATCCAGTACTTCTGACCTTCCCTATTTCTAGTAATGTTGTTTCTGTTTGTGCAGCATGCCAGAGTCAGAACTTCTGACCTCTTCTTTTTAGCATTTGCGCTGATTCTGTCTTTCTTCTTTTTTTGTTATTTTTTTACCATCACTTTCATTTTTCATTAACCAAAATAAAACACCAAAAATATTTCATGTTCACATATTATATTTTATTTCTTTCAACACAAAAAGACCAAAAAATATTTTCTTAAACAAAACTTATTTCTTTTCTTAAATAAATAAGCATTTTACATTTCTTATACATTCTTATCCATTCAATGTGGTTGTAATAGTAATTTAGGATTTAATTTGCAATCCCCGTTTGTAAATTTGTACACCCCATCCCCCTAATGATTGTAATAGCATAGAATCTTTATTTTCTGCACTTTTATTGCTTTCATATATTGTTAGTAATTAGGGTGTGTATGGCAAGACTAAAACCAATGTTTAGAAAACCCTAATTCAAGATAAAATTACGCATGCAATCAAATACACTTGCACACTAGCACCCTTAAGGTTAACTCCACTTGTTGCCTAAAAATGGTCATGTTACGCATGTGGGGTGTCTTAGTAAAACCAATTGAAATACAAGATCATAGTACCTCGATGACGCTATTCAAAGTTTCCTTACAAATGATCTTAGTCCCTAAAAGAAAATGCTAAGATACCTTGCAACATTGCTTTCTATGACTATACAAACGTCCCAACGTCTGTCCCTTCACATCCAACGATGGGTCTTCTCACCAAAACAATGGTAAGATAGAAAAATTTAAAGGAGGAGGAAAAGAACAATTAAGACATTTTGAGTAGGTAGATTCGCTCATAGTTGCTCGCTTGCTTACAACAAAAAAATTTATACACCAACACTCTCATATTCAAACATTTTCGAAAGACAACACTTTGTTCGCGTTCTTATAGAGACGAGAATCATTACAAAGAAAACTCTTTTCAAAATCACTTTCAAAAACACCTTCCACAATTAACTCTTTGAACTATTTTCAAAACAACACTTTGTATGCATTCTTATAGAGACGAGAATCATTACAAAGTCACATTTTCAAAATCACTTTCAAAAACACCTTCCACAAACACCTTTTTGAACTATTTTCAAAAACAACACCTTGTATGCATTCTTATAGAGAAGAGAATCATTACAAAGTCACATTTTCAAAATACTTTCAAAACCCACATCACAAGCACACATTCAAACAAAAAGCAAGGGATCTAGCAAGTAACTAAGAGCCCATGGAAAACCATGGATGAAAAGGGTGCTAATACCTTCCCTTTTCATAATTTACCCCCCGAACTCAAGAAAACATATCTAAAGGTCTTTCCTGTGCTTTTTCACCTTTCCTTATTGGAGAAAAGAAAAGTCGGTGGCGACTCTTGCTAAACCGCAACATTTGCAAGCACAAACGCAAAAATCATCAAGTTAGTTCTCCCATCGCATCATAGTCCTTATACCACGACGGTAGAATGCCTGGCTCGCGACGGGAAGTTCACGTCGTCGAACTCAGGTCCCTCGAAATGAGACCTGAGCTCTGGCCCATGCCCGTTACTCATCCTGGCCATTTGTCCAGTTTTCCCCACATTGGCGAACATACAAACCTAAACGAGTAAGTCCCCGCTACGAACTCTTAGCAAAATAAAAGATGTCCCAAGCGGAAAAGCATAACACTAAACATGCAAACACGGGCCAAATATTTGGAACAAACGACCACCATGGCCGGAAAATTAAAAAATATGACCGCCAAGGCCTCTATTGTACGAATATTATAAAAAGGGAGGTTGTTAGCCCCCCGTCCAAAAGAATAATTTTGCAGCCACAAAGACCACACTTGTTCGGAAATTATATAGACGGGCAAAGGCCTGGAAAAACAAAATTACAACAATACGGCAGACAAGACAGAACAAAATAAAACAACTAGTGGTCATCCTTCAGTCTCTTCCTCGACGATGGGAGATAATTGAGAAGGTTCCCTCATAGGCTGAGCGACGAACTCTTTCAGGCAGTCTGGGACCAGGATTTTGCCAGCATCCACGTAGTAGTTAACCCCTATACCAGAGGTATTGAGTTCGACCTTGGGGTTCAGCGTGTGTATCTGCTTCACTACATTCTTGAAACTCCCCTCGGAGGCAGATTGGGTATCATCCACCGCCAGCTAAAAGCGAGCAACAAGCTCAGCCTAAGTCCTTAAATTATTAGTATCCTCTAGCTCATCTTCAACGGGCGTAATCTCAGAAATCAAGGCTGCTACCTTCTCCTCCAAGACCTTCTTTTCAAACCACTGGATTCTGCGCTCCTAAGTGAGTCTCCCTGAATCCTCTTCAGCCAGTCTTCAGACCTTTTCCTCGTCATTCCGCCCCTTCTCGATCGCGGCCAGCTTAGCCCGGAGTTTCTTCAACTCTTCCTCCTGCAAAGAACTCCCCTCGGTGTACGCAACGTCTATCTCCAAAATCCTTATTAGACTGTCAGCGTCCTGCGCCAGCATCGCCCTCTTCTTTGGGTGGTCCAAACCCTCGAGGTGAAGGGATTCATCCCGAGGGAGTCGGAGAACTGTGCCCTTAAAAAAATATTTCTCCAGCCAGCAAGGGGGTAGGTCGTACGTCCCTTTTCCCCTCTCCCTGGTCAGATCGACACTTCCCTCGACGCGCGGCCTCGTCGCTTTAGAAGACATAGGAGCGGGAGAAAGAGCAACTGTAGCTTGGCCCAAAGAGAATCGTATGACACTGAAGTAGAAGCGACCCCCAAGCCAGTTTGAGCGTTCTTCAGAGCCTTCTTCGCTCTAGCAACAAGAGTCATGGATATGCGCTCTTGGGCAGGATTCATGCTATCTGCAAAATAAATAAAAAAGAAACATAGTTATCAAATGAGGACTAAAAAAAGCAATGACCGCATATAACTGTTCAAAACATAAATACCCAAATATTTGACAGGATCCTCGCTCTTGAGGAGCTCCTTGACGACTATAAGGCCAGGATCATAGACGGCCTCCCCGTTCTTATCCATCACCAGCCTGCCTCCCCAACCCACTTGTTGAACCCGAGGGATATGCGCCACAAAGGCGGTCAAGACGTAAAGCTCTCCTGGTCCTCGACACCGAGCTCCCCCCTCCAGACATAGGAACCTAATTTGTTATCAAAGTGCTTCCTCGTCCACTGGAAAGGGAACTTGCAAAGTAGTTTGTTCATGGGCTCTCCTAGCTCGTTCAAATGAGGGGCACCATTCTCATTATATACCGGTATGGTCCAGAAAACATTCAGCATCGCCTTACTCGAGAAAGGTTGTATCAGTATATATTTATCCTTGAAATGATGGACAGACTCTGGATAGGCTTTAAACAGCTTGTTGTTTCCTTGCTTCAAGGAAACCCATCCCCACTTACCGTTGGTCTTGCTCCTCTGGGTATGGAAGCAGTAGAATAACAAAGGGATGGTCACCCCAATCTTCAGGTAGTCGTAAATAATATTGAACGCTCGCATGAACGCGATGCCGTTTGAATGCAATTGCGAAGGAGCCAGACGGAGATGCCTGAATACGACCACCTCAAAACTTGAGAAAGGAAGCCGAAGGCCCGTCTCCTAAAACACGATGTTGTACATGGGAATCTTCCATTGGTTGTATTTCAAGCAGATCCTGCTATCTTTCCCAGGAATATACAACGACCAATCTCTCCAGTTTTTGTCCCCATGCGCGTACACCTCGGTAAAAATGTCGTCTCGATGCTCGAAAAAGTAGGAGGGCTAGTCCCAAGGATCTTGGGAGACCCAGGATCGCAGGTCCTCGTTCTCGTCGGGAGGGAACAAGCCACCTTGATCAGTAGGAGCCATCTCCATGTCACCTCCCTCACTTGTCGTTTCCAAAATGCTCGACGAGCTACTCACCTCGTCCGAAGAACTTTATGAAGATCCATCAGATTCGCTCGAGAGGTCAACCCTGACGTTGTCGTCCATAGTACCTAAAAAGTAGAGGATGGAGATGAGTTCGACCTCAATGCCAAAACCACACTTCCACCATTAATCAAGGGTAAGAGTGTTGATAAACGAGGATCGTATCCTCGACCAGAACCCTCACTAAGGCGCATAAACAGACAGAAGTCCGGGGAAGAGCCCTAGGCCCTAAATGACCATCTATGAAACAACGAGAAAAGTCAAGCGAAACGACCAAGATCCAAAAAGGACCATATATGGCACGACGAGAAATGTCCGGGGAGGATCCATGGCGGCTTCGACGATTCTAAACTACAGAACCACCGTATGCCACCAACACTCCACAGGAACCCCCTAACAGACAGGATCCTGAACCCTAACCGCATGCATTTCTAAGAAGAAAATCATGAAAATCTAAATTACAAAAAACAAATAACAATGAAAAATTGAAATCTTACCAGTTAAAGAAGAAGGAAGGCTGAAAGAGCGACATCGAGTGGTGAACCTTAAGAAACGGTTGTGGTCGACAGGCGAGCAACAGCAAGCAGCATAGAGAAAGAACGAAAAACACATAACTCCCTACTCCTCTCGTATTTATAGCTGGGACCATCCACGCATGCAATACACACGCTTGGGAAACCCTAAGGTCATCATCATTTCACCTTAGACCCTAGGCTATCATTGTGCCGCTTCATCAGCATGCTACCCGAAACATGCTACCTCTTCAAGTTCAAAGCTCATAATGACCAACTCTTCATCTCCCCACGAGAAAAATGCAACGGGCGATGCTCGCGCTCCCCATAAGATGCGCCTCGTCCCACAAGTAGGCGTTAAAGTCATCACTCATATGCCTAGAAGAAACGAATTGGGGGGCTACTGTTCTGGACTAGCCCGACAGCCAGAGTGGGCCCAGTCTAACCCCTTCTTTCGGTACTGTAACACCCTAATTCTACCCAGCAATTATATATGCAAATCAGAGTCATAAAATTCATGCAACTAAATCGGGATGCCACAAATTCAACTTTAAAAACACATTTCATTCAACGTGGATACATAACACTTTAAAACTTTGGATGAACTATCAGCATAGTAATTTAATCTCTTAATTCAACAATTTAAACATCTACGCAGCAGAATTCTTAATAACATCTTTATCCATCATTACAGCAACTTCAAAACAACACATACTTAGCAACAATCAAATTAAAGTTTAACAACTGAAATAGTCAATAATTAAAAGCAACAAGCGTTCATCCCCCTGAGTGTTACTGTGATACGGTGGGAGAACTGACTATGGTTTTACGTTTGTTTTTGCAAATGTTTCGGTTGAGCAAGAGTCGCCACCGACTTTTTATTTTATCCTAAGGAAAGGTTTAAAAAGCACAGCAAAAACCTTTGAGATGTTTTCTTGGGTTCGGGGAGTAGATTATAGAAAGGGAAGGTATTAGCACCCTTTCTATCCATGTTTATCCATGGGCTCTTAGTTACTTGCTTAGATCAACTTGCCTTGGTTTTCAATTGTTTGAAATGGTGCTTGTGTGTGTGGGTTTGAAAATGTTTTGAAAAGAAGCCAATGTGGTGGCAACCTTTGTAATGATCCATGTTGGGATGTATACAAAGATGTATGTATTTTGAAAAGGTTTTCATTTGTTTTTGAAAGTTGTTTTGAAAGTGTTGTGAGGTGTGGTTTTAGAAAATAGGCAAGTGTTTCGGTTTTTTTGCAAGTTTGAATCAAGTAACTAAGAGATTGTCTACTCCTAAATTTCTCAAAGATTATTGCTATGTTTTAACCCTTTTAGCAAGTTTGTTCCACCATTGTATTTGGTGGATAATCTCATGTTAGGATGTGAAAGGGACGGGCGCGGGTCATCGTTTAGACCATAATTGCAATGGTGCCAAGTATCTTTGGGCAATTTTCCTTAAGGGACTTGATCATTTGTTTAGGCAACTTTTGACAGCGTCATCGAGGGACTATGATCATTTGATTGTTTTGTTTTGCCCAAAGAAACCTAACATGCAATATGGCCCATTTATTGAAGGCAACAAGTGGAATACCCTAGGGGTGCAAGTGTGATAAGTGTTGTCCATTTTCATGCTTGTTCATCTTGAAATTAGGTCAAACTATTTTTGTCGTTTTTAATTCGCATACAAACCCTAATTCTAACATGGTATAATGAGAAAGCAATAAAGTGCGAAAAATAAATTTACTAAGCTATTACAACACAATATATGGGAAGGGGGGTACAAATGTTCAAATGGGGATTTTGACAAGGAATTTAAACCTAAACTATTACATCAATATTGAATTATTTACAAGATAATTTAATTGCATAAATTAAATAAAATAAGAATAAATATACAAGATGCAAAAAATGGTTTTTTGTATGTATGGAAAAAAAGTATTTTTACATGTCAAAATAAACAAAATAAAAGTATTATTTTTTTTGGAGTTTTTTCATGTTTAGGGCAAAACCCTAATTTTATTAAATAAAATGTATTATTTATTTAATATGTATAATATTTATTTATTATATACAAAAATAAAATAAAAATGAAGTATATTTGTCAAAAGGTATTTTTATATTAGATATTAATAAGAAAAATAAAAGTGTGTATATTTTGTAATTTAACCTAAATATATTAATATCTATATAAATATTTGTATTATTTACTAATATGTATTATATATGCAAAATAATAATATTTAATATTTATATAAAAAAAGTATTTTTTATATAAAATATTTTCAGAAGATAAAACAAAATAAAAATGTGAATAAAAATGTGTTTGCATATTTCTAATATCATAAGAAAAAATAAATAAGTCAAACCAAAAAAGAAAAAGTCAAAAAGTCATTAAAATAAATAAAATGGGCTCAGGGGGTGTAAAAGTAAACAAGTGGTGCAAAAAGAAAGAACATTCCAGGCCCAGCCCAGAACCTGTCTTCTTAAACCTCTGAACCTGTATGAACAACTCAAACACGCGTTTTCTATCTCCCAATTCCTGGACTTTCAAGCAAAACTTTCAACATGAAAAATGTAGAGCATGAGAAGACGAATCCAGGGATATAAAGAACTTGTTTTAACTCTCTAAGATGAGGGAGAATTTCTTCTCCCCCAATTCCTGACCTAGTTTTTCATCAATGTTCAGACTCAAAATTCTCTAAGCATACATAATATAAATGAAATCCAATCATATGGGCATGTTCAGGGCTATGATTGTGACATGTTTCCTTGACAAACCTAAAGCTGACAATGCCTATATTGAGAGATAGAACTTCATGAATATACCTGTTCAGTTGGGATCGTGCCTTGCAATGGAGGAACTTTCAGGGCAAGATGATGATTTGTACAGCTTCCTTGAAGTGTGAGGATGTTATTCCAAGCTTTACTTTGCTTTGGAGCTAGCTGAATCGAGTTGTAGAACTCCACCTGCAAATCAGAAAAGTAAAAATGGCCAAAAGGATTAGAGGAGTTACAGTCTACTTCTAATGCTTTGGATAGTTTGCATTGATGGTAGGGAAGGGGTTTGAACTGGTTTGGGCAAGAAAGTATGAAAGGATTGAGCTAGGGAACTCAATCTGCAGCAAGCCCTATTTTTATGCAGTTCAATGATGATTCTGAGTTTGTGAAGGTATTGGGGATCTTAGGGTCGTGCTTCAGCTTAGGATGAATGTCTTGAATGTGTTTGATAACTTTCTCTAAGCCTTGGTTCACTGATATGACAGTTGGTATGTCATATGCAATGTTTCTTAAACTTTAAGCAAGCAATGGCCACTTGATGTTTCTAGCCTGTACAGGCCCCCATACTATGCTGCTAAACTTCCCCTTGATCAGTGTGATTAACTCATAAACTTGTGCCAAGGAGATTTCCTTTGTACCTTCTTGATTTACCAATTGACATAAAGTGTAACTTTTGCAAAAATGGATATAATGCTTTTTCCAATTTGGGATTAAACTTTTAGGCAATGCTTGAACACATAGAACATGGTCTTGGAACAAAGGATTGGCATTAAATTTATGAGTGTAATTAAGATAAAAGACCTGTAATCAAGTTGTGCAAGCTGAGATTGAAAATGCATAGTGTTATGAACATGTAATTTGGCCAATTCAAAAGTGAGTTTTTCCCATATTGTCAAATTCGATTCTCCCTAACCATGAGGTTGTTTGAGAAGTTCTAAGACATTTTGGAAAGTTTGGAATGTGTACTACAATCCGTCTTTGAAATGCAAATTGAAATTCCAAGAGGAAGTGTATGAAAAATGGTCTTGAAGTTAGGTAAAAACCTTGCCTAAAAAGGTCAAAATTTCACTAAGTTAAGAATGGTTTGGCACCCTTGTTCCAAAAATTGTAACTTGAGCTACAAGCCTCTTTTGGGAAAACTTTGTGAATCAAAGTTGTAGATTATGCAATAGACTACAACTTTCATGTTTTGACTTTTGCTTGAATCCAAATGAATCTTTGTGAGAAAGTGGGGCAAAGTTAGGAAAAAATTAGGGTTTTTCATAACTTAGAAAAATTCTAAGTTATGAAAAATCTTCATTTCAAACCCTAATTTGCATTTCTTGATTTCTTGATGGACAAGTTTCATGATTTGGCATGTTTTGATGAAAAATGAATTTTGACACTTGATTTTGACCAAAAAGTCAAAGTTTGACTTTTCAGTATACAGTCAAAATTGATCAATTGACTGGGAAATTCAACTGTCAATCTTGTGTATTTGGGATCTTTTGAACTTGTTGAGCATGTCAAGATAATTCCATGGGGTCCTTGAGTCCATATGTGAGCTTGGTTTGCCATTGGCTAGGTCAAACAGTCAAAAATTGCCTTTGTGCAGTCAAAACCCTAAAAATGACCATTTTGCCCTTTTGGTGATCTGATCAAATTTCTTGAGGAATTGTGATCCAAACTTGATCAAATGATCCATGTGAGTTCATAATGTTGATGTGGGTCAATTTTCATGAGATTTGACTGTCAATTGGCCACAGTTGACTTTTTCCCCAATACAGTTGATTTCTAGGTCAACTGTCCAATTGACTGGGCAAAATTTGGAATCAAGACTTGAAACTTGGTATGGATAAACTTGGGAGTCCAACATGAAGCATGAAGGTCATCTTAGGCATTTTAGGTCAAAATATCTTTGTGCAAACACAAACCCTAATTTGGGTCAACAGTGCAAGGAGAAGTCTTGAGTAGAGGAAACCCTAACTGGGTCTTGATCTTCAAGGGTCTTGTGATGAGAAAATGTTGAGGAAATGGGAGGGAAAATTTTGGGGTACAACAGTTGCCCCTGTTCAATCTTCTTGAACCTGAAGAGTTAGATTGGCAAGTTTGCCTTTCGTGACTCGAGGGTAAAAGGAGATTGGACACTAGAGTGCCCGGAAATTTGCACTCGCATGTCAGAGTATCAACAATGTGATGTCGGGAATGGGCTTATAGATGCCATCTGGAGAGATGGTGGATAGGGAGATGGGCTTATAGATGCCATCTGGAGATGTGACAGAACCTTGTCGGGAATGGGCTTATAGATGCCATTTGGAAGTGTTGATCGCATAAGAGATTCCTTAGCGAGAACTTGTGTACTTGAGAAAGACAGATGTTTTCCTGGCTTGTTACAGGTGTTTGATCTTCAATCTCCTCATGCAGATATGCCCTGGCTAGATACAGGTGTCGAATCTACAATCGGTTGCTCACAGATGTGCCCTGGCTGGATACAGGTATCGAATCTGGAAATAGTCGTCAACAGATATGCCCTGGCCGGATACAGGAATCGAATCTTCGAACTCTTCAGACGTGCCCTGGATAGATACAGGAATCGAGTCTGGAAATGTGGTCAACAGATATGCCCTGGCTGGATACAGGAATCGAATCTGGAATTTGTGATAGTTGCTAGATATGCCCTGGCTGGATACAGGAATCGAATCTTCGAACTCTTCAGACGTGCCCTGGCTAGATACAGGAATCGAGTCTGGAAACTGATCACTCTCATATGTGCCCTGGCTAGATACAGGTATCGAATCTGGAATTGTGACAGTTGAAGGTAGTTGTCTTTGGGATTGTCTTTTTCCCTGTAAAGGCAAAAACATCAGTTGTATGCAATGTCATGATGTATGAAATGCATGATGTCGTGATGTTCAACATGAGATAGTGTTGTATGCACTTTATCATGTATGTAAGCAAGATGTATGAAATATGAAGTGTTTATGAATGTATTTTCGTCTTAGGAAAATAAATCCTTGACGACCGGCCGGGGAGTTGCTCTGTGGAAGAGATACTTTGCTGAAGTTTACGAGAGCTCCACTGAGGATTTCAATGATGAACTCCGCTGGGGATAATGATGATAAACTCCACTGGGGATGGTGTTGATAAGCTCCGCTGGGGGATAGGAAGAACTTTGCCGAGGGTGATCTTCCGTGGCAACTAGCTGAGGATAACCCAGTTATAAGCCCTTGTGAGGAATAACTTTGAATAAAGCTTGGGAGAGACGTCCGTACTCTGCAGGGGATAAGCTTCCAGAATCTACTGGGGATAAGCTTTAAGACCTGCTGGGGATAAGAATTCCACTTTCCTGGGGAAACTTTTGGAATTACACTAGGGTGCCTGTATTCCACCGGGGAACAATCTTAGATCAAGACTGCCGGGGATGCTTGCTGATGAATGCCTATACTCCGCTGGGGAATGTTGTGCCTTTTCAGGATTGACAGGGAACCAACTCTGCTTGGGGAAAGTATTGCTGAATCTTGTCTTACTTTGCGGGGAGTTGAGATGATTTGGTCACATTCTTCAGTTAGAATCTACCTTGGTACCTTGGCGGACAAAGCAACCAGACTGCATTAAACAACTCTACGTTGCCCCTGTTTCTGATGTCACCTGTAATTAGTCTTTTGTTTCATATGCAAATATTTATGAATCGGCAATTTAATGTCAAATGCATATATCAAAAATGAACATTGGACGTTCTTCGCAAGACAAAACAGAAAAAGGAAAAACAATGGCAATTTGTATGAAAAAGTGAATTTGTATTGATTTTGAAATTGGCCTGTGAATAGGCGTTTTTTGTACAAGAGGCTGACATCCTAGTAGGAGAATACCGCCGAATAACATAGAGTTTATACAATTTTGAAAAGGAAACAAAACAGCTATGTGAACAATCCCACTGGGTTCCAACTCCGCTATCGCCTTTATGTCTTCAAGCGTCTCATCACTTTGCTGCTTAGTTGAAGATGAAGCTGATTGGTCGATGCCGAAGTCTGAGCCAGATAGTTGATGCCGAATTCTGGATGCAAGGTGATCCAATGAGACATAGTGTTACGCTTTATCCCTAACTTTTGCCTGGACCGCCTTTCGGGTTTTCAGTCCACCGGGATACCCATTTTTGCCCAAGCCGCCTTTTTAGGTTTTCGACTTGTCGGGTGTACAGATCCTTTTTCATTTCATCCCTTATTTTTGCACGAACCCTTTTGGTTCACCGGGAAGCCCTTATTTTTGCCTAGGTATGTCAACCTAGCGGGTCTTTTATTCATGCGTAGTATCTTTTTACTATGTCTGCATTGGCGGGGTGAGGAAGGTCGTCACCATCCATGGTGGTTAGGATCATGGCTCCTCCTGAGAACACATGTTTAACCACAAATGGCCCTTCGTATGTAGGGGTCCATTTGCCCCGGGGATCACTTTGAGGAAGGATGATGCGCTTGATTACCAGGTCCCCAACTTGATACTCTTGTGGTCTGACTTTCTTGTTAAATGCCCTTATCATCCGTTTTTGGTACGTCTGACCATGACAGATAGCGGTGAGTCTCTTTTCGTAAATCAGGTTTAATTGATCAAGTCGAGTCTGGATCCAGTCATATTCACTCAAGCCTGCATCCTTCATTATCCGGAGAGAGGGTATCTGGACTTTAATAGGCAAGACTGCCTCCATGCCATAGACCAAGGAGAAGGGAGTTGCCCCGGTTGACGTTCTTGCTGAGGTACGGTACCCATGAAGAGCGAACAGTAACATCTCGTGCCAATCTTTATAGGTCACTGTCATCTTCTGCACAATTTTCTTGATATTCTTATTGGCTGCCTCTACAGCCCCATTCATCTTCGGCCGGTAAGGAGAGGAGTTATGGTGCTGTATTTTGAATTGTTCGCAGAGTTCAGTGATCATCTTGTTATTGAGATTGGTATCGTTGTCCGTAATGATTCTTTCCGGGACGCCGTACCGACAGATCAGATTATGCCGGATGAAACGTGCCACGACGCTCTTGGTTACCGTTGCGTAGGAAGCTGCCTCAACCCACTTCGTGAAGTAATCGATTGCTACCAAGATGAAGCGATGCCCGTTGGATGCCGTCGGTCGGATCTCACCGATCATATCAATGCCCCACATTGCAAAAGGCCAAGGTGCCGTCAGGATGTTCAGAGGAACTGGAGGGATGTGCACCTTGTCAGCATAGATCTGGCATTTATGACAAGTTCGAGAGTGTTGGTAACAATCGGCTTCCATTGTGGACCAGAAATACCCTGCCCGAAGGATTTTCTTTGCCATGGTGTGTCCACTGGAATGTGTTCCGAATGTACCTTCATGCAGTTCTATCATGATCTTCTCTGCTTAAGCCTTATCCACACAACGTAGTAGAGTTGAATCATGATTCCGTTTGTAGAGAATTCTGTTGCTGAGGAAGAATTTTGCAGCAAATCTCCTCATGAACTTCTTGTCATTGACAGATGCACCTTCAGGGTATACCTGAGCTTCCAAGTATCTCTTCACCTCATCATACCAGGGTTTTTCAGTCACTTCTTTGGCCTCAAGATCGCAGCAGTATGCGGGTTCGTCCAATTTCCAGATGATGATCCGGGGAGCTTCATTGTCCCATTTGACTTTGAACATTAAAGACATCGTAGCTAGTGCATCCGCTAGCTGATTCTCCTCTCTTGGGAAGTGCTCAAAAGTTATCTCTTCAAAGTGGGGAAGAAAAGTCAATACATACTCCTTGTAAGGAATAAGATTTGGGTGTTTCGTATCCCACTCGCCTTTGATCTGATTGATCACGAGAGCGGAATCTCCGAAGACACTTAGAAACTTGATCCTTAAGTCGATTGCAGCTTGTAGACCCATGATACATGCCTTATATTCTGCCATGTTGTTGGTGCAGTTGAAACATAATCGGGCGGTAAGTGGAGTATGAGTTCCTCTGGGAGATATGATTACAGCGCCGACGCTGTTACCCAAAGCGTTGGAGGCTCCATCAAAATGCATAGACCATCGGGAACCTTCCTCAGGTCCTTCATCCGGTCCAGGCACTTCACAATCAGTTACCACCGTGATGTCTTCGTCCGGAAAATCAAAGTTCAATGATTGGTAATCGTCCACAGGTTGGTGTGCCAAATGATCTGCCAGTACACTTCCTTTGATTGCTTTCTGAGTTGTATACTGGATATCATATTCTGTCAAGATCATTTGCCATCTCGCTATTCTTCCAGACAGAGCAGGCTTTTTGAATATGTACTTGATGGGATCCATCTTTGAAATCAACAAAGTGGTGTGAGTCAACATATACTGTCTCAGCCGGCGAGCAGCCCATACCAGAGCGCAGCAAGTTTTCTCGAGCAGTGAGTAACGAGACTCACAGTCGGTAAACTTTTTGCTCAAGTAATAAATAGCGTGCTCTTTTCGGCCAGACTCGTCATGCTACCCCAGCACACACCCCATTGAATTATCAAGCACTGTCAAGTATAGTATCATAGGTCTCCCTTCCACTGGTGGCATAAGAATGGGTGGCTCTTGGAGGTACTCCTTAATCTTTTCAAAGGCAGCCTGACATTCATCGTTCCAGCGTACTACTTGATCTTTCTTCAGTAATTTGAAGATTGGCTCACAAGTAGCAGTCAGATGTGAGATGAATCGAGCAATGTAATTCAGTCGTCCCAGAAAGCCTCTGACTTCTTTCTCTGTCTTGGGAGTCTGCATCTCTTGTATGGCTTTTACCTTGGCCGGGTCCACCTGAATACCTTTATCGCTCACAATGAAACCTAGCAATTTTCCGGACCTTACCCCAAAGGTGCATTTGTTTGGGTTCAACCTCAGCTTGTATAACTTTAGTTGGTCAAACAGCTTCCTCAGATGATCAAGGTGTTCTTCCTCAGTTTGGGACCTTGCAATCATGTCATCAACATATACCTCAATCTCATGATGGATCATATCATGAAATAAAGCAACCATGGCACGTTGATAGGTTGCCCCAGCATTTTTCAACCCGAATGGCATGACCTTGTAGCAGAAGGTGCCCCACTGAGTCACAAAGGTAGTCTTTTCCATATCTTCCGGAGCCATCTTGATCTGATTGTACCATGAAAAACCATCCATGAAGGAGAACACCTTGTGTTGTGCAGTATTGTCAACAAGAACGTCGATGTGAGGTAGGGGAAATCATCTTTGGGGCTGGCCCTGTTCAAATCCCTGTAGTCAACACACATCCTGACTTTACCGTCCTTCTTCGGTACTGGCACCACATTAGCAACCCATTGAGGGTAAGAGGTCACTGCTAGAAACCCGGCATCGAATTGCTTCATAACCTCAGCTTTGATCTTTTCGGACATCTCTGGACGCATACGGCGGACCTTTTGCTTTACCGGAGGGCAGTCTTCCTTGGTTGGCAGGTGATGAACTACAATGTCGGCATCCAAACCAGGCATGTCTTCATAGGACCAAGCAAAGATCTCCATGTAATCATGCAGCATCTGGATCAATCGTTGCTTCACGTTGAGCTCTAGATTGGCACCAATCTTGACCTCTTTTCTATCTGTCTCAGTACCCAGGTTAACTGTTTCCACCGGCTCTTCATGCGGCTGAATGGCCCTCTCTTCTTGAAGTAGCAGTCTTGCAAGTTCACCAGGCACTTCGCAATCATCTTCACCTTCGTCTTCGGCCAAGTTTATCAGATTCTCGAAGTCATAACTGGTGGTAGCAGAACTGTTACCAGTGAGATCCAGAGTGGATTGAAACTTGTATAAGTGAGTGTGTGTAAATATAGTTGTTTTTCAATATATAACACAGAAATAAAAAGAGCACAAGATTTGAAATGCAACAAACGTCCAATGTTTTGATTGATGATATATGGAAATGTCATACAAAAATCCCTCACAAATGGAGCTACGATGCCCCGGGTAGGACACCGAGCCAACAAAGTTTCAACATATTGTTTGTTACAAATTGAAAATCAAAAGAGTTAATTACTGCGTGACAAATGTGATAGGTGTAAAATCCTTTGCCGTCCAGTTGCTTGGTCCGTTGCTGGTGGTTGGATAGATCCAACTGTCAAACTCTGCCTCCTCTACGTCCTCCTCGATAGCATTCACCCTTGGGTTGGAGATAAACACCGGAGCCTTTCTGATCTTTTCCTTGCGCACAGCCCTCTGAGCCTCTGCAGTAAAGCCCAGCCCAAACTTGTCATTCTTTTGAGTGAAGTCAGGAAGCTGACCCCAGTTTGCACAATTGCCTTTCTCGATTACAGCCCGGGCATCCTTCAAGGATGCCATCCTCAACAGAAAGTCTTCTTCAACCACTGTTTCAGCTGATGCCAAAGTTGGAGGTACCTCCTCAAAATGCTGAAAGGGGGTTTCAGTAAACTCCCCGTCCATCTCGATATAACGGAATGAATTCAAGTGACTAACCATGTATTCCTCCTCACCCTGCACAGTAACAATCTTCCCTTTGACAGGGTATTTGAGCTTTTGGTGTAGAGTGGATGTTACTGCCCCAGCCTTGTGAATCCAGGGTCGACCCAGCAAGCAGGAATAAGATGGACGAATATCCATTACATAGAACGTTGAGTCGAAAACTTGGGAACCCACACGAATAGGAATGTCTACTTCACCGTGCACCATCCTCTTAGAACCGTCGAAGGCTCTAACAATGATGTTACTAGGCTTCAATTCCAGGCCCTCACAATCCAAGCGATACAATGCCTTCTTGGGCAAAACATTCAGGGAAGAACCGGTATCCACCAACACGTGTGCGAGAGTAGTGCCCCTGCACTCTATGGAAACATGCAGGGCATCATTGTGATTTTTCCCTTTGGCGGTAAGGTCAGCATCTGAGAACCCCAATCCATTGTCAGCTGTCAAATTAGCTACACAGTTAGTGAATTGATCTGCAGAGGTCTCTTGCGGCACATGGGCCGTTTTCAGAAATGAAATCAGGGCTTTTGCATGGGCCTCTGAGCATAGCAGCAATGATAGCATAGAGATTTTGGAGGGGGTATGCCCTAACTGTTCAACAACATTGAAGTCACTCTTTTTAATAATTTTAAGGATTTCCTCCATCTCTTGTTGGGAGGCTTCGACAGCAGTCTTTTTTGGTGCCTCCGTCCTGGCAGGCAAATCGGTAGCAACTTCTTTGCCCCGAGCATCAGAGGACTCGGCAGCAGTAGTAGACACAGGAACTTAATTTGGAACATGCACACTTGCGGGTGTGATGATGAGAGGTTTTCGGATAACTGGCGGTGCAATGTCAGGCGAGAAGAGCCTGCCACTGCGAGTAATCTTGGCGGGACCAGTGATGCTACTGATACTGGTACCGGTGTTGAACTCCTGCTTCACTCCAAGCACATACACGTCGGCCCCATAATGCCATGGAACAGCTTTATCAGACTCATATGGGAGAGGCCCCGGAACAGTAATAGTAATGGGTGCAACAGACATAATTTGGACTGGCTTCCTCGGGGGAGCTTTGGTAGGATTGTAAATTGTGACAACAGATATTTCTTCAGCGGAAACAAATGGAACAGCAGTTTTCTTGAACAGAATTTCTTTGCTATCCATCAGGCTTTGGATGCCTGATTTCAGCAGCGGACAACCGGTAGGGATAACAGCACACAGGAGGCAACCCTTGCTACAACACGGAAATAAACCGGCTAGTAGTAAGTTCCTCTTAACAGTCAAAAGAGGGGTAGCAACATCATTCACCGAAACAGCATACAAATCTTCCTCGATGGCATTTACTCTATGCTGGGGCATAGGAGCAGTTACAACATTTGGCCTCTCAGGCGCCTCAAACTGAATTTCCTTTGCGTCGATAAGATCTTGCACCTTATTTCGCAAGGCCCAACAATCATCAGTAGTATGCCCGGGGCTATCGGAATGATAAGCACAACGAGCATTCGGGTTATATTTAGGGGATGCAGTATTCACGACCTTCGGCGCTTCTTTGACGGTCACCAAGTTGGTTGATAACAGTTGTGGTAAGATTTGTGACAAGGTCATACTCAGTCGAGTATACTGCCTCTTGGCGACTTTCTGGCTTGACTTGTCTTCTAGGACCATAGACTGCACTTGCTTATTTCTTGAAAGGCCTCTTCTCAGTACTTGGGGAAGCAGCTTTTTGTATCTTTCCTGACCTGATGCCAGCTTCAACTCTTTCTCCTGTCAGAATCAAATCCGTAAACCCAGCGGAGGAGTTACCAACCAAATGATTGAAAAATGGACCGGACAAAGTCCCTAGAAACATATCAACCAGCTCACGATCAGTCAATGGAGGTTGCACCCTGCCAGCCAAATCTCTCCATTTTTGTGCATATTCTTTGAACCCTTCGCCCGTTCCTAGAGACATACCCTGAAGTTGGGTACGCGTAGGAGCGAGATTAGAATTGTATTGATATTGTCTGTAAAATGCGGTTGCCAAATCTTCCCAATGTCGGATGCTAGTTCCATCTAGTTGATAGAACCACTCAAGTTGTGACCCCGAAAGGCTATCTTGGAAGAAGTGAATCCAAAGGTTCTTATCTGCCGTATAAGGTTGGATCTTCCTTACGTACGACCTTAGATGCAGCTTTGGACAGGAAGCCCCGTCGTATTTGGCAAAGGCAGGCGCCTTAAACTTGTGTGGTATTACTACCCCAGAAGACAACCCCAAATCTCCGAAATCCAGCCCCGGCACATTCTGAATCTCCATGGCACTTAAGCGGTCTTCTAATTGCTTGTATCTATCAGCAGCAGGTGGGTATTGTTCGTCATTGTAGTCCGTCTCGTTGTCAGAGACTGCGGGGCTAGGAGCTCCTCCCCCTTGGGGACTGTCTTTCTCAGCAGAAGAAGTAGTTGGATCAGCTTCATTATGGAGTGTGTTCCCAAACCTGCGTCCGGTGTTGAACAAAGCAGTCCTCTTTTTCTTCTTCTTCTTCAGGAGTAGGGCCTTCAACTCTTGTTGACCTTGGGCCAGGCTCAGGACCATTTCTTGAAACTGGGCACTTTGGGCCTGAAGGGCCTTGATTGCTTGCTCACTGGATGAGTCTGGATTCATGATGACTGTTCAAATAAATAGTGAAGAAGATTAAGCAACCTGTAAAAAGGGTACCTGTTATGCATATGGTGCAATGAGATGCGTATGTTTTATGTTTTCAAAGACAAACAAGATTCAACTTTGTAGACAAAAGGGAAACACACTTCATTAGATTCAAATTTTAAATTGTTCAACAACTTGCCCTTAGGCATTACAGGAATGGAAAATACTGAAAAGGAAATAAAAAGCTGTAAAAAGAAATATCCAAAGCCCATCAGTGCTCCCATGGCCTCCTCTTCTCAGTGTGGATGTAGTTATTCAGGACCCGCTCCTCCTCCAATTGCTTAGTCAGCCTCTGGATCTTCCGTTCCTGTTCGTTGAACTTTTCCCGATAAAAATCCCGTTCTTCTTTTAGCTGCGCCCAGGATCTCTTCATTGTGTCAAAATCAGTGGGTATCTGAGGAGGGAGGACAGTTGGAGGAACCCCATCTTCATCAATAGATTCAAGAATGATAGGTCTGACAGCTTCATACGGCATACCTAACTTCTGAGCACGGATGCGGACCCATCTGCAATAGGGTTCCATTGGTAGAGAAGTCTTTGGTCCCAACTCATGTGGGTCAGCTTTGTGAATTCTGTCCCAAGCCTTAATGAATCCATGGCGCAGTTTGTCACTGTCTGTCTGAAACTCAAAATGGAAGTGAGGAACCAACATTTCATGAGGCCCTACTCTTCTGGCTCTTCCAAACTGGCGGAGAGCTAAGCATGGATTATAAGAGATTCCTCCTTGGATACCAATCAAAGGGACATTAGGGTATTCTCCGCAACGATCGATAACAGCTACCTCGTCCAAACCTCTGAGAGTCCAAGTGATGTCATTATCAGTGAGAGACATTAACCTCCGAGCCCAACCCTTTCCTTCTTCATTCTTCAGCACGAACTTAGGAAGGTGCGAAATAAACCACCTCACTAGCAAAGGAGCACAACACCACGGAGTTCCCCGTTTTCGAGCAGTACGAGCATAGAGTTGTTGCAGGATATCACCCAAAAGAGTGGGTACAGGATTCCGAGACATGAAGATCCTTATGGCATGGATACTGATAAAGGTGTCAGGGTTGGGAAACAAAATCAGACCATAGATTAAAAGAGCCAGAATGTCCTCGTACGCCTTGAAGTCCAAGTCATTCCAGAAATCATTAGCCTTGCCAACCAGAAATTTGACCAAAAAGCCTTTAACTCCACTTCTAGTTTCCCAGTTAGCCAACACCTCCTCTTTGGTCAGGGGAAGAATTGCAGCAATCTCTTTAGGCCTAGGAGTCTTTTCCCAACCAGTGAATGGAGTCTGCTCCAAGACAGGGATACCAAGCAAATAAGAGAATTCTTCCAGGGTAGGAACCAGCTGGAAGTCTTGAAAGGTGAAACAATGATACAGGGGGTCATAAAACTGGGTCAGAACACTTATCAGTTGTTGGTCCCACTTTGCAGTGATCAAGCCAAGGAGAGAACCATGCCTGTTGATGAAGGAAGAAGTGTTTGGAATCCTACCAACCAAATCCTTGAGCAAAGTTGGTGGTTGAACAAAGTTGAGCCGGACAGTATTCCTACGCACGGGCATCATGATGTCCTACAAAACAGAGCAAAGATGAAACTTTTTTGTCTTTGAAATGGGTTAGTCCTTTATACAGGATGCATGCAATGGTATGATGGCATGATGCTATGATGAAGCACACCACAAGTATTCACACAGGCAAACATGATAAGGCACACAAGTCACACAAGACAACCCTTAGGTTTCAGGCCAGCATGAAGTTTAGGTATTACCCTCTTTTAGTTTTGTTGGTTAAAACCTGTCCTATCAAAAGTAACCGGGTTCTAGAGGATCTCAAATCATTGACTACCCTCAATCGGTCATAACTCCAGCATCGCAATCTTTTTTTGCGGCTAGAACCATCGCGAGAGTTTAGCCTCAATGAGTGTAGCATACTGCTATTGTTCTAATGGCCAAGTTTGGTCAATTTAGGGTTCTAAGGTTGGTTGGTGTTTAATGACTCCTTAGAAGACCTATATTCTCCTCGTTGCAACACAAGGGATATAGGTACAGACCAAGGTGCCACACCAACGTAGCCACTGCTTCACCCATGTCGGTCTACGCCGGACAGGTCCCTCACAGATTATGCTACCTAAAAAGGGTATTTCCCAGATCCGGGTTAGGATCTATGAAACTCTGATGCAAAGCCCACAATTATAAAAGCAAACAAGGCAAACAATTGAAAACAAGGGTGATCTAAGCCCTAAGGTTACTCCACTTTTAATCATTGTCTCCAGCAGAGTCGCCAGTTCTGTGATACGGTGGGAGAATTGACTATGGTTTTGCGTTTGTTTTCGCAAATGTTTCGGTTGAGCAAGAGTCGCCACCGACTTTTTATTTTATCCTAAGGAAAGGTTTAAAAAGCACAGCAAAAACCTTTGAGATGTTTTCTTGGGTTCGGGGAGTAGATTATAGAAAGGGAAGGTATTAGCACCCTTTCTATCCATGGTTATCCATGGGCTCTTAGTTACTTGCTTAGATCAACTTGCCTTGGTTTTCAATTGTTTGAAATGGTGCTTGTGTGTGTGGGTTTGAAAATGTTTTGAAAAGAAGTCAATGTGGTGGCAACCTTTGTAATGATCCATGTTGGGATGTATACAAAGATGTATGTCTTTTGAAAAGGTTTTCATTTGTTTTTGAAATTTGTTTTGAAAGTGTTGTGAGGTGTGGTTTTAGAAAATAGGCAAGTGTTTCGTTTTTTTTGCAAGTTTGAATCAAGTAACTAAGAGATTGTCTACTCCTAAATTTCTCAAAGATTATTGCTATGTTTTAACCCTTTTAGCAAGTTTGTTCCACCATTGTATTTGGTGGACAATCTCATGTTAGGATGTGAAAGGGACGGGCGCGGGTCATCGTTTAGACCATAATTGCAATGGTGCCAAGTATCTTTGGGCAATTTTCCTTAAGGGACTTGATCATTTGTTTAGGCAACTTTTGACAGCGTCATCGAGGGACTATGATCATTTGATTGTTTTGTTTTGCCCAAAGAGACCTAACATGCAATATGGCCCATTTATTGAAGGCAACAAGTGGAATACCCTAGGGGTGCAAGTGTGATAAGTGTTGTCCATTTTCATGCTTGTTCATCTTGAAATTAGGTCAAACTATTTTTGTCGTTTTTAATTCGCATACAAACCCTAATTCTAACATGGTATAATGAGAAAGCAATAAAGTGCGAAAAATAAATTTACTAAGCTATTACAACACAATATATGGGAAGGGGGGTACAAATGTTCAAATGGGGATTTTGACAAGGAATTTAAACCTAAACTATTACATCAATATTGAATTATTTACAAGATAATTTAATTGCATAAATTAAATAAAATAAGAATAAATATACAAGATGCAAAAAATAGTTTTTTGTATGTATGGAAAAAAAGTATTTTTACATGTCAAAATAAACAAAATAAAATTATTATTTTTTTTGGAGTTTTTTCATGTTTAGGGCAAAACCCTAATTTTATTAAATAAAATGTATTATTTATTTAATATGTATAATATTTATTTATTATATACAAAAATAAAATAAAAATGAAGTATATTTGTCAAAAGGTATTTTTATATTAGATATTAATAAGAAAAATAAAAGTGTGTATATTTTGTAATTTAACCTAAATATATTAATATCTATATAAATATTTGTATTATTTACTAATATGTATTATATATGCAAAATAATAATATTTAATATTTATATATAAAAAGTATTTTTTATATAAAATATTTTCAGAAGATAAAACAAAATAAAAATGTGAATAAAAATGTGTTTGCATATTTTAACATTTTTCAAATAAAAGTATATCTATTTATTTATTTATGTTCAAAAAAACTAATCTAAACAAATAAATATCTAATAAATAGGAAAATGGTGAGAAAAATATTTTTTATATTTTTAATATCATAAGAAAAAATAAATAAGTCAAACCAAAAAAGAAAAAGTCAAAAAGTCATTAAAATAAATAAAATGGGCTCAAGGGGTGTAAAAGTAAACAAGTGGTGCAAAAAGAAAGAACATTCCAGGCCCAGCCCAGAACCTGTCTTCTTCAACCTCTGAACCTGTATGAACAACTCAAACACGCGTTTTCTATCTCCCAATTCCTGGACTTTCAAGCAAAACTTTCAACATGAAAAATGTAGAGCATGAGAAGACGAATCCAGGGATATAAAGAACTTGTTTTAACTCTCTAAGATGAGGGAGAATTTCTTCTCCCCCAATTCCTGACCTATTTTTTCATCAATGTCCAGACTCAAAATTCTCTAAGCATACATAATATAAATGAAATCCAATCATATGGGCATGTTCAGGGCTATGATTGTGATATGTTTCCTTGACAAACCTAAAGCTAACAATGCCTATATTGAGAGATAGAACTTCATGAATATACCTGTTCAGTTGGAATCGTGTCTTGCAATGGAGGAACTTTCAGGGTAAGATGATGATTTGTACAGCTTCCTTGAAGTGTGAGGATGTTATTCCAAGCTTTACTTTGCTTTGGAGCTAGCTGAATCGAGTTGTAGAACTCCACCTGCAAATCAGAAAAGTAAAAATGGACAAAAGGATTAGAGGAGTTACAGTCTACTTCTAATGCTTTGGATAGTTTGCATTGATGGTAGGGAAGGGGTTTGAACTGGTTTGGGCAAGAAAGTATGAAAGGATTGAGCTAGGGAACTCAATCTGCAGCAAGCCCTGTTTTTGTACAGTTCAATGATGATTCTGAGTTTGTGAAGGTATTGGGGATCTTAGGGTCGTGCTTCAGCTTAGGATGAATGTCTTGAATGTGTTTGATAACTTTCTCTAAGCCTTGGTTCACTGATATGAGAGTTGGTATGTCATATGCAATGTTTCTTAAACTTTAAGCAAGCAATGGCCACTTGATGTTTCTAGCCTGTACAGGCCCCCATACTATGCTGCTAAACTTCCCCTTGATCAGTGTGATTAACTCATAAACTTATGCCAAGGAGATTTCCTTTGTACCTTCTTGATTTACCAATTGACATAAAGTGTAACTTTTGCAAAAATGGATATAATGCTTTTTCCAATTTGGGATTAAACCTTTAGGCAATGCTTGAACACATAGAACATGGTCTTGGCACAAAGGATTGGCATTAAATTTATGAGTGTAATTGAGATAAAAGACCTGTAATCAAGTTGTGCAAGCTGAGATTGAAAATGCATAGTGTTATGAACATGTAATTTGGCCAATTCAAAAGTGAGTTTTTCCCATATTGTCAAATTCGATTCTCCCTAACCATGAGGTTGTTTGAGAAGTTCTTAGACATTTTGGAAAGCTTGGAATGTGTACTACAATCCGTCTTTGAAATGCAAATTGAAATTCCAAGAGGAAGTGTATGAAAAATGGTCTTGAAGTTAGGTAAAAACCTTGCCTAAAAAGGTCAAAATTTCACTAAGTTAAGAATGGTTTGGCACCCTTGTTCCAAAAATTGTAACTTGAGCTACAAGCCTCTTTTGGGAAAACTTTGTGAATCAAAGTTGTAGATTATGCAATAGACTACAACTTTCATGTTTTGACTTTTGCTTGAATCCAAATGAATCTTTGTGAGAAAGTGGGGCAAAGTTAGGAAAAAATTAGGGTTTTTCATAACTTAGAAAAATTCTAAGTTATGAAAAATCTTCATTTCAAACCCTAATTTGCATTTCTTGATTTCTTGATGGACAAGTTTCATGATTTGGCATGTTTTGATGAAAAATGAATTTTGACACTTGATTTTGACCAAAAAGTCAAAGTTTGACTTTTCAGTATACAGTCAAAATTGATCAATTGACTGGGAAATTCAACTGTCAATCTTGTGTATTTGGGATCTTTTGAACTTGTTGAGCATGTCAAGATAATTCCATGGGGTCCTTGAGTCCATATGTGAGCTTGGTTTGCCATTGGCTAGGTCAAACAGTCAAAAATTGCCTTTGTGCAGTCAAAACCCTAAAAATGACCATTTTGCCCTTTTGGTGATCTGATCAAATTTCTTGAGGAATTGTGATCCAAACTTGATCAAATGATCCATGTGAGTTCATAATGTTGATGTGGGTCAATTTTCATGAGATTTGAATGTCAATTGGCCACAGTTGACTTTTTCCCCAATATAGTTGATTTCTAGGTCAACTGTCCAATTGACTGGGCAAAATTTGGAATCAAGACTTGAAACTTGGTATGGATAAACTTGGGAGTCCAACATGAAGCATGAAGGTCATCTTAGGCATTTTAGGTCAAAATATCTTTGTGCAAACACAAACCCTAATTTGGGTCAACAGTGCAAGGAGAAGTCTTGAGCAGAGGAAACCCTAACTGGGTCTTGATCTTCAAGGGTCTTGTGATGAGAAAATGTTGAGGAAATGGGAGGGCAAATTTTGGGGTACAACAGTTACGTATCAGAGCAATGACACTGATTCGAACTACTGAAGGTATACAGCCTTCACTCTGGAAACCTGCACGTTACCAACGTAAGGGTAACATTCAAATAGAAGGGGTGAGATATCTAACAATATAATAAAACGTATGATAATTAATATATTAAAATAGATCACATAATCATCACCACTTCTCATCTTATAACAACAATAAGCACAACAGAATACCAATGATAATACACATTCACCACGTCAATACACAGCTTCTTTATGCGACCATTAATGTGACTCAATACTATGCAAATGCATGTGGTACCATTGGAGCAGAACTCCCATCTCAAATAATTTCCAATAAATAGAGGCATCAACAAGGCATAAGCATTCATCTTAATATTCTCCGATACAGGCTATCTTAACAAGCATAAGCTCCATCTTGAAATGAAATGTATGCGACACAATCATGAATGTAATAACAACATCTCAACACAACATCATTGTTGGCCAGAAGCCTACATCTTGATAGCTGCCCATTATTAAAGGCATCTCAACATCTTTCATCAACATCATTCATCAACGTCATTTATCATCATAATTCATCAAACATCATTTATACATCATAATTCATCAAACGTCATTTATATATCATAATTCATCAAACATCATTTATCATCAACAACTCAGCCATACAACAATACAACAATAAATCGTCAATCTTGCAACGTTGACCATAGGCCTACAATGTGATATTGCCTATAATTAATTAATCATTTAAGGCTTACTTATAATTTATTCAAACTTCTACATATTACTATTCTGTAATACTATATTATTATCCTTATTAATCTTGCTATTAAGAACCAAACAGTAATCTATAATCATCTCATACTTATCATTTTTCACGAAAATCAACATAGCGATTAACGCGGGAACTAACTCTAATCCCAATTTGGATACTAGAATTATCCTCCTTATTCTTCATTTTGATCCTTAAGAATGAATTTCATCGCGTTAGCTATTCAACGCTTCAAACGGAACCTCAAACGGAATTCGAAAACTCAAGTTACAGCCTTTTCAAAATGATTCTGCCAAAAACCAGACCACATGGATCGACGCATAATGTCTTGAGTCGACGCTTACAGGGTTTAACACACTGCATGTATCGACACATACTCCCTTCGTATCGACTCATACTGAGTCTGCCACACTGCATGTATCGACACATGCTCCTATGTATCGACTCATCCTAAGTCTAAAAGCCTGCATGTATCGACGCATGGCTCCTTCGCATCGACTGATCCTGAGTCTAAAAGCCTTCATGCATCGACGCATGGCTTTTGGGGTCGACACATACAGTTGTCATGGATATATTCTGCAATTTCACTATGTTTTCACTACGGTTTCCATGATTTAGGCCCTAAAAACATCCTCTAATCATAGGTAATCATCAATTATAATTATCCTATAATTCTACATCATTTATACAGCATTAGGGCGTTGTTATTCATCTTTCAATCATCGATTCTCATCAAACAACAATGTATATAATTCAATCATAAACCAAACAATCTTTCACATATGATCCCACATACCAATCATCATAAACCCTATTATAGAGTCAGAACCCCACTCTTACCTTGGATTGAAGGTTTCTCTATAACTTTTCCGGTTGATTTCCGTTCTGCCTCTTTTCCTTCTTCCCGACAACTTTCATGTTTCTTTCTCTTCTTCTAACCCTTATTTCTTTCTCTCTTACTGCTTCTTCTTTTCTTATTATTTCTAACAATAATAAAATAACCCTATTATTCTCTTTATGCATTAATGGGCTTAAAACTACTACACCTCTTTTCCTACTACTTCTATCCTTTAAAACAAGCCCACATCAAATAATATTATCATTCTAATATTATTCCACAACTTAATAAAATAATTAAATTCAACTAATCACAACATAATATCTAACATAAAAACACAACTTTACAAGTATTCCAAAAATAATTTAATTAAATAATTAATTAAATTACGGGCGTTACAACTCTCCCCCACTTAGAATATTTTCGTCCTCGAAAATTTACCTTAATCAAACAACTCGGGATAGGAGTCCTGCATCTTTCTCTCCAACTCCTAATTCATGCTTTCTCCAGCATCCCCTAGCCAAACCACTTTAACCAAAGCAATCTCTTTACCCCTCAGAGTCTTTATTTCACGATCCGCGATCCGTACAAGCATCGTCTCCACCGTAAGATTATCCTGTACTTACACATCATCCATATGAATCACATGAGATGGATCTGAAATATACTTCCGGAGTTGTGACACATGAAACACATCATGAAAATTCGAAAGATTAGGAGGTAAAGCCACTCTATAAGCAACATTCCTCACTCTCTCTGAAATCTGATATGGTCTAATAAAACGAGAAGTGAGCTTCTTAGACTTCAATGCTCGCCCAACACCAGTCACAAGTGTAACTCTTAAAAACACATGGTCACCCGCTTGAAATTCTAAGTCTTTCCTTCGTTTGTCATGATAACTCTTATGTCCACTTTGGGAAGCTTTCATCTTTTCTCGAATCAACTTCACCTTCTCAGTAGTTTCACGAACAAGTTCAGGTCCAAGTACTACACTTTCACCAGATTCATGCCAACATAAAGGAGTTCTACATCTTCGACCATACAATGCTTCAAAAGGTGCCATCCCAATACCGGAATGGTAACTATTTTTACAAGTGAACTCTATCAATAGAAGATAAGTATCCCACGAACCTCCTTGCTCAAGAACACATGCCATTAACAAGTCTTCCAACGATTTAATAGTCCTTTCAGTCTGACCATCTGTCTGAAGATGATACGTTGAACTTAACCTCAACTTAGAACCCAACGCTTCTTGCAAACTCTTCCAAAAATCAGAAGTAAATCTTGGATCTCTATCTGACACAATGCACAAAGGAATACCATGCAGATTCACAATCACACTAGTGTAAATCTCAGCCAACTTAGACACTAGAAAACTGATGTTAATAGGAATAAAATGAGCTGACTTCGTAAGCCTATCAACAATCACCCAAATCGAATCATGTCCTCTTAAAGTATTAGGTAACCCCATCAAAAAGTCCATTGAAATGCTATCCCATTTCCATTCTGGAACTTCTAACGGTTGCATCAACCCTGCTGGCTTCTGATGTTCAACTTTCGAATTCTGACAAGTCAAACATGCATACACAAACCGGGCCACATAACTCTTCATTCTAGGCCACCAAAACAAACCTTTCAAATCTTGATACATCTTTGTAGCTCCTGGATGAATACTCAACTTACTTCTATGACTCTCCTCAAGTATCACTTTCTTCATCTCAGCATCATCGGGAATACAAATCCGGTTACGAAATCTCAACACACCTTGCGCATCTAGCTTAAAATCACTATTCTCAGACTAATCGATCCCAACCATCGAATCTACCAGTTTCACATCCAACTTCTGAGCTTCTCTGATACTGTCTAAAAATTCATTATTAATCTTCAATATACCCAACATAACACTATATGGTGTAACCTCGCAAACTAAGCTCATATCTCTGAACTTCTCAATTAATTCCAACTCTTTAACCATCATTGCTGACGTATGTAAAGTCTTTCGACTCAACGCATAAGCTACCACATTCGCTTTTCCTGAATGATAATTCAAACCGAAATCATAATCCTTTAACAATTCCAACCATCTTGGTTGCCTCATATTCAACTCCTTCTGATTAAATAAATACATTAAGCTTTTATGGTCACTAAAAACTTCAAATCTAGAATCGTAAAGATAACACCTCCAAATCTTCAACACAAAGACAACTGCAGCAAGCTCTAAATCATGCGTAGGATAGTTATTCTCATGAGTCATTAACTGCCTTAACACATAAGCAACTACCTTATTATTCTGCATAAGCACACCTCCTAAACCCATCTTAGAAGCATCACAATACACCACAAAAGGCTCTCTTGGATTAGGCAACGTCAAAATCAGAGCCGACGTCAACCTCTTCTTCAATTCTATAAAACTTTCTTCGCACTGAACATCCCATACAAAAGCTCTACCTTTACAAGTCAACTTAGTCAATGGAAGTTCCAACTTAGAAAAACCTTTGATAAACCTTCTATAGTAACCAACTAATCCCAAAAAGCTTCTAATCTCAGTAGTTGACCTCAGAGTTTCCCATTGCAGCACAACATCAACCTTCGATGGATCTACAGCCATGCCACTACCTGAGATCACATAACCAAGAAAACTAGCCTCCTTTGACCAGAATTCACACTTGGACAGCTTTGCATACAACTTCTTCTCTTTCAAAACTTGCAATACTACTCTTAAGTGTTCTGCATCCTCTTCTTCTGACTTAGAGTAAATCAAAATGTCATCGATGAACACCACTACGAACCGATCCAAATAAGTACAAAAGATACAATTCATATATTCCATGAATACTCCCGGTGCATTAGTAACACCGAAAGGCATCACCGAATACTTATAATGTCCATAACGCGTTCTAAAAGCCGTCTTCTGGATATCTTCATTCTTCACTTTAATCTGATGGTAACCCGACCTCAAATAAATCTTACTAAACACATGAGCATACACCAACTGGTCCATCAAGTCATCTATTCTTGGAAGCGGATACTTGTTCTTAATTGTCACTTTATTCAACTGTCTATAATCAACACAAAGCCTCATACTTCCATCTTTCTTCTTTACTAACAACACTGGAGCTCCCCATGGCGATACACTTGGTCTTACAAACTTCTTTTCAAGTAACTCTTCCAATTGCTTCTTTAACTCTGACAATTCAGATGCAGACATCCTGTATGGTGCCATAGACACAGGTCTGATACCAGGTACAAGATCAATAGCAAATTCAACTTCCCTCTCCGGTGGTACATCAGGAATTTCATCAGGGAAAACTTCAGGAAATTCACACACCACCTACAATTCCTCAATTATAGCTTGAGTCTCTACAGATAGCGACGCCATCAACGAGAACATATGTGCTTCTTCTTGCATAAACTTCCTCAACTGTCTAGCAGACAACAGACTATCTTCCTCTGCTTCAAGATTAGAAAACCTCACAGACTTGTCATAACAGTTAATATGAACATAGTTATGCTCTAACCAGTTCATACCCAAAATCACACCCAACCCTCTTAACGGTAAACAAACCAAATCAACAGCAAAGTCTTTGTCGAAGATCGACAAGGGACACCTTAAACACATAAAAGAAGTAGTCACCGACCACTTGGCTGGAGTATCGACGACCATTTCTCCATTCAAAGAAGACAACATAAGACCCAATCTTTCAACATAATCAGCAACAATAAAATAATGAGTAGCACCGATACTAATAATAGTAATTAAAGGAGTACTATTAATGAAACATGTACCTCTGATAATTCTGTCCTCAGTAGCTGCTTGATCCTCAACCAAAGCGAACACTTTACCACTTGTCTGTGCCCTCTTCGGTTTCTTACACTGACTACCAATGTGCCCTTCTTCACTACAGTTGAAACAAATTACATCCGTATGCTTGCACTCAGATACAACATGTCCTTTCTTACCACAACAAAAACACTTATTTACTTCAGTAGTACACACATTACTCTTATGCCCAGGTTTCTCACATTTAAAACAAACCACACCAGCAGGAGCATCTCCCCCACTAGTCCTCTGACCCTGAGCAGCTTTCTGTTTACCTTTACCAGTTGGGATATCATAAGGCTTACCACAATTGTGTTGGTGCTTACCCCTCTTCTCACTGATAATCTTGTAATGGGCATTATTATCCTCTTCATAAATTCTACAGTTATCAATCAAATCAGCAAAGACACAGATCTTATTGTATCCCACTGCCTTCTTGATCTCCGGGCGCAACCCGTTCTCAAACTTGATACACTTCGAAAACTCAGCATCTGCCTCAGCGTAGTGTGGATAAAACTTAGCCAACTCAGCAAACTTGGCAGCATACTCAACAATCGACATATTCCCTTGCTTCAGCTCAAGGAATTAAATTTCCTTCTTACCCCGAACATCTTCAGGAAATTACTTCCTCATAAATTCCCTATGGAACACAGCCCAAGTGACATTCTCACCTGCAGCTTCCAATCTCTGACAAGTCTCTAGCCACCAGTCATCAGCCTCGACCGCTAGCATATGAGTACCATATCGAACATTCTGCGCTGGAGTGCAGTCCATCACACAGAAGATTCTCTCAATCTCTTTCAACCAATCCAATGCTACGTCAGGATCATACTTTCCCTTGAACATAGGCGGATTCTCTCTCTGGAAAGTCGCCAAGCTACGAGATCCAGTATTTCCGTCAGCATTCGGTTGATTATCCATCGCATGAGCCATTGCTTCTAAAGCAGCAGCAAGTGCAGCATCATTCCTTCCATCCATCTCAACTTATCACTACAACATAAACAACGATTAGAACTCAAATTAACAATACTCGATTGTTAGACAACTACGACTTGACAACAAGGTCGGACGGACCAACCTTTGCTCTGATACTAACTTTGTAACACCCCAATTCTACCCGACAATTATATATGCAAATCAGAGTCATAAAATTCCTACAACTAAATCGGGATGCCACAAATTCAACTTTATAAACACATTGCATTCAACGTGGATACATAACACTTTAAAACTTTGGATGAACTATCAGCATAGTAATTTAATCTCTTAATTCAACAATTTAAACATCTACGCAGCGGAATTCTTAATAACATCTTTATCCATCGTTACAGCAACTTCAAAATAACGCATACTTAGCAACAATCAAATTAAAGTTCAATAACTGAAACAGTCAATAATTAAAAGCAACAAGCGTCATCCCCCCGAGTGTTACGTATTAGAGCAATCACACTGACTCGAACTACTGAAGGTATACAGCCTTCACTCTGGAATACCTGCACGTTACCAACGTAAGGGTAACATTCAAACAGAAGGGGTGAGATATCTAACAATATAATAAAATGTATGATAATTAATATATTAAAATAGATCACATAATCATCACCAATTCTCATCTTATAACAACAATAATCACAACAGAATACCAACGATAATACACATTCACCACGTCAATACACAACTTCTTTATGCGACCATATAATGCGACTCAATACTATGCAAATTCATGTGGTACCATTGGAGCAGAAGTCCCATCTTAAATAATTTCCAATAAATAGAGGCATCAACAAGGCATAAGCCTTCATCTTAATATTCGCCAATACAGGCCATCTTAACGAGCATAAGCTCCATCTTAAAATGAAATGTATGTGACACAATCATGAATGTAATGACAACACCATAAATAACAACATCTCAACACAACATCATCGTTGGCCAGAAGCCTACATCTTAATAGCTGCCAATTATTAGAGGTATCTCAACATCTTTCATCAACATCGTTCATTAACGTCATTTATCATCATAATTCATCGAACATCATTTATACATCATAATTCATCAAATGTCATTTATATATCATAATTCATCAAACATCATTTATCATCAACAACTCAGCCATACAACAATACAACAGTAAATCGTCAATCTTGCAACGTTGACCATAGGCCTACAACATGATATTGCCTATAATTAATTAATCATCTAACGCTTACTTCTAATTTATTCAAACTTCTACATATTACTATTCTATAATACTACATCATTATCCTCATTAATCTTGTTGTTATGAACCAAACAATAACCTATAATCATCTCATCCTCATCATTCTTCACGAAAATCAACATAGCAATTAACGCGGAAACTAACTCTAATCCTAATTTGGATACTAGAATTATCCTCCATATTCTTCATTTTGATCCTTAAAAATGAAGTTCGTCGCGTTAGCTATTCAATGCTTTGAACGGCACCTCAAACGGAGTCCGAAAACTCGAGTTACAGCCTTTTCAAAATGATTCTGCCAAAAACCAGACCACATGGATCGACGTGTAATGTCTTGAGTCGACGGTTACTGGGTTTAACACACTGCATGTATCGATGCATACTCCCTTCGTATCGACTCATACTGAGTCTGCCACACTGCATGTATCGACACATGCTCCTACGTATCGACTCATCCTGAGTCTAAAAGCCTGCATGTATCGATGCATGGCTCCTTCGCATTGACTCATCCTGAGTCTAAAAGCCTTCATGCATCAACGCATGGCTTTTGGGGTCGACACATATTGTTCTGTCATGGATATATTTTGTGATTTCACTGCATTTTCACTACGGTTTCCATGCTTTAGGCCCTAAAAACATCCTCTAATCATAGGTAATCATCAATTATAATTATCCTATAATTCTACATCATTTATACAGCATCAGGGCGTCGTTATTCATCTTTCAATCATCGATTCTCATTAAACAACAATGTATATAATTCAATCATAAACCAAACAATATTTCACATCTAACCCCACATACCAATCATCATAAACCCTATTATAGAGTCAGAACCCCACCCTTACCTTGGATTGAAGGCTGCTCTATAACTTTTCTGGTTGATTTCCGTTCTGCCTCTTTTCCTTCTTCCCAACAACTTTCATGTTTCTTTCTCTTCTTCTAACCCTTATTTCTTTCTCTCTTATTATTTCTTCTTTTCTTATTATCTCTAACAATAATAAAATAACCCTATTATTCTCTTTATGCCTTAATGGGCTTAAAACTACTACACCCCCTTTCCTACTACTTCTATCCTTTAAAACAAGCCCACATCAAATAATATTATCATTCTAATATTATTCCACAACTTAATAAAATAATTAAATCCAACTAATCACAACATCATATCTAACACAACAACACAACTTCACAAGTATTCCAAAAATAATTTAATTAAATAATTAATTAAATTACGAGCATTACAGGTACGGACCACACGACTATGGCCCGAATCTCCCCCGCTCTCTGTCGGGCAACATCGATCTATTGCCCTCCTAGACCGGAAATGACCCATTATGATTGACGAGCACCTCTCAGTTTGCTCGACCTCAAGTTGCAAAGACAACCAGGAACCGACTAGATCGCTTCCCATAACCTACCTCCTCTTTGGATCTAACGGCTAGTTACGGGAACACCTTCCTGATATGACCAAGTCCTGGCAGTTACCTATTTTTGCGGACCCGCATATCCAGGCCAAAAACAAGAAAACATGGCCATGCGCTAGGGGCGTTATATAAACCCTCACACATGTGAGGGTCACGTATCGAATAATCACTATTCACCACTAATACCCTAATACTTTACTTGTATCTCTTTGCTCCCATACTTACTTGATAGTCAAAGTGCCTCACAGTTACAACCCCCTTTTTCCCTCCTCGACATCACAGCCTGACTGAAGATCATCATTTGGCCACCTTGCAGGTTATGATCAACAGGTAAGATCAGTAACCATAATTTAATCATTGTGCATTTCCAAGTGTCCTCCTTGCATCAACTTTTTCCATATGCATACTTAGGATACGAAACTTATCTACATCATATCCTTGTTGGAAATCCACCAAAACCTATGATGAATTTCTACCAATCTTGATGCTCAAGATTGATATCACCACACAATGACAATGAAAAAATATGAAAGAAAAGAAGAAAGAAAGAAGACAATTATTTTTTGCAGAGTTTCTCTCTATCCATAATCTCTGGAAAATTTTATTCACTTGCAACTGCAAATTTTGTAAATACAACTTAATTGACTTGATTACAAAAATACGGGTTACTCCCCCTATTTATAGATTTAGGCTAGCTTGCTCTCTAAGCCAAAAGCCCAAAACTATAAAATCCAAAAATACCTATTTTGGAAATAAATCAAATATATTCTATTTTAGATCTAAATCAAATCTATCTAAATCTAAAATCAAATCTGTGTGCAGTATCTTCGACACACCATGTTTCAACACTTCCTTGTCTCTGTCAAGCAAACTGCTTCGACACAAGGAATTAATTTAAACACACCACCTAATTCATTGTGTGTTGAGTTTCTCTCTATCCATAATCTGTGTAAAATTTTATTCACTTGTGTTGTACCCCAAAATTTTCCCTCTCATTCTCAAGTAATCTCTCATAAGATCTCCTTTCATTCAAGACTGCACAAGGGTTGATCAGCTCAAGACACCTCCTCAAGCACTAATAATTGAAAATTAGGGTTTGAGTTTGCACAAGGAAAAATGAACTTTTAATGCCTACTATGACTTTCATGGATCATTTTGGACTCTCAAGATTTCTCATGTCAAGTGTCAAGTCTTGGATCACATTTTTGCTCAGTCAATTGATCAATTGACCTAAAATCAGCTCTATTGGGGAAAAAGTCAACTGTGGTCAATTTACAGTCAAACTTCATAATTTTTTATCCATATCAATATCATGAACTCATATATGTCAATTGATCAAATTTGGACCACAATTCCTCAAGAAATTTGATCAGATCATCAAAAGGGCAAAATGGTCAAAATTAGGGTTTTGATTGAGAAAGAGCAATTTTTGATTTTTGACCTAGAAAATGACTTGTTGGTTTGAGGCATGATCTCAAGAATTCAAATGCTTCATTTTGATCTAATTTCATAATTCAAAACATCTCTCAAGATCAATTGGTTGACAGTTGAATTTCAGTCAACTGATGAAAAGTCAAATGTACACTGAAAAGTCAAACTTTGACTTTTTGATCAAAATCAAGTATCAAAGATCACAATTCATCAAAACATGTCAAAATATGAAACTTGTTCATCAATAAATCAAAAAGTCAAGATTTCATTTTGAAAAGTCAAAATTTCTAAACTTAGAAATTTTTCAAAGTGTTGGAAAAATCATATTTTTTTTATAACTTTGAGCCAAATTTTCACCACGATGCAAGATGATTCAAAGTAAACTTCCAACATGAAAGTTGTATATCTCAATGAGATCTAAAACATTGTAGAGCAAAAATTCTCATATAAATTCATGGATTTCAATTTATAATTTTGTGAAGACATGTTCATGAAACTTGAAAAACTTAGTGAAATTTTGCCCTAGTTTAGGCAAGATTTTAACCTAACTTCATGGAAATTTTTCACATGGTTACAAGATGAATATTAAAAAATGTCCAACATAGAGGTTGTAGAGGATGTTACAAGATTTCCAAAATTTCCAATAACTCATTGAAATCATACTTGAGCAAGGAGAATCAAAGGTAAGAAGTTAGGGTTTCATTCTTACATTACAAGTCATTTCTTGATGAACACATAACTTAATTTCAATGTTAGGCTGCATAATCTTGCTTTGAGGGACTTCTAACTTGTGTATCTATCCATCATTAATGTATTATGTTAAATTTTGAGCTATAATCCAAGTGGTTTAAGCTTTATCCAATTCACATTGACATTTTGGGAAGAAAGTGAAGAATGCCATTCTTGAAAAGCAAGCTTTATGCACAAAGTCAATTATTGAGCCTCTAACTTGTTCCCTCTGATCACACTCCATCTACAAAGTTATAAGCAAACTTTTTTAAAGCATAACCACTCTACATTAGCAAGTACACAAGGCATTGAAACTTGGATTTCTCAAAAAAATCACATGTTGAGTTTAAACATTTTTTTTTGAATTCTGATCAACAACAAGTATCCAAACTTGTTGCTTATAAATAGAGTCACTATTTGTGAGCTAAGACACGAGCATTAACACCCTGAAACACTCCCAAACTCCCTCAAGTCATAAATTGCCCAAAAACTCCATTGTTGCATAGTTTCTAGCCTTGGACTTGTAACTCATATTTCCCTCGTGCGTTCTTTGGCCTTTTAGTTCCTAAAGATTCCTTACATCAAATATAACTCATCCTTGTCCCTGTTTCATCACTGTAACACCATTTACCATAACCTCCATAACCAAAAAACAGAGTCTGCACATTGACTTCTCCAAGCCATTCCAGCCATCCATTGCTCAAGCTAATCATTTCATTAGCTTCCTGGGAACTTGAGGAAGCTAACCTGATCATCACAACTCCTTGAAAGCAGCTCAAACTCATTTCAAAATTTCCAGTTTTGAGGTATATTTTTTGAACTTCTATCTTCTCATTTAAGCATTGTTAGACTTGCATTTATGAAGATAAAATGTAGACATCATTGCCCTGAAACTGTACATGTCCATAGATTTCATTTATATTACTTGAGCTAGGAGAATTTTAGGATTGAATCTCTGAAAATAATTAGGCCAGAATTTGGTACTTTTATAAATTCTCATTCATCTTTGATTTATAGCTTATGAAATTTATATGGTTGGATTCGTATGGAAAAATAGAGCAACTTTCATGTTTGCATCTTTCATTTTTGTTGAGAAATGGTTAAGTTATAGGATCCATGGCTGGAGGTTGAATATGAAGTTACATTCAGGACTTGATTTGTGTTATATGTTTATTATTTTACCAATGTTAACGGATGTACAGCCACCCTATTGGCAAAGGTAGCGCGCGTGTATATGGGAGGTCATGGGTTCAACACCCAGCACGCTACCTTTTGTTCATTTTTCACATTTTTCACTCTTTTTTCTGTTTCAGCTATAGGCGCATGGGCTTCCCCCTTTGGGCTTTTGTTCATTTTTATTTTTATTTTTTTTATAAAACAAAAAGACTAAAAAACATTTTCTTAAAACAAATTAATTTATTTTTATTAAATAATTAATATTTAGATTTAGGTTTAATTATTATTTTATTTTCTTTTAAATTAAATTAACTTAGAATTTAGGTTTTTTTTAATTAGTTAATCTTCATATTATTTTCATTAATTTAAAACCTTTTTCTTAAAAAACCCTAAAAAATGCTTTTTAACTTAATTTCTTTCTCAATTAGTTTAAGTCCAATTTTATATTTTTTTAACTAATCATTTTCTTAATTAGGTCAAGTTAAAACCCTTAATAAAAACAAACAAAAATCATTTCTTTGTTCATTTATATTCTTGCATTTTATTTTCAATTCTTGTACAATATTCAATATGGTTGTAATAGATAATTAGGTTTAATTTTCTTGCAATCCCCATTTGTAAATTTGTATACCCCCCTCCCCTAATGATGTAATAGCGTAATAATTTTACCTTCCGCAATTTATCGCTTTATATAAATGCTAGTAATTAGGGTTTGTATGGCAAGAATAAAATCAACAAGTAGCAAACCCTAATTCAAGAGAATACAATGCATGTAAATCAAATACACTTGCACACTTGAAGCCTTAGGGTAATTCCACTTTGTTGCCTTACAAAAATGGCCATGTTATGCATGTGGGATGTCTTGGAAAAAACAATAAAAAATACAAGATCATAGTCCCTCGATGACGCTACAAATGTTGCCTTTCAAATGATATTAGTCCCTCAAAGAGAAATGCTAAGATATCTCACAACATTGCTATCATGACTATACGATGACCCATGCCCGTCCCTTTACATCCAAAGATAAGGCTTCTTACCAATCAATGGTAAGATAGAAATATCAAAGGAAAGGAAGAAATGAACAAAAGACTGTTGAGTGGGTAGATTGTTCCTAGTTTGCTTGCTCATTTTTAAATCAAACATCCTTGCTTATTTTCAAAACAAACACCAAACACTTTCAAAAACACTTTCAGAACATTTTCCAAACTTGAAACATTATCAAAAGCTCAACACTTTGTATATGTTCTTACGAACGAGAACTATTACAAAGTTTGCCTAAACGAAGGTGCATTTTCAAAATACTTTCAAAAACCACACAAAGCACATTTGTGGGTACCGGTAGCCCTTGAGTAGTCAAGGAGAATATGGGGCCGCTGTGTGGTGTCATGAAACACTAACTGACTTTAGAACCTTTACTCGACCAACTTGGCCATTAGGACGTAGTGAGATAACCGGCTTTGGTGCAGTCCGAAGTTGGTTGATACTCGATACTACACTCATTGAGATTTGGCTTTTCGGGATATTTCGGTCTCCGTGAAAGAGGCTTGTACTGAAACAATGCCCGAGAAGACAGATCGGTGATATTGAGATCCCTTAGAACCCGATTACTATTTCTAGGAAAGGTTGAGCCAACTAAACTTCAAGAGGGTACTTACCTATGAGACTCCATGCAATCCTAAACCTAAGGACTTTTTTTCTTTGTTTGTATATACTTACTTGTACATGACATCATAAACATCATAACATCATACTCATTCTAACCATTTCAAGAACTTTTGGAATTTATCTTTGTTCTATTTTGCAGGACATGGCTTCTATCTGCAGGAATACTATTAAAGTCAATCTCGTAAGAATTCCTCCTCAACTCAAAGAATTAGAATCAAGGGTTCCTAAGAATTCTCCATTCACCAAAAGACACGGTCGCCTCCTAAGCTTGGTTACCTCCAACACTGATGAAGATATGATGAAGGTGCTCTTCTAATTCTTTGATCCTCTACACTATTACTTCACTTTTCCCGATTATCAGCTTGTACCAACTTTGGAAGAATTCTCTCAACTCTTGAGGATTCCCATTCTCAATTAACTACCCTTCAACGGTAGGGAAAGAGATCCAAAACCTAAAGAGATTGCCCAAGCACTACACTTGTAAAAATATGATATCACAACTAATTAGGAAACAAGGAGTGGTGTCAAAGGTTTCTTAGCCAAGTTCTTGTTCGAGAAAGCCCAAGATTGTTGGAACTCTTTGGACTTACAAGCTTTTGAAGAAATCTTGACCCTTCTCATCTATGGGATGGTTTTTTTTCAAACCCTGATCAACTCATGGATGTAAATGCTGTCAAAATCTTCATGTCTCATAATCCAGTGCCTACTTTGTTGGGAGATATCTTACATTATTTTCATTCTCGCACTATGAGGAAGAGAGGAATCCTAATGTGTTGCACTCCTCTCTTGGCAAGATCTTTTATTTCTCATCTTCCTCGATCTGTGTTGAAGAACGAGCAAGGTTTGAGGTGGTCCCATAGGCTGATGACGCTTAGACATTCAGATGTTCATTGGTGTTCTCGATCCTTGGAGAATGTTACTTCATCGACCGTTGTGGTGAATTCCCTAATATCCCTTTACTTAGAATTATAGGAGGTATCACTTACAACCCTTACTTAGCCTTATGACAATTTGGTTATGCCCGAAGAGATGGTCCACATGAGATGCTCATCCAAGGAGTGGTAGTCGACTACGAAAGCAACGATCAAAGCTATCGCCAGAGGTTTATCCGAGCTTGGAGGATGGTGAGCAAAGTGGATAGTAAGACGTTGGGACACAAGAATTCCATTCCCCTCGAGCCTTACCTTAGGTGGGTACGAGCTCGTTCTCACAAACTTGTGATGCCTTATACCTCTATCTTACCAGTTATCATAGAACCTGTGGTTGAAGGAGATGTCACATACACTGTCCTCCATCCTGACATGCCTACTTCTCTCGAAGACTTGCAAAAAGGTTGGATTCAGCTCAAGGAAGAACGAGATAATTTTGAAGCTCAATTATATGCTAGTGAGAAGAGGGTCTTAGAGCTTACGAAGCAGCTACAAGAAGAGCAAAGTGTGAACGCCTACCTTTCACTGAAAAGGATGCGTTTAGTCTTTTTATCTTAGAGAGTTATTTTGTAAGCCCAAGAGGCATTTTGTAATAATTTTAAACTAATTAAATTGATGTTTGTTCATTATTTTGTCTATACAAATTTAAATTTCATAAATCCTTGAAATCATTTGCATATACATCTTCCATGCATCATAACATGACATGTTTTCTCATAACTGGTTTCCTTATCTTTCTGCTGTTTATTTCAGCAAGATGGATCTAGAGAAAACTGTGAAGGATCTTCAGGCACAAAACTCTCAATTCCAAGAGACTCTACTAGCCCTAGCCAAGGGGCAGCAAGATATGATGGCATTGCTGGCAGTTAACAAGAAACCCAAGAAGAGGGCCTTGGTCAACATGGGCAGAAGGTTAAAAGAGTCGGTTCGTCAAGTTCCGGTAGTGGAAGACTCATCTGAAGAAGACGGGAATCATATTGGTGAGGTTAAGAGTACCCAGGCTGACTGTGTTAATTATCAAGCATCTGATGATGATTTTTTTGATGAGAAGTATTCGCCCGCTGATGTCAAGTACAACTAGTTAGAAGATAGATTGAAGGTCGTCGAGATCCAAGATATCCCCAATTTAGATTTTGATGATTTGGGTTTGATCTCTAGAGTTGTTATTCCCAACAAATTCAAAATACCAGTGTTTGCAAAGTACGATGGAGTTTCTTTTCCAAAACTTCACCTGAAATCTGATGTGTGCAAGATACAGTCGCACACCGCTGATAAGAAACTTTGATTTCACTTTTTTCAAGAGAGTTTGACCGAAACGCAACTAGAATGGTTCTACCAGTTGGATGGTTCATGTATCAATAGTTGGGAAGACTTAGCTACTGCCTTCTACCATCAGTACCAGTATAATGGCGACTCGGCGCCGACAAAGGTTCAGTTGCAAGATATGACAATGGGAAAGAATGAAGGATTTAAAGAATACGCACAAAAGTGGAGAAACCTTGCAAGTAGGGTTCAACCTCCTTTGACTGATAGGGAGCACATTTACATGTTTATGGGAACTTTATCTAGTCCATTCTTTAATTTATTAGTTGGCTGCTCTTCTTCTAATTTCACCGAGCTAATCTTAACCGATGAAAGAGTTGAAAGCGACATCAAAAGCAGGAAGATTCCCATGGCATCTGCCTCCACTTCAAACCCTGTAAAGAAACCTTTCACTGAAAAGAAGGAAATCAATGTTGTGTACGGGGCAAGGGCCCATACCAAGAAGAATGATCATCTGTCTGTTAACATTGTCTGAATCTCCAATCCAACTCCTACTCAACGACCATATGCCAACCATCAATGTTTTGAAACTCTGAGAAGACAATTTACAAGGATATGAATGTCACTATCCCAAGCCTTACAACACATGCTAAAGTTTAATTCCGTGACATTGCACGGTCCTCCTGCCAATCCAGATACCTCTTCACCAAAGTACAACCCAAACGCCAAATGTGCTTACCACTTAAATAGCCCCGGACATGAGACTGAATAATGTTGGGCCTTGAAGAATAAAATTCGAGATTTGATTGATAACAAGACTATTGAGTTTGATCCTCCTCCAACTCCGAATGTAATCACCACGCCTATGCCGAAGCATGGCAAGGATGTCAATGAGATCAACGTTGTAGGTGATTCTGATGATGTAGTTACATTTGAAGATTGGGTGTATCCTACTACAACGGAGCTGAAGAATTGGCATGCAAAGGACTTTGTGCCCATCTCCTTCATTGAGGAGTAATCATTTGTCTATTGCTTTCTTTCAATTCAAGAACATTTTGTCTGTAATATTTAACAAGGACTTTTAAGCCATGTGCCTGGCCCGGGGCACTTTGGTCCATTTGTCAAGGGTTTTATTTATGTTCATCTAATCATATGATCATTCAATACAAATCATTGGACTCTTTTACATTCAAATCTTTGTATTCATTGTCTTTCTTTCAAATACATTTTTCAAAATAGCCATGTATCTTACATGCACACACACACACACTCTTGCAGGTCCTCATCCACTCTGGATCCTATTGCCAATGACTCTATTATTGCCGACTATGACTTTGAATGTCCAATTAACCAAGCCGAAGACGAAGGCGAGGAAGATTGTGAAATACCAGGAGAACTAGCCAGACTTCTATTACAAGAGGAAAAAGCTATTCAGCCGCACGAAGAGTCAGTTGAAGTCATCAATCTGGGTACTGAGACAGATAAGAAAGAGGTTAAGATCAGTGTTAACTTAGAAGACAATGTCAAGAGCAGGTTGGTTCAAATGTTGCATAATTATGTGGAAGTGTTTGCTTGGTCATATGAAGATATGCTAGGGTTGGATACCAACATCATAGTTCATCATTTGCCGACAAAAGAAGACTGTCCTCCTATCAAACAAAAGGTTCGTCGCATGAGGCTTGATATGTCTGAGAAGATAAAAGATGAAGTGATGAAACAATTTGATGTAGAATTCCTAGTTGTGACATCTTAGCCCCAATGGGTTGCCAATGCAGTGCCAGTGCTAAAGAAGGACGGAAAAGTTCGCATGTGCGTAGACTATAGGGATCTGAATAGGGCGAGCCCCAAGGATGACTTCCCTCTACCATACATTGACGTCTTGGTCGATAATACTGCTCAGCATAAAGTCTTCTCTTCCATGGATGGTTTCTCCAGCTATAATCAGATAAGGATGGCTTCCAAAGACATGGAGAAGACTACTTTCTTTATGCAATGGGGCACCTTTTGTTATAACGTCATGCCGTTTGGATTGAAGAATGCAGGGGCAACATATCAAAGAGCTATGGTAGCTCTGTTTCATGATATGATTCATCATGAAATAGAGGTATATGTGGATGATATGATTGCCAGATCACAAACTGAAGAGGAACATCTCAATCATCTGTACAAGCTATTCGAGAGGTTGAAAAAGTACAAGTTGAGGTTGAACCCTAACAAGTGCACATTTGGGGTACGATCTGGAAAGCTTCTAGGTTTTGTTGTCAGCAATAAAGGCATTGAAGTTGATCCTTCCAAGGTAAAGGCCATCCAAGAAATTCTAGTCCCCCACTCCGAAAAGGAAGTTAGAGGACTCTTGGGTCGTCTCAATTACATCGTCCACTTCATATCTCACTTGACTGCTACTTGTGAGCCAATCTTCAAACTCTTGAAGAAAGATCAGGTAGTCAGATGGAATGATGAATGCCAAGCTGCTTTCGATAAAATCAAAGAATATCTACAAGAGCCTCATATTCTCATGCCTCCAGTTGAAGGAAGACCCTTGATCATGTACTTGACAATACTAGAGAACTCTATGGGGTGTGTTTTGGGCCAACATGACGAGTCTGGCCGAAAAGATCATGTTATTTATTACCTGAGCAAAAAGTTTACCGACCGTGAAACCAGATATTCACTGCTCGAGAAAACTTGTTGCGCTCTGACATGGGCTACTCGCCGGCTAAGATAGTATATGTTGACTCATACCACCCTGTTGATTTCTAAGATGGACCCAATCAAGTACATCTTCGAGAAACCTGCCCTTTTCTGAATGGATAGCAAGATGGCAAATGATCTTAACTAAGTACGAAATTCAATATACGACACAAAAGGCGATCAAAGGAAGCGTACTAGCAGATCATTTGGCCCATTAAGTTGTTAATGATTATCAGTCCATGAACTTCGACTTCCCTGATGAGAACATCATGCTAGTAACCGACTGTGCAAAACCTGGACCGTATGACGGACCTGAACAAGGATCCCAATGGACTATGGTTTTTTACGGGGCTTCCAATGCCTTGGGTAATGGAATTGGTGCTATGATCATCTCCTCTGAAGGTTTCCACACTCCATTCACTTCCATATTATGCTTCAATTGCACGAACAATATGGCTGAGTATGAAGCATGCATCTTGGGTCTGAAAGCTGCCATTGACTTGAGGATCAAGCATTTGAATGTGTTTTGGGATTTCGCTCTAGTGATCAGCCAAGTAAAAGGAGATTGGGATACTAAATACCCTAATTTCATCCCTTACAAGGAACCTGTGCTATCACTGATTCCCTACTTCAAAGAGATCACTTTTGACCACTTCCCTAGGGAAGAAAATCATATAGCTGACGCCTTGGCAACCATGTCTTCAATGTTCAAGGTCTGATGGGACAACGAAGCTCCTATGATTACAATTGAGAGATTCGACGAACCTGCACATTGCTGTGAGCTTGACACTGGTATAGGAAATCCATGGTACCATGAGGTGAAGAGATACCTTGAAGCACAAGAGTATCCTGAGGGAGCATTCATCAATGACAGAAAGTTCTTGCAAAGATTTTCAGCCAAATTCTTCCTAAGTAACGAAATATTATACAAGCGCAACCATGATTTTACTCTACTCCGATGTGTGGACAAGAAGGAGGCAGAGGAAATTATGGAAGACATGCACGATGGTCTCTTTGGCACTCACTCAAGCGGGCATACGATGGCTAAGAAAATCCTGAGAGCTGGTTACTATTGGTCAGCAATGGAGACTGATTTCCATCAACATTCAAGGATTTGTCACAAATGCCAAATCTATGCTGACAAGGTCCATGTGCCTCTTATCCCTCTGAAGGTCATGACCGCTCCGTGGCCATTTGCAATGTGGGGCATTGACATAATTAGATAAATCAAGCCCACCGCTTCCAATGGACATCGCTTCATTCTAATCGCTATCAATTATTTCACCAAATGGGTCGAAGCTGCCTCTTTTACGTCAGTCACAAAGAATGTGGTAGCCGGATTCATCAAACACAACCTCATATACCGCTATGGTATCCCCAAAAGGATCATCGTCGACAATGGGACTAACCTCAACAATGCTATGATTACCGAACTTTACATTCAGTTCAAGATCAAGCATCACAGTTCTTCTCCCTATAGACCTAAAGTGAATGGTCTAGTTGAAGCAGCCAACAAAAAAATTAAGAAGATTGTGCAGAATATGGTAGTAACCTACAAGGATTGGCATGAGATGTTATTGTTTTCTCTACATGGCTACTGCACTTCAGCTAGAACATCAACTGGGGCGACTCCCTTTTCCTTAGTCTATGGCATGGAAGATGTTTTACCAGTAGAAGTTCAAATTCCCTCACTAAAAATTATGAATGAAGCAGGCCCAGGCGAAGACGAGTGGATTCAAACGAGATTGGATCAATTGAACTTGATCGATGAGAAGCGATTGGCTGCTGTTTGTAATGGTCAGACGTACCAAAAACGTATGATCAAGGCTTTCAACAAAAAGATCAAGCCTCGAGTATATCAAGCTGGTGACTTGGTGATAAAGCGCATCATTCTGCCACAAGGAGACCCCAGGGGAAAATGGACTCCCACCTACGAAGGGCCATTTGTTGTCAAGAGAGTGTTCTCTGGCGATGCCATGATGCTGACTACCATGGATGGTGAAAACTTCCCACATCCTATAAACGCGAACATAGTCAAAAAATACTATGCATAAAGGACCCGCTAGGTTGACACACCTAGGCAAAATAAGGGCATCCTAGCAAACCAAAAGGTTTGGGCAAAAATTAGGAATATATGCAAAAGATTGTACACCCGGCAAGTTGAAAACTCGAAAGGGCGACTTGGGTAAAAATGGGTATCCTAGTGGAATGAAAACCCGAAAGGGCGGTCCAGGCAAAAGTTAAGGATTGAAAGCGTATGACTATGTCCCGTGGAATCACCACAATCAACTTTATCACCAAGTTCCAAGTTCAAACGGTCCAAGTTCAATCCAATCAACTTTTGTCAATGGCAAGGGGAATTCAAAGACATTGGGGCAATAGTAGAGTTGGAATGCAATGAGATCATTTCCACACGGCTATTTGTTTTTGTTTTCAATCTTTGTTTTCCTTTTGACGATTTCCTCTTACTAGGATCTCCGTCTCTTTGTACAAAAACGCCTATTCATGGGCAAAATATCAATACAAATATACTTTGAAGTGTAAATTTTCTGTTTTTGTTTTGAATGCAAAGTTGTCCCATGGCTAAAATTGAACGAACATATGCATATGAACATAATTAAAACTATTTTACACATGTGTCCTGCTAAGCATCCACAAACATCTCTTTAATGTATATGGAATATCCCCACAGAGTTATTTCATTAGATTATCCCCACAAGACAGCTACAATAAACCAATCCTCAACAAATTTACCCACAAAGTTTCTTTGCACAGGTTAATCTCCAACCAGAGTCTCAATCTCTTGGCAACTCTCTCCCCAGCTAAGTTGACCCTACAAGAAAGAGAACTCGCCTCGTCAGTAGTTCATCAAGTATTCATCAACATGGTTTATTTCCCCAACAAATAACGAGTAGCATAACTCCCCATTCGAGTTTGTATTCCCCCGGCATAGTCTATCTTCTCCAGCTGAGTATATCCTTCCCAAGCTGAGTATATCCTCCCCAAGCTGAGTCTGTCTTCCCCGACTGAGTCCACACTCTCCAGCTTAAGTTTGTCTTTCAGACTATTGCAAATTAAAGGGCCACAACCCCTAATCTCTAGTAAAGTCGTCAACAAAACCTTTACTATCTCCAAAAGATACTATGAAGCCTAGACCCGACCAAATAATAGTATAACTTTCAAATACGATGAAACCTGGACCCGACTAGATAATAGTTTAACTCTTCAAGATATGGAAGAACTTGGACTCAACTAGACCAGGATTTAACTCCTTTCCCTAGTAGAGTTTTCCTCTACCCCAATAAGTTATTGTGAAGCCTGGATACGACCAGATATGAGTTTTCAACATCATATTTTCAAGAAAGTTATTATGAAGCTTGGATCAGCCCAAGATAACAATTCCCCTCAGAAGTTTGTTGCAAAACCTGGAATTCGACCAGATAACAACTAAATTCTAAGCGAGTAACTGTAAAGCCTGGACCCGACCAGATATCAATTTAACCTTATCTTCTTCAGACAAGTTTATTATGAAGCCTGGACCCGACCAGATAGCAACTAACTTCATCCACCTCAAAATCTGTGAAGCTTGGATCCGACCAGATATCAGTTTTCAAGCAAGTTATTGTGAAACCTGGAGTCCGACCACATAACAACTAGCTACATTCGCTAGCAAGACACTATGAAGCCTGGACCCGACTAGATAATAGTATAACTCTTCAAAAACTATGAAGCCTGGACCCGACCAAATAGTAGTTATCACTTCAAGTTACTATGAAGCCTGGACCCGACTAGATACCAATTCAACTTTATATTTTCTAACAAGTTACTACAAAGCCTGGAATCCGACCAGATAACAGTTAACTTCCTTATCCCCAGCAAGTTATTGTGAAGTTTGGATCCGACTAGATAACAATTCAACCCCAAGAAATCTTCTGCAAAACTTGGAATTCGACCAGATAGTAGTTAATTTATCCTTCCCCGGTAAGTTACCGTGAAGCCTGGATCCGACCAGATAGCAGTTGACTTCCTCATCCTCAGCAAGTTGTGAAGCCTGGACCCGACCAGATAACAACTAACATTCAAGAGATATTCCCCAGCGGAAGCATTCTGCCAACAAAGTTTGAAGATATGTATACTCTTCATCCCCAACAACAATCCGGGACTCAGCTTCCCAAAATTCCTCAGCAGCAGTCAGGGATTTATTTTCCCGAACAAATATGCATCTCACATTCATATATCATAGTATATACATACGAAATTCATCTAGCATAATACCACATCTTGTGAACATCATGCATGCATCTGCATTTTACTAACCTTTTTGTCCCACAGGTGAAACATCAGGTTTTTAGTATAAATCGACCAAAGATTTATGCTGACACTTCTTCCAGTGTTTACCATCATTCCTCCAAATGGCATCTATAAGCCCATTCACAATACATCTTCGAGTGTAAATTTCTGGGTATTCTAGTGTTCAATTATCTTCCACCTTCAAGTCACAAATGGCGGATCCGCCAATCTAACTCTTCAGGTTTAAGAAGATTGAACAGGGGCAGCTGTTGTACCCTAAAATTTTCCCTCTCATTTCTCAAGTAATCTCTCACAAGATCTCCTTTGATTCAAGACTGCACAAGGGTTGATCAGCTCAAGACACCTCCTCAAGCACTGATAATTGAAAATTAGGGTTTGAGTTTGCACAAGGAAAAATGAACTTTTAATGCCTTATATTACTTTCATGGATCATTTTGGACTCTCAAGATTGCTCATGTCAAGTTTCAAGTCTTGGGTCATATTTTTGCTCAGTCAATTGATCAGTTGACCTAAAATCAGTTGTATTTGGGAAAAAGTAAATTATGGTCAATTTACAGTCAAACTTCATAATTTTTTATCCATATCAACATCATGAACTCATATATATCAATTGATCAAGTTTGGACCATAATTCCTCAAAAATTTTGATCAGACCATCAAAAGGGCAAAATGGTCAAAATTAGGGTTTTGACTAAGAAGGAGCAATTTCTGATTTTTGACCTAGCAAATGATTTGTTGGTTTGAGGCATGACCTCAATGATTCAAATGCTTCATTTTGACCTAATGGCATGACTCAAAACATCTCTCAAGATCAATTGGTTGACAGTTGAATTTTAGTCAACTGATGAAAAGTCAATTGTACACTGAAAAGTCAAACTTTGACTTTTTGATCAAAATCAAGTATCAAAGATCACAATTGATCAAAACATGTAAAAATATGAAAAAATTTCATCAAGAAATTAAAAAGTCAATATTTCATTTGTCAAAATTTCTAAACTTAGAAATTTTTCTAAGTGTTGGAAAGTCATATTTTTTCATAACTTTGAGCCAAATTTTCACCATGATGCAAGATGATTCAAAGGAAACTTCCAACATGAAAGTTGTATATCTCAATGAGATATAAAACATTGCAGAACATAACTTCTCCTAGAAATTCATGGATTTCAAGTTATGATTTTGTGAAGACATGTTCATGAAACTTGAAAAACTTAGTGAAATTTTGCCCTAGTTTAGGCAGGATTTTGACCTACCTTCATGGCAATTTTTCACATGGTTCTAAGATTAATATTCAAATATATCCAACATAGAGGTTATAGAGGATGTTACAAGATTTCCAAAATATCCAAGAACTCATTGATATCATGCTTGAGCAAGGAGAATCGAAGGCAAGAAGTTAGGGTTTCATTCTCACATTACAAGTCATTTCTTGATGAACACATAACTCAATTTCAATGTTTGGCTGCATAATCTTGCTCTGCAGGTCTTCTAACTTGTGTATTTATCCATCATTAATAGATTACACAAACTTTTGAGCTATAATCCAAGTGGTTTAAGCTTTACCCAATTCACATCGTCATTTTGGGAAGAAAGTGAAGAATGTCATTCTTGAAAAGCAAGCTTTATGCACAAAGTCAATTCTTGAGCCTCTAACTTGTTTCCTATTATTATTATTATTATTATTATTATTATTATTATTATTATTATTATTATTATTATTATTATTATTATTATTATTATTATTATTATTATTATTATTATTATTATTGTTATTATTGTTATTGTTATTATTGTTATTCTTATTATTCTTATTCTTATTATTATTATTACTATTATTATTATTACTATTATTACTAGTATTATTATTATTACTATTATTACTATTATTATTATTATTATTAATATTATTACTATTATTATTATTATTATTATTATTATTATTATTATTATTATTATTATTATTATCATCATTATTATTATTATAACAATAATAATAATAATAATATTATTATTATTATTCCCCTTTATTTTATCTCATTCATATAACACATTTTCTAATTTCAAGTTCTCACATTTTTTCTCCTATCATTTTTGCACTGAAATTAATAATATATTATATTTTAATAATGGGTAAAAAAATTGACATGACATTAAATTTTAATACTAAAACAACAGGAAAAAAAATTTAGTGATTTTAAAAAAAAAATTATTGAAAAATAGAAATATAATTTGATTTTTGGTGCAAAAATATAAAAATGAAAATAAGAACTATTTAAATTTGTTATAAAAAATTTAATTCTTTGAATGAGTTAAAATATAAAGGATACAATTATAATTAAATGTTTTTTAATTTTAATTTTCTTTATGTGATCATGCTAAAAAATAACACGCTTTATTTTTCAATTATTTAATATTTAAAGGATTATATTAATAATTAATATAAATAATGAAAAATTAATAATTGTGATAGTTAAAAAGCAAATATTGTTTACAAAAAAGAAATACACATTTGACAATTCAAAATTTAAAAACATATATTACCCCGTTATTCATTCAATTAAATAGTTATTTTAAAGAGTTTAATTGTTATGGTGTAATTAGGGATGTAAGTGGATATTTATAGGGACACATAAGATGATATATGTGTCCGCCCTGTTAGATAAATATAATATTTATATATGTTTTATATTCGTGTGGATATTCATTAAACGGATAATTCGCGAGTTTTAAGATTTCACATATATTTATAGATATTCATAGATATTATTTTTTAAATTATTTATAAAAAAATATTTTCAACTCCTTTTAAAGATACTAAAACTTATTATCACGTAACATCTATATAAATCTCTTTTATTTTAACAATAAAATTTTATCACATTAATTTTCTTCATTTTCACCAAAACATAATATCTATACATTTAATTTTTAACAAATAAATGAAAGATATTATGATTCCGAGTTATGATGAAAGAGCTTACGACGAAAGAGTAGAAAGGAAGGAACTAGTTGGACTGAAAAAGGGTGATATTAGTTGGTTGGACGGTGTAATTGTTAAAGTGAGGTATGAAATAAAGAAGAAGTTTAAATATGAAATGTAAAATAGGAAAAAATATGAGAAGACTAGTTTTTTAGAAAATGAAAAGACATGGTATAATAAATTAATTATTATAAAATAAAGAAAAATAAAGAATAAAGAGAAAAGAGAAAGATATGATAATTCTGTATTATTTCATCGGTGTATTTCAACAAAGAGATTGATCCTATTTATAGGATAATATCCCGACAATGTAATAAATACAAATTGTTATAAATAAAGAATAAAATCATTGAGAAACAATCACCCAATTATTCATAACACTCCCCTTGGATGTTTGTTTAGGATATGCCTCATTAAAACCTTATTAGAAAAAAGTTAGTGGGAAAAAATCTAGTGAAGGGAAAAGAGTACATATCCTTTAAAAAAATCATTTCCCTCCCTCAATTGAACGAATTCAGTTCTCACCCTCAGCTGAATAATCACTTCTTCTATGATGAAGGTCAATCTTTTATACTAAAAAGCATGTAAGATTACCACATGAACAAATTCGTTGGAGCTTAAATCACCACTTTGCTGAAGATCACGAGTGAAAAAAACTTTGGAGAAATTGTTTTGTTCGATCTCCTTTAATGTAACCATCTTTCAGTTGAGTAATGCATGCAATATTATCTTCATATATGGTTGTTGTATTTCTTTCTAGAAGTCAAATCACGAGTATTTTGTGTGTGTTGAATTTGGAATCTCAATCAAGCGCATTATCGACTTGCCTCATGTAGTGCTAAAAATTTCTTCATGATTAGACGAAGTTGGTTATGATTTGCTTCACTGTCTCCATGAAAAGTTGTACCACCATAAGTAAACAAGTAATTTGTATGATCTACCATTATGAGGATTTGTAAAGTATTATGTTTCTGCATAACCTGTTAATTCTAATTTGAATACGAATAAAACAAACTCATGTCCATTTACCCCTAAAATAACGAAGTATATTTTGACTTTGCTCCAATGCCTTGGTGTAGGAGAAGAACTATATCTTGTTAGAAGAGTAATATTACTTGATACATGCGTATAATTAGCAACATAGATCAATGTTTGAAATACACTGAGATATGATACTTCAGGACCAATTAATTTTTCCATCCTCTTCTCGAGGTCTAAAAGGATCTTTTGCACATTCAATTATCTACCATCATAGAGGTAGAGAACATGTGAGATTTATCCATAAAGGAATATTTTAACATTTTTGCTATATACGAGATTTTTCCATATAAAAATGTTTTAACACTTTTTCTATAAAACATTCTTGGTGTATGCAAATTCCATTGTCTAAATGTTGACCTTTTAAGAACTTTGTCTTTTTCAAGTCCTTCACATCAAATCATTTATTTAAATAATTTATAGTTTTTGGAAACTCTTAAGGAGTTCTAATAATATTTATGTTATCCACATGAATATCTATTGTATCAAATTCTTTTTAAGATATTTTCATAAAAATACAAGAACATTTGGAGTTATTTGTATATCCCTCCTTTAACAAATCTTTACTAAGACGATTATACCACATGTGTCCATATTGTTTTAGCTCATAAAGAGACTTGTTCAATTTTATGGAGTAATTTTCTCCATATCCAAAATTATGTGTCTCTGATATATTAAATTCTTTAGGGAGTTTCATGTAAATGTCACTATCAAGTGAACCGTATAAATAAGATGTCACAACATCTATCATGTTCATATTAAGCCCTTCATGCGCTACAAGGCTAATCAAATATTGAAAAATTAATTAAATCCACTAAAAGTGGATATGTTTCATATAAATCAATCTTAGATCTCTGCGAAATTCATTGAGCAACAAGTAAAACTTTATACAGTTCTTATTTTGCTTTTTCACAAAAACTTATTTATATCCCATTAGTTTTACACCTTGAGGCGTTTGGACTATATGTCCAAAATCGAGTCACTTGTAAAGTGAGTTTAATTCTTCTTCAATTGAATATATTCATTTTGGTCAATTCTCACTTTATCTATAATCTTGGATAGACTTTGATTTATGATATGTTCATTTTGACCAATTCTCACTTTGTCTACAATCTTTGGTAGATTTTGTTTCACAATCCTCGTTATCGTTTATCATCTTTAACGCTATACTGTATACAAATACATTGTCAATATCGACTTTATTTGGTTATCTTAATTTTGGTTCCATTCTATTTCATCCATGACATAATTTATCGAGATATCTTTATTTCATATTTCAAGTACTTGATTAGTTCTTCTGGAACTGAAAAATAAATTATATCAAAGTGCTCTTAGAATTTTCATATCCTCACTTGGGTCATCTTTAACTTTAGTTTATTTTCTTGGTAGAGGACTTGCAACATTGGAACCGAATTTTCTACCACACTTCCGACATGGCTACAACTCATTTATAATATTAGATTGTCCAATAGGAAAATCCACTTTGAGTGGAGTATAAGCAGCTGATAATTTGTTTCATAGACTTTACAAATGAATTGTGTTTTGAACTTCGAGGATCAAATAATATAATAATATTTTATTTCAAATTGTTCATTTGAACTTTTGGTTCACAATTTGAGCTTCTTATTCTCCCTCCCTAATGTTGAAAAAAATTAATTTTTCAATAGATAATCAGCCTACTAGGCTTCAAGCACATATCTAATTATCGAACCAAGATAAACCTCAAATACAATATTCATATAAAATGAATTTTCTCAATATTCTTTCAAAAATCATCTTAGCATACTATATTGGAGCAATTGAATATACACAACACATCCAAAAGTTTACTTAGATGAGAAGTATTCAATTATTAACCTAAAATAATTTGTAAGTTAATGAGAGATTAACATATAATAACTTGTTGGCATAATGCGAATAAATATTTGAATAATCATGGTTGTGTGTTTCAAATATATAATTTATTACCTATGATATCATAAGAATCTGCCAAGTAATTAACTTTAGACATCTAAAGAATGGATCTTCAAGTCCATTTTTTATGAACATGTGCTATAAGATATTCAATATCAAATTTAATAATATATGTGATACTTATCAAGAAAATTTTGAATTGAGATCTTAGTATGAGAAAACAACTTCACGAACTTCTGGTTGTGAGTAGACAATAAATATTTGCATGATATTTTAGTCGATGCAATAATTAATGTTCAGGTTCTTCAATATTCATTTTTGCATCATAAAACATTCGAGATGACACAAGCGATTTCGTCAGCAGCAACACACTTAAATGTGATTTGTAAATTTCTAGTTTACAATAATACATATGAATCTATTCTTCTAATTTGTATCAATTCATAGTAAATAATAAATAAAAAATATAGATTGATGGTATGTAATATAATTACAAGTTCCACATTTAAATCATAATTTTTTAAATTTTGCTAAAAATCACATAGTACATAAAATACATTACTATATTTTCTTTATATATATATATATATATATATATATATATATATATATATATATATATATATATATATATATATATATATATATATATATATATATATATATATATATATATATATATATATATATATATATATATATATATATATATATATATATATATATATATATATATATATATATATATATATATTGTAGAGTACAAAAATTATTCAACAAATATAAATAATTTTACAAATTTTATGAAAGAATTAGAATTTAATAAAAAAAATTGAAATAAAAGAAAATAAATATTTGTTTATTAGAAAATTACAAAAAGAAAATATATGTATATTATAAAATACATTATTTTTAAGAAAATAATTTATTCAATCAAATCACCATTAAGACTTATCTTTACAATATAAAAATTTCAAAAGAAAAAAAATTACTTTATATTTGGGCGATTCGTTTTATTTTAATTTTTTATAAAACACGATAATAACAATAACACAAATTAATAACATTTAATTATCAAATAAGTACTGGTCAATCTTAATAAATTAGTCACAAAACTATAACATTATGTTATAAAAAAAATATTAAATTAATCACATTGATTTTGTCGATCAATAATTATAATAAATTAATAATATTTTGTTAAGAAATATATATTTTACTATCTTATAAAACTCAACCAGAATCTCTATGATAAAAAATTACGATCCTTCAAAAGATCTTGATATTAAAATATTAATTTATCTAAAACAATGGCTCAATCATCATAGACGATAAAAAAAATTAGATGGTCAATCATTTAGTGAAACATATAGTTCTTAACGAATGATGTTATGGACTGACCCGACAACTTTGAATGGGTCCAATCTAGACCTTTCCTTTGGTGTGGACCGCACGTCCATGACCCGAACCGCCCGTTATCCGTCGACTTGTCCCATCTTAAGTCCGTCTTTTTTTTTAGTTAATTCTAATTGGTACATTTTTTTATGATTTTATTTTATATATTTATTTGTGAATATATGCAGTTTTTTTAAGTAAATTTTGTTAAAAAGATTTTTTATAAAAAATTGTTCTAAAAAATAAGTGATAAATATAATTAAAATGTAAAAAAAAGTCTTTTAATATATTAAAAAATGAAAAATAAATATAAAGAAAGTAAGCAGGCAAGTCCGACTGCCAACCCACCACCTTAGCAGAGCGAACTAGATTTTTATGCTCATTTTTACTTGGCGGGCTTGTCTGTCCCGCTCTTTTTTTAGTGGGCTTAAGGCTGGGTGGGGCGGGAGGGGAAAGGCGGCGTCCCGTTTTGCCACCTCTAATAAAAACAATAATATTTGCAATCCTTTAGGGATGCGGCTTGATAAGTTCTTCATATTATTCTTCAGGGATATTTGATAAGTTCTTTAGAAACTATATATCAAACTCAATATTATTCTTCAGGATATTTGATCTTTCAGAGATGCTTTATAAGTTTTTCAGGAACTAAGAATGCTTTGTAAGTTTTTCAGGAACTATATATATAATGTTATTTTGCGTTCTTCAGGAACTATAAAATGTTATTGTTCTATCCTTAAGGGATGTTTGATACTTATAAGTTCTTCAGGAACTTATATAAATATTCTTTTACTATCATTCAGAGATATATTATAAATAACAGGTAGAGAATATAAAAAAAAGAAGTATCTTCTAAGTGTCAGAGCTTCGTGCTGATATCATATTATAAAATAAAAAAAATAAGTAACAAAGAGAAAAGAGAAAGATCGAATGATTCTGGATTATTTCATCAGTGTATTTCTACAAAGAGATTTGTCCTATTTATAAGATAATATCCAATAAATATAAATTTTTATAAATAAAGAACAAAATCATTGATAAACAATCTTTCAATTATTCATAACACTAATAATATATAAGTAATTCTTAATCTCTTCGTCCCAAGTTATAAGTCACTTTGACTTTTTGCCTAATATACCATCTACTATTTATTTCTCTTCCTTTTTTCTATTCTTTAAATTTTGCTTTTCAATGTACTTATTGAAAGATATTTTTATAAAGTCATACATCATTTATCTTTTCCATAAAATAATAATTACATTTGTTAATTTGCCAAAATATCCTATAATTTAGTACAAATAAAATATAATTTATTAACGAATATAGATATTTGCGAACATAAGTATCATTAAACTCATATTTATATCTATTTATAAACAAATATTTAAATATTTATTTATTTTACCCATAAATATCTATTAAACTATTCACTCTTTATGACAAATTTTATTACATATATTCAGATATACAAATTTATTTGTCATTTCTAACTGTAATAATTTTACACCACCATCAATATATTATAATAATTCAAATGTATTACTTTAAACAAAGTTAAAATAAAAGTTAAATATTTAAAATAAATTAATATTTATGATTAATTGATATATACAATATTTTTATATTATTTATTAAATTCTATTTTAAAAGATAAAATCACCTTCTTTTTTTTAATTCAAACTTAAATAATATACATGTTTAATTAAATTTAATGAAAATACATAGACAATGTAAAAGAATTTTACATTAAATGTTACAAAAAAATTTAGTTTTTATATTAATCACTTAAAATAATGTAATTGGATAATAGTGATGAATTGAAAATGTAAAAGTAACCGTGTATAGTTAATCGGGTAAGAATTTATTCAAAAACGAATGAATAAAAATTAGTAAATTCTTTAAACTTTTTAAGTAAACATATTAAATCTCTAAAAATGTGTTTTTTTTTCTAATTAGATAAACACAGTGATCCAAAAAGAAGCAAGAACAACAATTACTAGAGTGAGAGTTGAGCGGAAGGTGTTGCTGAGAGACGAGTCTTGCCTCTGCGCTTAACTTGAACAAGAATAAAACTCTCGAGTCTTGTTCACACACTTCCATTTCTGAATCCATTGCTATGAAATTTTGAAAATGAGTAATCAAACGCTGCGTTTTGCATTCCTTCTCCTTCTCTGTTCCTCCGTCTTCTCATGGAAGAAAGAAGAGTTCCGAAACTGTAACCAAACCCCATTCTGCAAACGAGCTCGATCTCGCACCCCCGGTTCCTCCGACCTCATCGCCACCCACGTCGCCATCACCGACGGCGACCTAACCGCAAACCTAATCCCCAAATCCCAATCCGAATCCAATCCCAAACCCTTGATCCTCACCCTATCCGTTTTTCAAGACGGAATTCTCCGTCTCAAGATCGACGAAGATCCTTCCCTTAACCCTCCCAAAAAACGCTTCCAAGTACCTGATGTCGTCGTTTCGCAATTCTCCGACACTAAACTCTGGCTTCAACGACTCACTTCCGAAGATGACGGTCTTTCCTATGCTGTTTATCTTTCAGACGGTTACTCCGCTGTTCTCCGTCACGATCCGTTTGAACTCTTCATCCGTGACGATAACTCCGGGGATCGTGTGATTTCGTTTAACTCCCATGGTTTATTCGATTTCGAACATCTTAGAGAGAAAAACGAAGATGAAAACTGGGAGGAGACTTTCCGGTCTCATACCGATAAAAGACCATACGGTCCTCAGTCGATTAGCTTCGATGTGTCTTTCTATGATGCTGATTTTGTTTACGGGATTCCCGAACGTGCTACAAGCCTCGCGTTGAAACCGACCAGGGGACCTAATGTTGAAGAATCAGAACCTTATAGGCTTTTCAATTTGGATGTTTTTGAATACATTCACGAATCGCCGTTTGGACTCTATGGTTCGATTCCGTTCATGCTTTCTCACGGGAAAGCCAGGGGTACTTCTGGGTTTTTCTGGCTCAATGCTGCTGAGATGCAAATTGATGTTCTTGCTCCTGGTTGGGATGCTGAGTCAGGGATTTCGCTTCCTTCTTCGCAGAACAGGATTGACACGATGTGGATGAGTGAAGCTGGTGTGGTTGATGCTTTTTTCTTCGTTGGTCCTCGGCCTAAAGATGTTTTGAGACAGTATGCTGCGGTAACAGGACCTTCGGCTCTACCTCAGATGTTTGCAGTGGCTTATCATCAGTGCCGGTGGAACTATCGTGACGAGGAGGATGTTGAGAATGTTGATGCTAAATTCGATGAATATGATATACCTTATGATATTTTGTGGCTTGATATAGAGCATACTAATGGGAAGAGGTATTTTACTTGGGATAGGGTTCTTTTCCCTAATCCTGAGGAGATGCAGAGGAAATTGGCTGCTAAAGGGAGGCACATGGTTACCATTGTGGATCCTCATATTAAGAGAGATGACAATTTTCATTTGCATAAGGAGGCATCTGAGAAAGGGTATTATGTTAAGGATTCCAGTGGTAATGATTTTGATGGTTGGTGCTGGCCTGGTTCATCGTCTTACGCCGATACTTTGAGTCCTGAAATTAGGTCCTGGTGGGCTGATAAGTTTTCTTATCAAAGTTATGTTGGTTCAACTCCTTCACTTTACATATGGAATGATATGAATGAACCTTCTGTCTTCAATGGTCCTGAGGTATTTCTATTATTTCAAATATTTTCCTTCTACTTACCATCATCGTTCATGTGATTTAGCAGTTGAATTGTGACACCACAATAGTAGCTTGTCTGTTCTATCAAATCACACTCAAGGACAAGACTAAGCATCCCTAACTGATTTAAGATTCAGGCAATACAAAATTATGAGGGAGATTCTGAAATTTGGTTGACCCACAGTGAATTCAAATCAGCATTGACTACTAGATCTGTTAGAAAACGCGTAATGTGTTGCTACAATTGTCAGAGATCCCATTATTCTACTCACCAACAATGTCCCAAAATTGTTTAATGATGCAACTTGTGGTTGCTGTTGTCTTGTGTCTCTACTTGTGAGTTGTGACTCCTCATTTGAGTCCTCATGATGTCTATTTTGTACAGTGTGATTTAAAATTTTATGAGTTGAGCCTGGATCTATGGATTTTTTTAAATCTACACATCCGCACTGTATTTGTAACATTATGCTTGTATCCAGGTGACAATGCCTAGAGATGCTTTACATTATGGAGGTGTTGAACATAGAGAGTTGCACAATGCCTATGGGTATTACTTCCACATGGCAACAGCTGAGGGGCTTGTGAGGCGTGGTGAAGGGAAAGACAGACCATTTGTTTTGTCAAGAGCATTGTTTGCTGGAAGTCAAAGGTATGGAGCAGTTTGGACCGGTGATAACACTGCCGATTGGGATCAGCTTAGAGTTTCTGTTCCAATGGTTTTGACCCTTGGTCTTACTGGGATGTCATTCGCGGGTTAGTATCATCCTTCTTATGGTGCATTAATTATTTTGTTGTTCTTTCCTTCACATATTCACAGGCAGACAGTCTACAACTTTGCACAAGTTAGCATTCTCTGCTCAGATGATGACAATCATGTATGTTATGCAGGTGCTGATGTTGGTGGGTTTTTTGGAAATCCGGAAACTGAGTTATTAGTCCGCTGGTACCAGCTAGGAGCTTTCTATCCTTTCTTTAGGGCCCATGCCCATCATGACACAAAAAGACGAGAACCATGGTTGTTTGGGTAGGACTAAATTTCTTTTAAGATTTCTATGTCCCAAAGTCAATATGCCATTAGGTCTTTTGCCATTCCCTTCATTTTATGCTTATTCAAAGAAAAGATAAAACAGTGGTTTTCTAATCATTTTTTCCTTGGTTAAAAGCTGTTTTCCTTTGAAATATAGTCAAATGTGATTTAATAGAAGGACTTTATAAAGGGATGAATAACTGTACAAATCTTAGATATAAATGAATTGATGTTATATTGTATATCTAACATAGAAGCGCAAACTAGTATCACAGGGACACAATCACCAAAAACCCTAACAAGTTTACACACTTAGACCTTTCCCTGTCCCCATAAGCAAGGGGGTTTAGTTTTTTATTTTCTTTTGCATAAGTGCCAAGGGGGTTTAGTAAGTGGCAATGTTGATTGAATTATAAGAAATGCAATACAGATGTACCAAATTTACCTACTATATGCCCCTTGACTATCAAATGGATCCTGAATTTTGTGGTTATCTGTACTGTTTGTCAACATTGCGAATTAATTGTCCTTCTGATTCTGATATTGCAGAGAACGGAATACAGGATTAATTAGAGATGCTATACATGTTCGTTACGCACTTCTACCATATTTCTACACATTATTCAGGGAGGCTAACACTACTGGTGTTCCTGTGGCTCGTCCAATATGGATGGAATTCCCATCCGATGAAGCTACTTTTAGCAATGATGAAGCTTTCATGGTTGGGAACAGTATTTTAGTGCAAGGGATCTACACCGAGGTGCTGTAGTCAGTTAGCAGACACATATGATTTCTTTCAGCTTATCATTTCTTTCTTTTTTGTGGTCCTTATTTGAAGTTTTTATAATCGTTTATTGCTGGCAGCGAGCTAAGCATGCATCCGTCTATTTGCCCGGGAAACAATCCTGGTATGACCTAAGAACTGGAACTGTGTACAAGGGAGGGGTGACACACAAGTTAGAAGTTACAGAGGAGAGCATTCCCGCTTTCCAGAGAGGTGGGACCATTCTACCAAGGAAGGACCGCTTTCGGCGAAGTTCCACTCAGATGACAAATGATCCCTTCACTCTGGTAAGTTTTTGTGCTGATTCCATGTGATTTTTGTGAATCTGTTAAAATGGCTCATGTTTGACTGTTGTATTTCTATTCATGCCCTTTGTTGACAATATGGATGTTAAAATAGAGTTTATGTTGACATCAGGCCATCAGTAGTCTGACTTAGAGTAGTGGGAGAGCACGATAATATGTTTTGAAGTTTAATATTTGAGCTTCTGACCTATCTATTATGTAGATTTTGAATTGTTACATATAATATGCGTTTTGCCCATTTTAGTCTGTACTTGAGATTTGGAAACTGAATGATTAAGACAGTAAAAGCAAGTTTTGATGCCCACATGTGTGTACATCCTACCAAGTAAAATTAAAAAAAAAGTCATTTGGCTACTCCCGTAGAATATGCCTGGTGAGTTTAGAAGTACCTGGATACTGATTAGTTGAGTAACATGGTTATTTGTTGTACTCTGCATTCCATAAAAAAAGTGGCCCTGTAAGAATGAGTTGGGAAATGTAGCGTGGCTATACCTTGTTTGTAACTTATGACATCTATGGAAAGTAGACTACTAGTTTGCTCGATGATAAAATTATTATTGTTTGTTTGACAGGTTATAGCTCTGAATAGCTCCCAAGCAGCTGAAGGTGAGCTGTACATAGATGATGGCAGCAGTTTTGGTTTTCTAGAAGGTGCCTTTATCCATAGACGATTTATTTTTGCAAACGGGAAGCTTACATCTGTAGATCTGGCACCTACTTCTGGTGGTAATGTTAGTCATAGATCAGATGTTGTCATTGAGAGGATTATCCTGCTAGGACACACTCCTGGCTCAAAGAATGCACTGATTGAACCCTCAAATCAAAAGGTTGATATAGAACTTGGGCCTCTTTGGGTTCAAAGGGAACGTTCGCCAGTTTTCATGACCATACGTAAACCAAATGTCCGTGTTGCAGAAGATTGGACCATCAAAATTTTGTAATTGGTAGTGCAAAATAATCTGTTATTTAGTCGACTTGATTTGAAGTTCAACTGCAAAAGTTAGGGTAAGGAAAAAGAAGTCTTGAAGAATGCCCGTGCACAAATACATTTTCAGCTGCTTGTTTAATGACTTAGGATTTGAGATTGAGATATGTATTCTTGGAAGGCAGACTTCAATTTAGCCTACGGAATTAATTTGACAAAGATAGTTTTTATCATCTGGAATGGTCTTCTATGCTGGCTTTTGGGAAAGTACATTGATGTATGCAATAACACTTACTTTATGTAAGTTCATTTCAAAATCAAAATAGTCGATTAAGGGACTTATACTGAGTATTTAAGGATATTAGATAACCCCTTTAGCGGCACTCTTGTTATTCAGTTTTATTGAAAGTTAAAATAATATGCATATGGCCGCAACCGAGTATAGCTGATTGAGAAGTTTATGATTAATTTCTCTTTAGTTGTGCTGCCTCTATAATAGAAAAGTTGAGAGTAAAAGAAAAGAGAAGACACGATAGATAGAGAAGTGAGTAGCCAAAAATGGGTCCAAAAATTGTAATGCCGGGCTATTTTAATCTGAAGTTTATAAAAAAACATATTTGAAATCAATAGACTTCACTCATTTTTGTCTTTTATTAAGAGTTCTAACATATGTAAATATATGACTTGAAGTGGGAACAATTTTCATCCTACAAGTCAATTATGTAGGTTGAGTTAGGTTCAATCACATTCTTAACATGGTATCTAGAATCTACTTAGAGACAATCTGTCATCGTGCTTATCCAGTTGATCAACTGTCTTACGGTGAAAATTTTTTGGTAAATCGTGTCATAATTACGGTTTGCCCTCCCTCCATACACAATAGTGATTCATTTCGTCATCAGTTTTCGAATTTCTCCGATCACTACTGTCGTCGTCGCTACTGTTTTTGGCGATCTTTCAGAAAACCAACATTATCGGTAGAAGTGCCTCCTCTGATTCGGCCTATTCCGACGACTTTTTCACCGACCCACTCGTCTTTCTGCCCTTGTTTCAGATCCGACCTCATTTTATTTTCCACTCGAAAAATTGTGATCCAGTTCAAACAGAGTCTTTTTCATCTGATTCACGTGATATTTTCTCTCTTCAGATACTCATGACTACTCCTCAAAATTTTACGCCAAACTACGATGATTTCCTCAAGTGATATCAGGATTATCAGAACTCAGATTCTACTGCTTCGGTTGCACACACTGGTAATTCATATGTTTGTCTCTCTCAATCATCTTCTCTTGGACCTCGGGTCCTTGATTCTAGTGCGTCTGATCATGTTATCGGTAATAAAAATATTTTATCTTCCCTCTCTACCTCTGGTTTCTTACCTACTATAACTTCTGTCAATGGTTCTCAAACCCGATTAGAAGAAATTAGTATTGTTCAAATTCTACCTTCTCTCTCCGTTACTTCTGCTCTCTATGTACCTAATTGTCTATTTAATTTACTTTCAGTCAGTCGTTTAACTCGCTTTCTTGATTGTATTATCATCTTCACTAATAGTAATGTCTTCCTGCAGGATCGGAGTCCGCGAAGGACGATTGACGTCGAATGTGAGTTTCAAGGTCTTTATTATCTCTCAATGTCATCTCAGACATGCTCAGTCAAATATTCTTCACTCACTATCCATGCTCAGTTAGGTCATCCTAGTCTTCCCAAACTATAGAAGTTGGTGCCATATTTATCAAAGGTATCTAATTTACTTTGCGAGTTGTGTTAGTTAGGGAAACACACTCGTAGTCGGTTTCTCAATCGAATCAATAAACGAGCTTCGTCCCCTTTTGCTTTAGTTCACTCTGATCTTTGGGGTTCCTCACGTACTGTCTCTACTTTTAGGTATTTTGTCACTTTTATTGATGATTTTTCACGTTGCACGTGGTTATTTTTAATGAAAAATATATCAGAATTATTTTCTATTTTTGAAATTTTTTATAAAGAAATAAAAACTCAATACTCGTGAATACTTATCCCAACAATTTCAAACTTTTATGTCTAGTAATTGTATTCTTCATCAAATATCTTATCCTTATACACCTCAACAAAACGGAGTAGTCGAATACAAAAATCGGCATCTCGTAGAAACCACTCAGACCCTACTTTCCCATGGTAATGTTCCACTTCAATTTTGGGGGAACGCCGTGCTAACGACATATTTCCTTATATCTTGAAAAAGTAAGAAACAAAATGTAGTTGCAAGATCAAGCGTCGAGGCAGAGTATAGATCATGGCAATGGTAACATGTGAACTTATTTGGTTAAAACAATTGTTCAAAAAACTTCAAAATAAAGAAGCAAGACACATGTCTGTGATAATCAAGCTGCATTGCACATTACTTCAAATTCAGTCTTCCATGAGAGGACCAAACATATTGAAATAGATTGTCATTTTGTACGAGAGAAGATTGAATCCGGCGGCATCGTCACAAGCTTTGTCAACTCTAATGATTAATTAGAAGACATGTTTACAAAATCTCTGCAAAGTCTCAAAATTAATTATATATGTGGCAAACTTGGTGCATTTGACTTATATGCTTCAACTTGAGGGGGAGTGTTGATATTTATAAATATAGTGTTAAGAATATTTGTATATAGAATAGTCCCACATCGACTATATCATGTGATTAGTTTTGATCTCTATATATAATAAAGTCTTTGTAGTTATTTTTAAATCACACAATTTATTCAAGTATCTCCCAGTCTCTCATATTTTAACATGGTATCAGAGTCTGATTTAGGATCTAGTGGACCTCCTGCTATCAGGTTTCCACTATAGAGTCACCCACCATTTATTTCCAAGCTCCAGATATTCAGTCTTGGGTGCGAAGGGGGTGTATTAAGAGTCATATGTAACACCCTAAAATTTAGAATTATTTATTTAATTGATTATTTGTGATTATCTGTGTGATGTATTATGATATGTGGTGGCGCAATGATGAGAGATAGACGATGATTAGAATTATTTAGATTTAAATAATTTTACTTTATATTATTTAGATTTATAATAATAATTAAATGAATGTTAAGGTGAATAGGAGAATAAGGGCATAAGAGTAAGTGTGTGTATGCATGTGTAAGTGAGGCTACAATGGGAAGATCATAAAAATGGTTTAATTTAATAAGAGAAATAGGAATCATTATGTACAATCGAGGAAAAATTGGGAGAATGTGAAAGAAGATGCTAGGGTTCAGAGAGGAGAACTCTATAGAACGCGAAGGAAGAGGTCGATCACTAGGAATTTGAGGTAAGCGGTGTAATCAAGTTTATTATGATTGATATGGTGTTAAGATAAATGTAGGATTTTTGTTTGTATGATAATTTGATGAAAAGCACGATGAATACTATGATGAAATTGTGTGATGATGACATTGATATACCATGATTCCTATGTGATATGTGTATAATGATGTATTGTTGTTGAATTGTGATAATATGACGATTATTATAGTTTTAGACTGAGTTTGGTACTGTAATCATAATTGGAATGAGGCTGGAACAGAAGCAAAATCGCAGCGTCACCAAGCGAGCCAGTCGCCCAAGCATCGTCGGGCGAGCCAAGCGGTAAGGGGAACGGTGGAAAAGGTGAGCCCTTGGAAAATGTACGAGGAGGGGAGATCGCCAGAGCTTCTTTGGGAGAGCGAAGCAGCAATGAACCCAATCGCTCTTTTCGTCGGACAAGCAGGAGGCGAGCAGAGCCCCTCCAGGGTCGTCGTGCGAGGCTGAGGCGAGCAGTCTAGCAGTGATTTTCAAAATATCGTAACTTGATTTTTAGGATTCTGTTTGATGTGTCATTCGAAGCATTGGGAAGCTGACACACATAACTATATTATGATAGAATAATAGGGGTAATTACATGTATTATTCTTGTGCCTAAGTATGTATGATTTTGAATCATTATATGTTTGGTGTGTTAAGCGTTTTATTTTAATGATGAATTTGATGTTGTTGTGAATCTGTTATGAAGTTTCTATGATGTCGCTGTGATGAATTGATGTTACATATGGTGATGTTTTAATGATGTGCATGTTTAAATATGTAACCCATGTTATGTGAAGATGATTATGTGAATGATAATGCAATTTATTAGCCATGGTCGAACTTTATGTGATGTTGTTGTGTATCATGCATTCATAGCATTTTGGACGGTGGTCCGCTATTAACAAGCCACAATTCCACTGTGTGGATTGAGTGTGTTTGTGATGTGCTCCAGTTCTAAGAGGCAATTAATCCTATGATGGGGATCATGGAGGGTGATGAACCAGGTGTTCATAAATTTGGTACCACATGCATTGTGTCAGTTTTATTGCATTAACATCCTATGTGGCATTGCATGAGTTTTGTTGATGAATTGTGTTGATGAGTTGTGATGTGATGATAATTGTGAACTATGTGAGTATATGGTGATTTTGATGATGAAAGATGTATACGTGTTGTTTTGATGTATCAGTGTTAGTATGAAGTGTTGATGAATGATATATGTAGTTATATGATGATGTTGATTATAACTACTAATATTTTCCTTATATATTTTATAATGAATTACGACTACTCACTCTTTCTGTTTGAATGTGGCCTCCACGTGGATAACACACAGATGCTTAGGATTAGCGTGTAGGAACGTCAAAGATAGCTTTGGAATATTTTATTAGTTTCGTTGATTAGAAGGTGTCTTGCTCTGATATGTAACATCGAGTTGGGAATGCTTTGTTTTGCGAATGTTATGTTCCTTTTATGTTGACGTACTTTATGACAGTTTGATTGCTAAACCAGTTTTAATTCCAACTTTTGATGAGACTAAAATACTATGAGTTTTATTTTATGAAAAGTTTATTTATGACGATGAATCCACTGCGATGTAGTTAAATGATTGATTTTAAAATATAAAAAGGTGTTATTACTATTGATGTAACCCGTGTTATGGAGCATGATTATTATTATGATGTTTTGTATGAAGTGTGACACCCTTGGGTGGTGGTTTTACTTGATTTATTTAATAAATTATATGAGAAATACATGTAGATTAGAAGGGTGTTATATTAGTGGTATCATAGAAGGTCGGTCTGTTCGACCATGTTTTTATATGATGTTTATGTCTCGATGGTCGTTTTGTGTGTAAACACAATCGAAATTCCGTTCCTCTAATGATATGTGCCATATGCAAAGAGAAATGGCTGGAGGAGGAAATGATGATGCAATTGAACTTTGGAGTCATTGGCTCAGGCAATGGCCCAAAATCAACAGAATCCCTAGAATGTAGGAGGGAACAATGAGTTTCGTGCTTTGGAAAGGTTTAAGCAAAACAATCTTCTAATCTTCAAGGACACACATGATCCTAATGGTGCACATGTGTGGCTCAGAAAGATCGAGAAGATCTTCAGAGTGATGGCTTGCTCAGAGGAGCATAAGGTGCAGTTTGGTACCCACATGTTGGAAGCGGAGGCTGAAGACTGGTGGAATGATGCACGTTAGAGGATGGAGATTTTGGGTGCTGAGATCACTTGGACTATTTTCAGAACTGCATTTTTTGAGAAGTACTTCCCTGAATATGTGTGTGGCAAGAAGGATATTGAATTTCTTGAGCTGAAACAAGGGACTTCAACTGTTGTTGAGTGTGCTACCAGGTTTGAAGAGTTGGTAAAGTTCTTTCTGTGTTATAATAATCTAGAAACTGAGGCATCTAAGTGTATCAAATTTGAGAATGGGTCACGTCAAGAGATTAAGCATGGAATTGGATATCAGGAGATTCTCCAGTTTCCTATACTAGTGAATAAGTGCAGGATCTATGATCAGGATACCAGAGCCAAATCTTCCTTTTTAAGAGTTACAATGAGAAGAAGGGGAAAAACCAGAATTATGGTAAACCGTATAGTGCTCTTGCTGACAAGGGGAAACAAAAATTTTATGATGAGAAGAAGCCAAGTGGAGGAGGATCTCTCGCTTCTGTCAAGTGCTTTAAGCGTGGCGAGCAAGGCCATCGTGCTGATATTTGCAACAATAAGGTGCTGAGATGTTATAAATGTGGTAAGATAGGTCACCATGCTTCTGAGTGCAAGAATGAAGGTCTGGCTTGTTTCAATTGTGGTGAACATGTTCACATCATTACCCAGTGTCTTAAGCCGAAGAAGACTTATACTGCTACTTAGACTAATGGTAGAGTGTTTGCTTTGAATGGTTCAGGGGTTTTGAAGAAGGATAACTTGATTCGAGGTACTTATCTTATTAACAATGTTGAGTTGATTGCTATTATTGATATTGGTGATACACATTTGATTATTTCTATTGAATATGCTATGATGTTGGGATTAAAATGATCTTCTATGAATGGTAGTATGGTGGTAGACACTCATGCCAAGGGTTTTGTTACTACTACTTTTATCTATTCGAGTTGTCCTTTAACTATCTTTAGTAAGAGTTTCATGATGGATTTGGTGTGTCTACCCTTGTTCCAAATTGATGTTATCCTTGGAATGAATTGGTTGAGGTTCAACTATGTTCATATTAACTGTTATAATAAGACTGTGAGGTTCCCTAAGTTTGGTGATAGCGGATAGCTGATGTTTCTGCCTGCTAAGCAAGTGTGTTTGCATCATTGCAAATTGACCGTGAAGCTGCAAGTGTTAAATTACATGTTGTCAGTGATTTCCCAGAGGTGTTTCCAGATGAAATTAGTGATTTACCTCCAGAGCGTTAGGTAGGGTTTTCTATAGAGTTGGTAACAGGTACACGTCTGGTGTCGATGGATCCTTATAGGATGCCAGCTTCAGAGTTAGGTGAATTGAAGAAACAATTAGAAGAATTTCTTGAGAAGAAGTTTGTTCCACCAAGGGTCTCTCCGTAGGGTGCTCCTGTGTTGTTGGTTAAGAAGAAGGATGGTAGTATGAGTTTGTGTATGGACTATCGAAAGTTGAATAAGGTGACTATTAAGAATAAATATCCAATTCTGAGGATTGAAGATTTGATGGATCAATTGGTAGGTGCTACTGTGTTTAACAAGATTGACTTGAGATCAGGTTATCGTCAGATTCGTGTTAAACCAGATGATATTCCAAAGATGGATTTCATAACAAGGTATGGTCACTATGAGTACATTGTAATGTCGTTTAGCATATCGAATGCACCCGGTGTTTTCATGGAGTATATGAATTAAACTTTCCATTCATATCTGGATAAGTTTATTCTGGTATTGATCTATTTTAAATTAGAAGAAGAGCATGATGAGCATTTGTGAATTGTGTTGCAAGTGTTGAAAGAGAAGAAGTTGTATGCAAAAGTCTCAAAGTGTCAGTTCCAGTTGAAGGAAATGAGTTTCCTTGGACATGTGATTTCAAATTATGGAATTTTTAAGGATCCTTCTAAGGTTGATGTTGTGTTACAGTGGGAGACTCCAAAGTCTGCCACCGAGATACAAAGTTTTCTTAGTTTAACAGGTTATTATCGCATGTTTATTGAAGGTTTTTCTAATTTGGAATTAATTTTTACTCAGTTGACTCGAAAGGGTCGAGCTTATGTGTGGGATGTTTCATGTGAAGAAAGTTTTGTAGAACTAAAGAAGAAGTTGACGACTACTCCGGTGTTGATTTTGTCTAATCCAAGTTAGTCTTTTATTGTATATTGTGATGCGTCGAAGATGGACAGGTAGTTGCTTATGCATCTAGACAACTGAAAGTTCATGAAAGGAATTATCCTACGCATAACTTGGAGTTGGAAGTTATAGTATATGTGTTGAAGATTTGGAGACATTATCTGTTTGGATCCATATTTGAGGTGTTCAGTGATCACAAGAGTCTGAAGTTCTTGTTTGATCAAAAGGAATTGAATGTAAGGCAGAGAAGATGGTTTGAGTTGTTGAAGGATTATGATTTTGATTTGAGTTACCACTCTGGTAAAGCAAATATTGTGGCAGATGCTTTGAGTAGGAAGTCATTGCATATGTCGATGCTTATGGTACACATGTTGGAATTATTTGAAAAGTTAAGAGATATGAGCTTAGTGAGTGAAGAAACTCCTAACAATGTGAAGTTGGGGATGTTGAATCTAACTAGTGGTATTATTGAAGAGATTAGATAAAGTCATAAACATGATCCCAATTTGGTTGACTGGTTGTTGATAATTAACCAAGGTAATGAGGGTGAATTTCAAGTTGATGAAAATGGTGTAATGAGGTTCGGAAATAGAGTTTGTGTTTCATATGTGCTAGAACTTAAGAAAATTATTCTTAAGGAAGGACATCAAAGTGGTTTAAGTATTCATCCCGGTGCTATAAAGATGTATCAGGACTTGAAGAAATTATTTTGGTGGCCCGACATTGTAAGTGTTTAGTTATTGGCATGTATTTTTGGTAAAACCAGGTGTGTGAATGTCATGACTAATGTCATAACATTCTGGGTTATTAGGTACTTTATGCAGAAAAAAAATGGCATACAGTAGCTGCTCTTTATGAGTGTGTATCTGAGCATTTTGCAAAGATCACATTTATTACATTCTACCAAAATCAGTAAACAAGATTCCTATTGTCATAACCAATGTTAAGACATCCTGTACTGATCTAACAGTTATGCAGTTTGGTTAATTCTGAGATTTTTCAGGAATTTGGTTCATACATTCCAGAACAGAATCTCACGTGGACTTTAGGTTAACTTAGCTCAACCCTAATCTGGTTGATAAAGTCTTGTGACCAAGTCTTGAGGTTAACCCTAATTAACCCTAGCTTTTCGTGGAAGCCCTAACTGAAGGAACAGCTCCATATATATTCAACAGGAAGGTTGTTGGGAAAATCAACTCTTTGACAGAAGATCAACTAGGGGCTATATAGTTTTAACTACTGTAATCCAAGCAAGTATCATTGTGATAAGTGACTTGGAGTAGGTTTTGATTGTAAGGGTTGTGTATCACTCAAAGCTTTGAAGCAAGAGTGTTTGTGTCACTTGATTAAAGCTTTGAAGCAAGGTCAAGTTAGGTTTATGTATCACTCAAAGCTTTGAAGCACGAGTGTTTGTGTTACTTGATTAAAAGCTGTGAAGCATAATCAAGTGTATGTTCTGAAGAGTGTCTTCATTATTTCATTAGTCAATTGTTTAGTATCACTGCTGTGATTGAGGGGGAGTGAGTAGGAACTCAGGTTTAAGTTGAACTTAGATTGAAGTTGCATTGGGTAGGTCTTAAGTGAAGGAGATAAACTGGTTGGTTTATTCATGAATTAATATCTCTTATAGTGAATTTCCTCTCTGGCTTGGTAGCCCCCAGAGTAGGTGTTGTTTCACACTAAACTGGGTAAACAATTGACTGTGTTCTTTACTGCTTTTTGATTTACTGTCTTATAGAAAGTCAGATACGGTGTCATAACATTCATTGTGACATTGAGTATCTGCTGCCAGAATTTCAATTGGCATCAGAGCAGGCACCCTGCCTGTCTTACTGGGTGAGATCTAGGGATATCACTTTCTGGCGCTATGGATAAAGAAGGAGTTTTTGGAAACAGACCACCCATTCTGGATGGATCAAATTATGACTACTGGAAACCTCGTATGGTTGCCTTCTTAAAATCACTGGACAAAAAGGCTTGGAGAGCTGCTGACAAAGGATGGAACCATCCCACCATAACTGAGAAAGATGGGACAATCAATCTGAAACCTGAGGAAGAATGGAGCAAAGAAGAAGATGAGTTAGCCCTGGGTAATTCCAAAGCATTAAATGCCTTGTTCAATGGAATTGATAGAAACATATTCAGACTAGTACATCAATGTGAACTGGCCAAGGAAGTTTGGGACACTCTCAAAACTACCCATGAGGGCACATCCAAAGTAAAAATGTCAAGGCTTCAGATGCTGACTACCAAATTTGAGAACCTAAGGATGATGGAAGATGAAACCATTCATGAGTTTCACATGAACATCTTGGAGATTGCCAACACCTCAGAAGCATTGGGAGAAAAGATGTCAGATGAAAAACTGGTGAGAAAGATTCTCAGATCCTTGCCTAAAAGATTTGCAATGAAGGTAACTGCTATAGAGGAAGCCCAGGATATCAGCAATTTGAAGGTGGATGAACTCATTGGATCTCTTCAGACCTTTGAGATGGGGATCAGTGACAATGTCGACAAGAAAAACAAGAGCATAGCACTTGTATTTAATACTGAAGATGAAAACAAGGAGGTTGAGGAAGAAAATATTTCAGAAGCTATAGCCATGCTTGGAAGACAATTCAACAAACTCATCAAGATAATGGATCCAAAGTCAAGGTCAAATGTCAAGAACATTCCTTCTGACATTAACAGAACTTATGACTCCAGCAGAAGACCAAAGTCTGAAGAGAAGGGAAATCAAAGCAGAGGAATTCAATGCCATGGATGTGAAGGATATGGGCACATTCGAGCTGAATGTCCTACTTTTCTTAAGAAACAAAAGAAAGGAATGTCTGTTACTTGGTCTGACTGTGATTCAGAAAGTAATTCTGAAGAAGAATCTGCCAAACTAGTTACTGCACTAACTGGTATTTGTAACTCTGATAGTGACTCTAGTGATGAGGAAGTGACATTCGAAGAACTGGCTGATTCCTACAAGAAATTATGTATCAGAAGTACTGAAGTCTTCCAGCAAAATGAGAGACAAACAAAACTCATAATAAAGTTAGAAGCTGAGAAAAGGGAAGACATTGATACCATAAGTCACCTAGAAGGGGAGGTTCAAATGCTAAACTCAAAACTGAACCAGATGACCAAATCTGTCAAGATGCTGACAAATGGAACTGACAAATTGGAAGAAATCCTTCAGGTTGGACAAAATGTGGGAAACAAGCCTGGTCTAGGATTTGTGGCAGCAAATAAATCTGGTATAGACAAGAAGATAAGGCCTGATAAACAAATGTCAAAGAAGATGTCACAACATAGCTCTCAACATCGTGAATAGAGAAATATGAAGAAAAAGTATCAAAGATGGAGATGTCATCATTGTGGGAGGTTTGGTCACATAAAGCCATTCTGCTTCAGATTATATGGATATCCTAATCAGAACCCAGGTGTCAAACCTAAGTCTAATAAGGTACCATATACTCCACAGTGGAAGAAAAAGGCTACTACCCTGATAGCTCACACTTCCCTTAGAGTTTCTGCAAAGGAAGACTGGTACTTTGACAGTGGATGTTCTAAGCATATGACTGGAATCAAGAACCTTCTCAATAATGTTAAACCTCACACCACTAGTTATGTGACCTTTGGAGATGGTGCTAGAGGAGAAATTAAAGGAGTTGGAAACTTGTACTGCCCTGGAGTTCCAAATCTAAATCAAGTTTTGCTGGTAAAAGGCTTGACTGCTAATCTCATAAGTATCAGCCAATTATGCGATCTAGGATTCAAGGTCAACTTCTCAAAATCTGAATGTCTTGTAAATAATGAGAAACAAGAAGTTGTAATGAAAGGAATCAGATCTAAAGACAACTGCTACTTGTGGGAGCCTGAGAACACTAATTACTCTACTGTGTGTTCTATTGCCAAAGAAGAAAAAGAAGTGAAATTGTGGCACCAAAAACTTGGCCATCTACATCTAAGAGGAATGAAAAGGATTATATCCATGGAGGCAGTCAGAGGGATTCCAAGACTGCAAATTAATAAAGGGAGAATATGTGGTGAATGTCAGGTTGGTAAGCAGACTAGGATGTCACATCCAAAGTAAAGACATCTGACCACATCTAAGGTTCTAGAACTTCTACATATGGATCTGATGGGACCAATGCAGGTGGAAAGTCTTGGTGGAAAAAGATATGCCTATGTTGTTGTGGATGATTTTTCCAGATTCACCTGGATTAACTTCATTAGGGAAAAATCTGATGTATTTGAAGTTTTTAAAGAACTGTGCAAAAGAATTCAAAGAGAAAAAGAAGGGTGCATTGTCAGAATCAGAAGAGATCATGGCAAGGAATTTGAAAACAGTAAGTTTAATGAGTTCTGTTCCTCAGAAGGAATTAATCATGAATTCTCTTCTCCTATAACTCCTCAACAAAATGGAGTTGTAGAAAGGAAAAACAGGACCATACAGGAATCTGCCAGAGCAATGATACATGCCAAAAGACTTCCTATTCATTTTTGGGTTGAAGCTATGAATACAGCATGTTATGTCCATAACAGAGTCACTTTGAGAAAGGGAACCTCATCCACCATTTATGAACTCTGGAAAGGAAGAAAGCCAACAGTGAAGTACTTCCATGTATTTGGTAGAAAATGCTATATTCTGGCAGATCGTGAACAAAGGAGAAAGCTGGACCCTAAAAGTGATGAAGGAATATTTCTAGGATACTCCACCAACAACAAAGCTTATAGGGTATTCAATTCCAAGACCAAAGTCATGATGGAATCAATAAATGTCACAGTTGATGATTATCATGAGGAAACAGATGTCCCTTGTAATGTTGAGACATCCTTTGAGACTTCAACTCAATAGAATGATCTACCTAACACCACTGCAGCAGACTCTGAATCAAAAGAAGCTAGCAAAAACCCTTCCATCAGAATTCAGAAAGATCATCCTAAAGAACTCATCATAGGAGATCCTAACAGTGGAGTTGTTGTACCCCAAATTTTGACCAAAGATACCATCTCCCATCTGCATCATTACATTGCAAGCGTTTTGATCTATTGATTTTAATATTCATAACTTTTTCAAGTCGAGAGCTGTTTATTTTTGAACGCTAAATTTATTAATTGGTCAATGCTAAAACAATGTTTATTAATTATTTATTATCTTAAATTTAAATAATTGGAATTTATTTTCAGTTATTATATAATTTAAAGATTTATAAATAATAAAATAAATATTTGAAAAGAAGTTTATTAATTGATCAGACGATGTTTATTAATTATTTATTATCTTAAATTTAAATAATTGGAATTTATTTTCAGTTATTATATAATTTAAAGATTTATAAATAATAAAATAAATATTTGAAAATAGTTTATTAACTGATCAACAATGTTTATTTAATTATTTGTCATTCTAAGTTTAAATAGTTGAAATTTCATTTTCAGTTATTATAATTTAGAGAATTATGAATAATGAAGTAAATAATTGAAGAGAAGTTTATTGATCAATGATGTTTATTTAATTGTTTATTATTCTGAATTTAAGTAATTGAAATTTATTTTCAGTTATTATATGATTTAAAGAATTATAAATGATAAAATAAACAATTGGAAAGAAGAAAAGAATTAATGGGTAAAATAATAGAATTTTATTCATCTTTATTCTAATTATTACAATTGTTATTTAAATACTGTATTATTTGCAAATATTTACAATGACAATTATATAAAATGTTTAAAGTAAAATAAAAAACTATTCTAATTTTTCCTAAATTCTAAATCTTCATCTTCTATCCAATACTTCTTTAATGCCCATTTGATTTTTACCTGCAAAGAATTAAAAGAAAAAAGTCAGAAATGAATATAATTAAAAGCAAAAAAATTAATTTTAGCGTTCATCATTAAAAGCAAACGACTGGAATCAGTTTTTACCCTTTTTGCAAATCACGGGATTTCTCCCGGTTCACAAATAGGGATGAATTTTTACTTGATAAAAATGAATGCACAAATTTAAATATGCACAATTTCATTTTTTGGTCAAAATTGCATTTTAATTATAAACTGCCTATTTCAAAAACCAATATGCATAAATTCTTTTTGTCAAAACTGCATTGTCAAATGCATAACACAAACAGCATATGCAATTTTCCACACAAGACAAATGCAACGTAAACTGCCAAACATGGGGGAAGAGGCCAAAAAATAGGCTCCTCTACTGTACAAATGCAGTTGACAAAGAGAGCATGCAGTTTTAAAATCAAAATATGCAAGCAATGTATTTTCCATTTCTCATCATTTTCCAGTTTGCTTTTTCAGAACAAATAAAGTACATACATCATTTTAATGTCAATTGTACTTAAGAGAGAGAAGAGAGGAAGAGTATGGTTTACAGGTTTTTGGCCTTAGGCAGGAATTGGATAGCAAACAAATCAGCAGCATTACAGTAGAGAAAAGATAAGCATAGAAAAGAATAGGAACAAAACTGATGTAGCAGCCTAATGTGCAGAGAGGAGGCAGAAATATAGTAAAATATACAACCTGTAACGTAAACCTCAAGGGAGGAAGGCCAAACTGTTATAACAACACAAACCCCTTCAAAACAGAAAAAGAGTGGTACCTGTGGAAAAAGTCTAAAAAACGAAACTGTCAAAACAAATACAAAAAACCATTTTCTCCAAGTCTCAAGGCAAAAAACCAGTATAGCCTGCTGCCTCAAGATCAAAACCAACACCATCAACATAAACCATAAAACCTGTTGCCTATCAAAGGACAAACCCTCTTAAGTTTTTGAACCAGCTAAACCATAAACACACCATCAACATAAACCATAAAACCTGTTTCCATAACCTGCACAAACTCGTTGCCCAGCCAAAACCTCACCAAAAATTTAAAACCTTATGGCCTAAACCACAAAACTGTCCAGCCTAACCAGAAAACCAGAATAACCATTTCAAAACCTTAAACCATGTCAACAAACCTTTGTCTCAAGGCCACAAAACCCAAAACCAGTAAAGCCATTACCAAAACAACAACCATGACCAAAAAACCAGAATACCACAACAATGCAAGCTTTTACCAAACCAATATCCAAACCGGAAAGCCTCAGTAATATCCATCATAGGCCATAATAAAGCGTACAATAGCAAGGCAAGAAGGAAGAAGAAGTCAAGCTAGTCAAAACAAAAAACATTCCAACAATAGCATTCACAGCATCCAAGGCAACATAAGCGTGTAGAGGCAAATTCAAGGCAAGAAGAAGAGGAGAAAAAGCATACAACGAAGGCAACTCAGAGGCAAATTCAAGGCAAGAAGAAGAGAGGAAAAGTATACAAGGCATCCGGGCAACTCAGCATCATCATAGGCCAAACATCAAGGCAACCAAGCATCAAGTATATGGAAGCAAGCAAGAAGAGAAAAAGACAGAGTACCAGGATACCAAGCAAAGCTAGCGCGCCTCCGCATTTCCCTTGCCGTCTTGGCCTCCTACGCGTATCCCCAACCTCCCTCCTCCGTCTCCAGGTAACATTTCACGCTCTTTTTCTTTCAAAAATACCTCAAACAACCATTAATAACAAGAAGTCAAAAAATGGACACAAATCATAACATGCAGTAACCAAAAACAGTAACGAAATAAAAGTGAAATTGTATCGTAAATCCGTCGCCCCCTAGCGTCTAGTTGGAGGGAAGAAGAAGATTGAGGTACCGGTGGCCATGGACAAAGGTACTCAGAGGCGAGGGCATGTGAACCGCGAAGAAGACGCGCGAAGAAGACGGAGACGAAGAATGAATGAACACCGCTCTGTAAACCCTTAACCCTAATCTTTTTCTCAACTAGCTAAAACAATGTTTACCCTAAAACAAATTATGGAATGAATTGGACTTAACCCGGTTTCCCTTAGCCAAGGCCCAGCGAATTCCTAGAACACCCCCCATCTTTTTTATTACCCCTGATTAGGCCCTTTAGAAACTGTTTAGCCCTTTGCAATGAGTTATTTGTTTACCCCCCCTTTTTTTGATTCTTGATACTTTTTTCTATTTTTCCTTAGCCTTTTTTTTAGAGTTATTATTAATTTAGTTTAATTATTTAACTTAATAGGGATAATTTAATTAAACAATTTTAATAGTGTGACCAATTTTATTATGTTTAACCTTAGGTTTAATTTAATAATTTTAGTATTTTTTATTAGGTTTAATTAATAGCTTTTAAGTTTTAATTTAGTTTAGAGTTATTTAATAATTCTTAAAATAATACCTTTATTAATATTAAAAATACATAAAAAATAATAAAAAATTAAAACATTTTATCTTTTCTTTAATTAATTCTCATGTTTTGTCCATATTAAAAAATGCATAAAAATGAAAACTATTAAAACATTTTCTTTCCCTTAATATTAGATAAAAATACAAAAATGCATGTTCACACCATTTAGTCTTTTATTTAATTGTTGTGTTTCACTTATCTATCTAATTTTCTGTTTAATTATTTCATCGTTATTTGGTTACTCTGTTTACGTCTAAATCCAAGAGAAAAAACGATTGAATTTGTTGACTTCATGTCCTCAAGTCCAATCACGCGAACATTTGCATTTCATTAAAACTTAAGACAATTTTTCCTTAAGTATCCAATTTCTTCAAAAACTCACACCTTTTAAGTCAAAACTTCGACATTAGGTCTTCGTATCTTCAAAAACCCGTCCGTACCCCTTTTCGACCAAAACAATTTATTTTTAAATCAAATAATCAATTTTAATAAAACAGATATTTCAAAAGGTTCCTATAGAGTACTATAGATACATTGGGTGCTAATACCTTCCCATTGTATAACCAACCCCCGAACCATAGATCTCTTTTCAAAAACGCCTTGTATTTTTATTACTTTTAGAAAGTATCATTTTACATTGCATATTTAGGGTTTTATTTCTCTCTTTTCCCTTTTCCCTTGGAAATAATAAAGCGCGGTGGCGACTCTTGCTTTTGTGAGACGAATTAATCAATAATTCGATCTCCGATTTACCCCGCTACATTTTTTATCGCTACAGAATTGGCAACTCTGCTGGGGAATGATTGACCTCTTGCTGGTCCATCCCTAAGTGGGTTAAGCCTAGTTTGTTTTATCTATTTTATTATTATTTGATTTGTTTGATTATGTGTTTAAATTGGGGTTGTTTGGGTTTTTTGCAAAGGACGAATCCTATACCCGGATTAAGTTACACTTAAGAATAGGACGGGCGGTATAGTCATGTTAACTTTGAGGGAGTAATCCCGAAGAAGGAGGCATGAGATCCCCCACTCAATGGAAGGCCCTCTTGAACTTAATATTTGTTTACCGAGTAATCGGGAAGACATTATTATTTTCGACCTAGGAGCCAGAGAAATTGAGAACCGTAGAACCTTAACCCATCTTGGCCTTTTTAGGTGTAGCGCGGAGACTATAACGGAGTAATCCGGAAGTAGTTGTTACGCGATGCTACGCTCGGATGAGCTTCTCTTGAGAATATTGCTAATTATTGAGTAATCAAGACGTCAGCAATATCCGAAGGAGGAATGTAGACTCTGGGAACTCTTAGAACCTTGTCTTACAGGTGTGATTGAACCGTTAGTACATACCTTGGGGTGGGCTTTACCTTTGACTCCATGCTAAAACGTTGAACCTTTAAACCCCATGTTTGTGAACTTGTGTGTAACTGTTGCATTACCATTCATTCATGCATTCATCAATATTTTTTGTAAAAAAAATGTTTTTCAAGGAACTTAGGAATGATTTTTGCAGACATCTCAGGTATTATTATGGAATTTGGAAGGAGAAACACTCGAAGTTTTAGTTTTAAGGAGCCCGAGATTGAAGAACTGAAGAGTTTAATTCCTAAGATCGAGAACCCGACAGATTTTCAGAAAAAGTATGGGTCCATTATACCTCTCATGAAGCGCAAGATGAAGGAAGGCATCCTTAATACGTTGGTTCAATTCTACGATCCTTTGTACCGATGTTTCACCTTTCCGGATTACCAGTTGATGCCCACCTTAGAAGAGTACTCCTACATACTTGGTTTGCCGATCACCGACTGTGTTCCTTTTTCTGGCTTGGAAGAGGAACCCAAATCTCACGAGATAGCGACCGTCACCCACTTGAAGAAATCAGAGATAGAGGAGAACATGAATACAAAAGGGGGAATCCGAGGCTTGTCTGCGCAGTTTCTGTTGAGGAAAGCTCGTCATTTTGCTGAGATAAAAGATATTATTTCCTTTGAAGACGTCTTTGCTCTACTCGCTTATGGTCTATTCTTGTTCCCTAACGTTGATAAGTTTGTGGATATCAACGCCATCATAATTTTCTTGATTGGAAATCCGGTACCTACGCTGCTAGGAGATACCTACTACTCCATCCATCTTCGAAACTCTTATCAAGGAGGGATGATTATTTGTTGTGCACCGTTGCTGTATCAGTGGTATGTTTCTCATCTACCTGGGTCTGAAGTTTTCTGGAATCTCGAGAAGGAGCCACGATGGGCGCCAAAAATTATGGCTCTCACTCATTTCGACATTGATTGGTATAATCAAGTTTACTATGACGTGAAGATCATCGATAGCTGTGGTGCTTTTCCTAACATGCCCCTTCTTGGTACGAAAGGTGGAATTAACTATAACCCTGTTCTCGCGCGCCGTCAGTTTGGATACTCGATGAGGGACAAGCCAAATAACATCCATGTGAGTGGTTTCTTTCTACAAGAAGGACGAGATCATCATGCAGCTAAGAGGGAGATCGAAGGAGCTTGGCGCCACATCCATAGGAAAGGGAGAGATATGTTAGGACATAGGGGTGCCGTTTCTTTGGAGCCTTACCTATAATGGGTCCGTGCTAGGGCTTGTGCTCTCAAGATGCCCTATAAACCTGAGAAACCTTTATTCCCTACTGTTGCATCATCATCTGTTGATATCCCTATCGAGAATATGGGAGAATACCAAGGAAATCTGGCTAGGATGAAGTCCGAGAGAGATGCTTGGAAAGAAAAGTATAATATGTCTGAATATGAGAATCGGGTCCTGACTCGACAACTAAAGGAAAAGGAGGATTTACTCTTTATTCAAGACGGCTGGTTCATTGATCATGATGAGAAGCTTCGTCAAAAGGATGCTTTACTGAAGAAGTATGCTAGTGAAAGGAAGAGAAAGAAGGAAGGTTCGATAAGCGTTGCTCTTGTTCCTAATCCGCAAAAGGAAATCATTGATCGACTGGTAGCTGAGAAGAAAGAGATGGAAGATTTTTATGAAGTGAAGATCAGGAAGCTCCGGTTACAGTTGGCATTTGGTCCTTCATCTGATGATTCTGAGTGATCTTTAGCTTTTAGTTTTATTTTGCTGATGTCATTTTGTAAAACTCTGTAAAAGGGCTTCATGTTCCAAAGTTGTAATTTACTGCTTTTGTTATGGGCTTCATGCTCCGAAGTTGTAATTTACTGTTTTATTATGGGCTTCATGTTCCAAAGTTGTAGTTTACTGCTTTTATTATTGGGTTGTTATCCCAAAGTGTAATTTATTGTTTTGTTTGTTCCAGAGTTGTAAGTTGTAATTTATCGCTTTTGATTAATGGATTGAGTTTTTGTTGTTCCAAATTCCTTTACCATTGATGTATGCAAAATTATCGAAGTTCCTTGAAAAACTATTAAAATGAATCATCATTTGCATCACATATCATGCATCATCCAACATTCCACTTCACATGTTTTCTAGAGTCTTATCCTTGTTTCTTTTTCCACTCCAAAGGTTGTCAAGCTGTCTCATCGATACGATACTCAAGCCAATCGACAGAGGAAGATGGAAGATCTGGAATAGGAAAACCATGAGCTTCGTGAGGAGGTCGCTACCCTTCGTGTCGGTATGGAAAAGTTAACTGCGCTAGTGGAAAGTTTGATGGCTGCTCAGAATCAGCCATCGACTACAGCTACTGAGATTCAGACTTCAACTACTGTGGTTTCCGAGATTGTCACCGTTCCAACATCTGTGACTCAAATCAACTCTCCGCTTCAACATCAGATGCCGAAAGGTTTTCCATGGGGAATGCCTTACAACTTTGTGCCAGAGGGGTATCAGCCTGTCGTACAGCCTTTGTTTCAACCTGCTTTGTCTCTTCCTCAACCAGAGACAACTGCCATGCTGCCGGTAATCCCGTCTGTAACACCTTTCCCGCAACCGGTGATGACAACTGTCGCTCCTGTGATTCACTCCGTGCCATACTTGATTGAACCTACTTATCCTGCCGAGCCTGCTGAAAGTTTGGGTCTTTTTGATAGAATGGAAGAATTTCAAGACCAATTCCAAGAAATGCAGAAGGAGCTCAGAGCGTTAAAGGGGAAGGATTTGTTTGGAAAGAACACGCATGACCTTTATTTAGTTCCGAATGTCAAGATTACAGCAAAATTCAAAGTTCCAGACTTTGAAAGATATAAGGGTGATTCGTGTCCTCGGAGTCACTTGACTATGTACGTGAGAAAGATGTCTACGTATTCTGATGATCATGACTTGTTGATTCACTATTTTCAAGACAGTTTGACGGGTGCCGCTCTAAAGTGATATATGGGTTTAGACAGCATTCGGATCCGCAACTTCAACGATCTTAGCGAAGCTTTTGACATCAGTATAAGTACAACGTTGACATGGCGCCAGACAAGGATCAACTCCGGGCGATGTCGCAGAGAGACAGAGAATCTTTTAAGGAATACGCCCAGAGGTGGCGTGAAATTGCTGCTCAAATCTATCCACCTCTTGAGTAGAAAGAGATGACGAAGATATTTTTGAAGACTTTCGGTTCCTTTTACTATGAAAGAATGATCTCCAGCGCACCCAATGACTTCACCGAAATGGTAAGCATGGGCATGCGGTTGGAGGAAGGGATTCGTGAAGGGAGTTTGGTTAAAGAAGGAAGTCCGTCTAACAGTACTAAGAAGTTTGGAAGTGTTTTCCCAAAAAGAAAAGAGCAGGATGTCAGCGTAATCTTCCCAGGGAGACCAAGGAGAAGTTACTCACACGTTGCGGCAGTCACTCCGGCTGTCCGCCCAGCTTTGATGACCCCAGTTCACCAAACCCCACCAACTCAACAACGACCATTTCAGCAGCAGCCTCGACAACAGGCTTATCCATTCAACAACCAGAATCGTTCACCTAGAAAACCGCAATTCGATGCCATTCCTATGACTTATACTGAATTGTTCCCTGCTCTTATCAGAAAGAACCTCATAACGATAAAACCTCCTCCGGTCGCACCGAATAGTACTTCTCCGTGGTACAAGGCGGATCAATTTTGTGAATATCATCAAGGGTCGCCGGGGCACAACCTTGAGAATTGTTTTGCTTTGAAGGCGGACGTGCAGAGATTGATTAAGAATGGTATCTTGTCTTTCAAGGATGTTAACCCGAATGTTAGAGATAATCCTTTGCCTCGACATGGGGCAGCTTCAGTGAATATGGTGGAAGGTTGTCCGGGAAAGTTTCGAGTTTTTCAAGTTGAACACATAAGAGAGTCGTTGATCAGGTTACATCAGAGTTTAAGAAGACTTGCCTTTGTTAGGCATCAGCATGATTATGATGTTTGTGAATTTTGTTCAAGAGAGGTTGATTGCCCTATTGTGAAAGAGGATATTCAGAAGTTGTTAGACCAGAGGGTTATCACTATTACATATGACAGAGATCCGGAGGATGAAGTGAATGTTATAATACCGCAATTCAATTTGCCTGAATCAGTAGAGATCGTTTACGACAGTCAGACTGCACCTGTTTCTCCTTTGATCATTTATCCACCTGGTCCTGTGCCTTACAACTCAGACCAAGCTATACCGTATAAGTATAATGCCACAATGATTGAGAATGGGGTAGAAGTCCCTATACCGACAAGGCCGTCTTTTGTTAACATCGCAGATGTGAGTAGAGTTACGAGAAGTGGACGTGTTTTTGCAGCAGTACCTTTGAAGAGACCAGAAGTTCAAGTCAGGAGACCCATACCGGCAGGAATTCCAGCGAGAAATGTTGAACCAAGGGTTGAGATAGGCCGATCCAATGAACCTATCCCTCATCCTGAGGATGATGAGATTCTTAAGCTTATCAAGAGAAGTGAATATAAGATTGCAGACCAACTATTGCAAACTCCTTCCAAGATTTCTTTGCTTGCTCTATTGAGAGATTCTGGTGCCCATAGAGAAGCTTTGATGAAGGTCTTGGACCAGGCATTCGTGGATCATGATGTGACAGTTGACCAGTTTGATGGAATTGTGGGAAATATTACTTCGTGTAACAATCTTGGTTTCAGTGATGAAGAACTTCCGGAGGAGGGAAGGAACCATAATATGGCTTTGCATATCTCAATAAGTTGCGGAAATGATACCTTATCAAGTGTGTTGGTAGATACAGGTTCGTCGTTAAATGTAATGCCCAAAACTACATTATCTTGACTCTCATATCAAGGTGCTCCCATGAGACCTAGTGGAGTAATTGTCAAAGCGTTTGATGGTTCTAGGAAGACTGTCATTGGTGAAGTGGATCTTCCTATAGTAATTGGTCCTCATACTTTTCAGATCACTTTTCAAGTAATGGATATTCGTGCCGCCTACAGTTTCCTATTGGGTCGTCCATGGATCCACGATGCAGGGGCAGTTACTTCCACGCTCCATCAGACATTGAAGTTTGTGAGGCATGGAAAGCTGGTAATGATTGGTGGAGAGCAGGCTATGGTGGTAAGCCATTTGTCATCTTTCTCTTTTATTGATGCTGATGAGGATGTTGGAACCCAATTCCAAGCTCTATCTGTTGCTAATGAAGTGAAGAAGCAAGGGACATCTATTTCTTCTTTTGAGGATGCGCGACGAGTGGTTGAAAGTGGTTCGGCTGAAGGTTGGGGCCAGGTGTTGACTTTGCTTGAGAACAAGTCTGGAGGAGGTCTTGGTTTTCATCCCGTGTCTGCAAGAGTCAAGCAGGAAGTGGTTACTCGTCCAATTCAAGAGGTTTTCCGAAGCGCAGGTTTTATCCATCCGACTCCTCCTGAAGTTGATGCTATAATAGGAGACGATTCTGAAGAGGATTTACCCGATTTTGTGACGCATGGAGTGGCTTGCCAGAACTGGATTGCTGTTGATGTTCCTGTTGTGATGCACATTTCTGAGTAATGTTTTGTTTTATTTTTAAAAAAAATCCGCTCTGCCCAAGGCGAAAAGTATTTGTGTCGGGCTATGATGAAAATAAATCCTTTTGCTCTGCCCAAGGCAAAAGAGAAATGTCTGGGCTCTTTGTTTCAAGTATTTCCCCTCATGAATAAAAATGTTATTTTGTCCACTACTGTTTTATTTTTTTCATTTTTTCTGGGAAATAGTAATGAAAATTAATTGGTAGTAATAGGAAAATATAATAATATTTTGTTTCATTTGTACAACATTCATATTAATCGATTTCTAAAATAAAGCATAATCCTATGTGCAGATTAATCCATGACTTAACCATTGAAAACAATGATCCTATGCCCTCTCCCAACTTTGAATTCCCTGTGTTCAGAGCCGAAGAAGAGGATAGTGAAGAGATTCCTGATGAAATTTCCCGTTTGCTTGAGCATGATGAAAAGATTATTCAGCCGTTTGAAGAGCCTATAGAGTTGGTCAATTTGGGTGATGAAGAAGATAAAAAGGAAGTTAAGGTCGGAGCATTGCTTATCCCGGAGGTCAAAGAGAAAATGTTGGAGCTTCTCAAAGAGTATGTTGATGTGTTTGCTTGGTCCTACCAAGATATGCCAGGTTTTGACAACGATATTGTGGAGCATCGTTTACCGTTGAGACCTGAATGTCCGCCGATTAAGCAGAAGTTGAGAAGGACTCGTCCCGATATGGCTGACAAGATCAAAGAAGATGTTCAAAAACAAATTAATGCAGGTTTCCTTGTTACATCGGTCTATCCTCAATGGTTAGCCAATATAGTGCCTGTTGCTAAGAAGGATGGCAAAGTTCGAATGTGTGTAGACTATAGAGATTTGAATAGAGTCAGCCCAAAGTATGACTTCCCATTACCGCACATTGACGTATTGGTCGACAGTACCGCAAAGTTCAAAGTCTTTTCTTTCATGGATGGTTTCTCTGGTTACAATCAAATCAAGATGGCACCAGAAGATATGGAGAAGACAACTTTCATTACACCTTGGGGAACTTTTTGTTATCGGGTTATGCCGTTTGGTTTGAGGAATGCTGGTGCAACATACCAAAGGGCCATGACTGCTTTGTTCCATGACATGATGCATAAAGAGATAGAAGTGTATGTAGATGACATGATTGCCAAATCACAAACTGAAGAGGATCATTTGGAACATTTATTGAAGTTATTCCAGCGTTTGAGAAAGTATAAACTCCGTCTGAATCCCAACAAGTGCACTTTTGGTGTTCGTTCTGGAAGACTTCTGGGTTTCATTGTCAGTCAGAAAGGTGTTGAGGTAGATCCTGATAAAGTCAAAGCTATTCGGGAAATGCCCGCACCCAAGACGGAAAAACAAGTAAGAGGATTCCTTGGGAGACTGAATTATATTTCTAGATTTATATCTCATATGACTGCTACCTGTGGGCCGATTTTCAAGATTCTCCGAAAGAACCAAGGATGTGTGTGGACAGAAGATTGTCAGAGAGCTTTTGATAACATCAAAGAATATTTACTTGAACCTCCTATTTTGATTCCTCCAGTGGAAGGAAGACCTTTGATTATGTACCTGACTATATTGGAAGATTCCATGGGATGTGTGCTTGGTCAACAAGATGAGACTGGAAGAAAGGAACATGCCGTATATTATCTGAGTAAGAAATTCATAGACTGTGAGTCTCGATACTCATTGCTTGAGAAAACCTGTTGTGCTTTAGCTTGGGCTGCTCGCCGTCTGCGCCAGTATATGATTAACCACACCACTTGGTTGATCTCCAAAATGGATCCGATCAAGTATATCTTTGAGAAGCCCGCCTTATCTGGAAGAATAGCTCGTTGGCAGATGTTGTTATCTGAATATGACATTGAGTATCACACTCAGAAAGCAATCAAAGGGAGTATTTTAGCCGACCATTTGGCTCACCAACCAATTGACGATTATCAATCCATCAAGTTTGATTTCCCAGATGAAGATGTTATGTACTTGAAAGCTAAAGATTGTGAAGAGCCGTTACCTGAAGAAGGACCTGATCCCGAATCCCATTGGGGTCTGATATTTGACGGAGCTGTGAATTCTTATGGAAATGGAATTGGGGCAATCATTGTCACTCCCCGAGGTACTCATATCCCGTTCACGGCGAGATTGAAGTTTGACTGCACGAACAACATGGCTGAATATGAGGCATGTATTATGGGTCTCGAAGAAGCAGTGGATCTAAGGATTAAGATTCTTGATATTTACGGAGATTCGGCATTGGTAATTAATCAAATCAAAGGAGAATGGGAGACTCGTCATCCTGGTTTGATCCCTTACAGAGATTATGCTAGAAGATTGTTAACTTTCTTCAACAAAGTGGAATTACATCATATCCCTAGAGATGAGAACCAAATGGCTGATGCTTTAGCTACTTTGACTTTAATGTTTCAAGTGAATGGTTGGAACGATGTGCCTACAATCCGGGTTATGCGCCTCGACAGACCTGCTCATGTGTTCTCGGTAGAAGAGGTCACCGACGACAAACCGTGGTTCTATGACATTAAACGTGTTCTTCAAACTCAAGAGTACCCGCCTGGGGAATCCAATAAAGATAGGAAGACGTTGAGAAGATTAGCAAGCAGTTTCTTCCTCAATGAAGAAGTTTTGTATAAGAGGAATTACGACATGGTCCTACTCAGATGTGTAGACAGACGCGAAGCGGACATGCTGATGCAAGAAGTACATGAAGGATCCTTTGGTACTCATGCCAACGGACATGCAATGGCTAGAAATATGTTGAGAGCTGGTTACTATTGGATGACAATGGAATCTGATTGCTGCAAATATGTGAAGAAATGTCATAAATGCCAGATTTATGCGGACAAGATACATGTGCCACCGACCCTCCTCAATGTTATCTCTTCACCTTGGCCTTTCTCTATGTGGGGCATTGATATGATCAGAATGATTGAACCCAAAGCTTCAAATGGTCATCGTTTCATCTTGGTAGCGATCGATTATTTTACTAAATGGGTGGAAGCAGCATCTTATGCTAATGTAACTAGACAGGTGGTAGTCAGATTTATCAAGAATCAGATCATTTGTCGATACGGTATCCCGAGCAAGATCATCACTGATAATGGTTCGAATTTGAATAAAAAGATGATGAGAGAGCTTTGTGAAGAGTTCAAGATCGAACATCATAATTCTTCTCCTTATAGACCGAAGATGAACGGGGCTGTTGAAGCTGCTAACAAGAACATCAAGAAGATTGTCCAGAAGATGGTGGTAACTTATAAAGATTGGCATGAAATGCTTCCGTTTGCTTTACATGGATACCGTACTTCAGTTCGAACTTCAACAGGTGCAACCCCATTTTCCCTAGTTTATGGTATGGAAGCAGTACTCCCCGTGGAGGTTGAGATTCCGTCTTTGAGAGTGTTGATGGAAGCTAAGCTTTCTGAGGCTGAATGGTGTCAAAGTAGATATGATCAGTTAAATTTAATCGAAGAAAAGAGATTGACAGCGTTGTGTCACGGTCAATTGTATCAGCAGAGAATGAAGAAGGCTTTTGATAAGAAGGTTCGACCACGTGAGTTCAGAGAAGGTGACCTTGTGCTCAAGAAGATATTATCTTTCCAACCTGATTCTAGGGGCAAGTGGGCTCCGAATTATGAAGGACCGTATGTCGTTAGGAAAGTTTTCTCTGGAGGTGCCTTGATTCTCACCAATATGGACGGTGAAGAGCTCCCGCGTCCCATGAACGCCGATGCAGTCAAGAAGTATTTCGCTTAGGCTTGAGTTGATGGTTTGCTAAGTTGAAAAATCGGAGGGGCGGCTTGGGCAAGCTTTTGGTCAGACCAGTCTTGGCATTTGAACACATTTTGGAAATTCGAAGTTGTTAGGGAGAATAATGATCATTGTTTTTGTGTAACCCCTTTCTTTCATGTACTATTTCCCAAACTTTTGTAAACCGTTGGAGTCGCATTGTTAGCGAACTACCATCTTATTAATGAAATTTGAGCATTCACCTTTTGTGGGCAAAATTTTAATTTTCGCGGAAATATTTGAAACAAAGTTATTTAAAGTATCCTTATTTTTTTAAAAAAAATGTGTGTGTAATGAAAGGAATATTAACAGTTGTTCCGAGGATGGTCAAGCCATGAAATGCAAAACAATACAGTAATTTATCCTTGCATGATGAACATGTTTTATTTCAAAATCGTCATGAGGCGTTGGTTGTGTTAAACTTGTGTTTCTAGTGGTACTAAGTTTGGTGACTCCCCAGTTGTTCCAGTTAAGCGTTGTTTTGGCTACCTTTATTTGGGCAATTTCTGAAGTGTGGTACGCTTTGTCTCATGCCAGTGGTCTATTGGTATTAGAAGATTGGTTTTGAATACTTTTCTCCTCAGAAGACTTGAACCTTGTGGCGTGTTACGCTCCGACGTGGCTTTGTGTTTCCAGTTCCAGTTATCTTCCGTCTTTTTTAAGATTAGCCGAGTATCTATCTTGTCGTGACATCTTATTGTCTTCAAGATATTCCATCTGTTCGTTTTGTCAGCATAACATTCATTTATTCATTTACACTTACATCATTATGCATATTCACATTTGCCGTTGATTTTGGGTGTTTTACTTTGTTTTAATACGAGGTACAGTTTCTTTCCAAGTAGAAGGTTAGCTTAGGCAGAAAATGTGCTTCCTTTCTAAATTCCCCAACTGAGCTAATCCTCGTGGACGATTTTTGATTTAGCTTACCTTGTCCATTTCTAGATAGGATGAATTCCCCAATCGAATTACTTTCTCACTGGGTGGAGTCCTTGTTTGACTGTTTTCTCTCTGCTTTAGTCCTGGAGGAAGTTGTTGTCTCTTGCATAGGCTATCTCATGATTTTCCCCAGTGAAGTCGCGACCTAGATGAATGGTGCATTTATTTTGCACCTTTAAGTATGTGATCTCCTCGGGAAAGATTGATTCATGGTTCTCTTTGACGAAGATTTTATTCTCTGCCAGTGTCATCGCAATTTCCTTCTGGATTATTTTTGGAAAACGACAAGCGGCAGCTCTTCACGAGCAACTTGTGCGTTATTATTTATTGGAAAACGACAAGCGGCGGTCTCTTCATGAGCAACTTGTACGTTATAGACATCGTTGGAAAACGACAAGCGGCAGCTCTTCACGAGCAACTTGTGCGTTATTATTTTTGGAAAACGACAAGCGGCAGCTCTTCACGAGCAACTTGTGCGTTATTATTATTGGAAAACGACAAGCGGCAGCTCTTCACGAGCAACTTGTGCGTTATTATTTTTGGAAAATGACAAGCGGCAGTCTCTTCATGAGTAACTTGTACGTTATAGACATCGTTGGAAAACGACAAGCGGCGGTCTCTTTATTTGAGCAACTTGTGCGTTATTATTTTTTGGAAAACGGCAAGCGGCAGTCTCTTTATTTGAGCAACTTGTACGTTATTATTTTTCTGGAATACAGCAAGTGGCAGCTTCTTTATTTGAGCAGCTTGTATGTCATTGGTATTTTCTTTGGAAAACAGCAAGTGGCGGCTTCTTTATTTGAGCAGCTTGTGTGTTATTGACATCCCTGGACGACAGCAAGTGGCAGATTCTTTATTTGAGCAGCTTGTATGTTATGGACATCTTTGATACATCAAGTGGCAGCTTCTTTATTTGAGCAGCTTGTGTATCTACAACCATACTATTATCTCAGCATTAATCGGTATATCTCGGAAATCTCGCAGAGAAGTTTGTTGTGAATCTTTACCTTCAGAAGTTGGTAGTCCATCATCAGCAAAATTTGATACCTTTTTGTCTATCGTTGACCTTGAGTTGTGAACTCACTGTTATCTTGGGTCAATAATCTGTTTTATGGCCTATGCATGATGCCTTCTTTGTTAGGGTCAGAGGTCGTATTCCCTCAATTTCATTCGCTGTCAAGAGTCTGTCATTTGAAGTCGATGACTCGTTTCCCCAGTAGTGTATAATCCATGTCTCTGCGTTTTGTTGGTGTTTGATTTCTCCAGCATTTTCTTGTTTCATACATTATCTTTCTCTGTGAATTCAATCACTGCATTCATATCAAACGTAATGGCGGTATCTTAGGGAAAAAATTTGCGTATTATGTATTTAAGTACCTTCAATCTCGTCGAAACGAAGATTTTAATCTTCATATCTCCGGATAGAAGAAACTTAAATAGGGGCAGCTGTTGCACCCCAAATTTTGACCTAAGATACCATCTCCCATCTACATCATTACATTGCAAGCGTTTTGATCTATTGATTTTAAAATTCATAACTTTTTCAAGTCGAGAGCTGTTTATTTTTGAACGCTAAATTTATTAATTGGTCAATGCTAAAACAATGTTTATTAATTATTTATTATCTTAAATTTAAATAATTGGAATTTATTTTCAGTTATTATATAATTTAAAGATTTATAAATAATAAAATAAATATTTGAAAAGAAGTTTATTAATTGATCAGACGATGTTTATTAATTATTTATTATCTTAAATTTAAATAATTGGAATTTATTTTCAGTTATTATATAATTTAAAGATTTATAAATAATAAAATAAATATTTGAAAATAGTTTATTAACTGATCAACAATATTTATTTAATTATTTGTCATTCTAAGTTTAAATAGTTGAAATTTCATTTTCAGTTATTATAATTTAGAGAATTATGAATAATGAAGTAAATAATTGAAGAGAAGTTTATTGATCAATGATGTTTATTTAATTGTTTATTATTCTGAATTTAAGTAATTGAAATTTATTTTCAGTTATTATATGATTTAAAGAATTATAAATGATAAAATAAACAATTGGAAAGAAGAAAAGAATTAATGGGTAAAATAATAGAATTTTATTCATCTTTATTCTAATTATTACAATTGTTATTTAAATACTGTATTATTTACAAATATTTACAATGACAATTATATAAAATGTTTAAAGTAAAATAAAAAACTATTCTAATTTTTCCTAAATTCTAAATCTTCATCTTCTATCCAATACTTCTTTAATGCCCATTTGATTTTTACCTGCAAAGAATTAAAAGAAAAAAGTCAGAAATGAATATAATTAAAAGCAAAAAAATTAATTTTAGCGTTCATCATTAAAAGCAAACGACTGGAATCAGTTTTTACCCTTTTTGCAAATCACGGGATTTCTCCCGGTTCACAAAAAGGGATGAATTTTTAATTGATAAAATGAATGCACAAATTTAAATATGCACAATTTCATTTTTTGGTCAAAATTGCATTTTAATTATAAACTGCCTATTTCAAAAACCAATATGCATAAATTCTTTTTGTCAAAACTGCATTGTCAAATGCATAACACAAACAGCATATGCAATTTTCCACACAAGACAAATGCAACGTAAACTGCCAAACATGGGGGAAGAGGCCAAAAAATAGGCTCCTCTACTGTACAAATGCAGTTGACAAAGAGAGCATGCAGTTTTAAAATCAAAATATGCAAGCAATGTATTTTCCATTTCTCATCATTTTCCAGTTTGCTTTTTCAGAACAAATAAAGTACATACATCATTTTAATGTCAATTGTACTTAAGAGAGAGAAGAGAGGAAGAGTATGGTTTACAGGTTTTTGGCCTTAGGCAGGAATTGGATAGCAAACAAATCAGCAGCATTACAGTAGAGAAAAGATAAGCATAGAAAAGAATAGGAACAAAACTGATGTAGCAGCCTAATGTGCAGAGAGGAGGCAGAAATATAGTAAAATATACAACCTGTAACGTAAACCTCAAGGGAGGAAGGCCAAACTGTTATAACAACACAAACCCCTTCAAAACAGAAAAAGAGTGGTACCTGTGGAAAAAGTCTAAAAAACGAAACTGTCAAAACAAATACAAAAAACCATTTTCTCCAAGTCTCAAGGCAAAAAACCAGTATAGCCTGCTGCCTCAAGATCAAAACCAACACCATCAACATAAACCATAAAACCTGTTGCCTATCAAAGGCCAAACCCGCTTAAGTTTTTGAACCAGCTAAACCATAAACACACCATCAACATAAACCATAAAACCTGTTTCCATAACCTGCACAAACTCGTTGCCCAGCCAAAACCTCACCAAAAATTTAAAACCTTATGGCCTAAACCACAAAACTGTCCAGCCTAACCAGAAAACCAGAATAACCATTTCAAAACCTTAAACCATGTCAACAAACCTTTGTCTCAAGGCCACAAAACCCAAAACCAGTAAAGCCATTACCAAAACAACAACCATGACCAAAAAACCAGAATACCACAACAATGCAAGCTTTTACCAAACCAATATCCAAACCGGAAAGCCTCAGTAATATCCATCATAGGCCATAATAAAGCGTACAATAGCAAGGCAAGAAGGAAGAAGAAGTCAAGCTAGTCAAAACAAAAAACATTCCAACAATAGCATTCACAGCATCCAAGGCAACATAAGCGTGTAGAGGCAAATTCAAGGCAAGAAGAAGAGGAGAAAAAGCATACAACGAAGGCAACTCAGAGGCAAATTCAAGGCAAGAAGAAGAGAGGAAAAGTATACAAGGCATCCGGGCAACTCAGCATCATCATAGGCCAAACATCAAGGCAACCAAGCATCAAGTATATGGAAGCAAGCAAGAAGAGAAAAAGACAGAGTACCAGGATACCAAGCAAAGCTAGCGCGCCTCCGCATTTCCCTTGCCGTCTTGGCCTCCTACGCGTATCCCCAACCTCCCTCCTCCGTCTCCAGGTAACATTTCACGCTCTTTTTCTTTCAAAAATACCTCAAACAACCATTAATAACAAGAAGTCAGAAAATGGACACAAATCATAACATGCAGTAACCAAAAACAGTAACGAAATAAAAGTGAAATTGTACCGTAAATCCGTCGCCCCCTAGCGTCCAGTTGGAGGGAAGAAGAAGATTGAGGTACCGGTGGCCATGGACAAAGGGACTCAGAGGCAAGGGCATGTGAACCACGAAGAAGACGCGCGAAGAAGACGAAGACGAAGAATGAATGAGCGCCGCTCTGTAAACCCTTAACCCTAATCTTTTTCTCAACTAACTAAAACAATGTTTACCCTAAAATAAATTATGGAATGAATTGGACTTAACCCGGTTTCCCTTAGCCAAGGCCCAGCGAATTCCTAGAACACCCCCCATCTTTTTTATTACCCCTGATTAGGCCCTTTAGAAACTGTTTAGCCCTTTGCAATGAGTTATTTATTTACCCCCCCTTTTTTTGATTCTTGATACTTTTTTCTATTTTTCCTTAGCCTTTTTTTAAGAGTTATTATTAATTTAGTTTAATTATTTAACTTAATAGAGATAATTTAATTAAACAATTTTAATAGTGTGACCAATTTTATTATGTTTAACCTTAGGTTTAATTTAATAATTTTAGTATTTTTTATTAGGTTTAATTAATAGCTTTTAAGTTTTAATTTAGTTTAGAGTTATTTAATAATTCTTAAAATAATACCTTTATTAATATTAAAAATACATAAAAAATAATAAAAAATTAAAACATTTTATCTTTTCTTTAATTAATTCTCATGTTTTGTCCATATTAAAAAAATGCATAAAAATGAAAACTATTAAAACATTTTCTTTCCCTTAATATTAGATAAAAATACAAAAATGCATGTTCACACCATTTAGTCTTTTATTTAATTGTTGTGTTTCACTTATCTATCTAATTTTCTGTTTAATTATTTCATCGTTATTTGGTTACTCTATTTACGTCTAAATCCAAGAGAAAAAACGATTGAATTTGTTGACTTCATGTCCTCAAGTCCAATCACGCGAACATTTGCATTTCATTAAAACTTAAGACAATTTTTCCTTAAGTATCCAATTTCTTCAAAAACTCACACCTTTTAAGTCAAAACTTCGACATTAGGTCTTCGTATCTTCAAAAACCCGTCCGTACCCCTTTTCGGCCAAAACAATTTATTTTTAAATCAAACAATCAATTTTAATAAAACAGATATTTCAAAAGGTTCCTATAGAGTACTATAGATACATTGGGTGCTAATACCTTCCCATTGTATAACCAACCCCCGAACCATAGATCTCTTTTCAAAAACGCCTTGTATTTTTATTACTTTTAGAAAGTATCATTTTACATTGCATATTAAGGGTTTTATTTCGCTCTTTTCCCTTTTCCCTTGGAAATAATAAAGCGCGGTGGCGAATCTTGCTTTTGTGAGACGAATTAATCAATAATTCGATCTCCGATTTACCCCGCTACATTTTTTATCGCTACAGGAGTCATTACAAGATCTAGAGAAATCATCTCAAACTCTTGCTTTGTGTCTAAAATTGAACCAAGAAATGTTAAGGAGGCTTTAACTTATGAATACTGGATTGGAGCAATGCAAGATGAATTGAACCAATTCAAGCAACATGAAGTATGGGAGTTAGTTCCTAGACTAGAAGGAACAAACATCATTGGCACAAAATGGATCTACAAGAACAAATCAGATGCTGAAGGAGTTGTCACCAGAAATAAGGCAAGACTTGTTGCTCAAGGATACACTCAAGTTGAAGGGGTTGATTTTGATGATACCTTTGCCCCTGTAGCCAGACTGGAATCAATCAGACTCCTATTGGGAATTGCTTGTCTCTTGAAGTTCAAGTTATTTTAGATGGATGTAAAAAGTGCCTTCCTAAATGGGTACTTAAATGAGGAAGTTTTTGTGGAACAACCTAAAGGTTTTGTGGATCCAAACTACCCTAATCATGTCTACAAATTGAGGAAAGCTTTATATGGCCTGAAACAAGCTCCTAGAGCATGGTATGACAGGTTGACAAAATTTCTCTCTGACAAAGGATACAGAAAAGGAGGCTTGGATAAAACCCTCTTTGTCAAAAATGAAGGAGGAAAGATAATGGTAGCTCAAATCTATGTTGATGACATAGTTTTTGGGGGAATGTCAGATAAAATGGTTAAACATTTTGCTGACCAAATGCAGGTTGAATTCGAAATGAGCCTCATGGGAGAATTGACCTACTTTCTTGGACTGCAAGTCACACAGATGGAAGACTCAATTTTTCTGTCTCAAAGCAAGTATGAAAAGAACATTGTCAAGAAGTTTGGTATGGAGAATGCCAGTCACAAAAGGACTCCTGCACCTACTCATTTAAAGCTATCCAAAGATTCAAGTGGGGTTGAGGTGGACCAAAGCCTGTACAGAAGCATGATATGAAGTTTGCTATACTTAACAGCCAGCAGACCTGACATTGCTTTTGCAGTTGGAGTATGTGCAAGATACCAAGCTGATCCCGAAGTCAGTCACATCAACTAAGTGAAGAGAATTTTGAAGTATATAAGTGGAACTTACAACTATGGCTTGCTGTATTCTCATGGTTGTGAACCAACTCTGACTGGTTACTGTGACGCTGATTGGGCTGGAAGTGCTGATGATAGAAAGAGCACCTCTGGAGGATGTTTCTTATTAGGAAATAATCTGGTCTCCTGGTTCAGCAAGAAACATAACTGTGTGTCTCTCTCTACTGCTGAAGCTGAATACATAGCAGCTGGTAGTAGCCGTTCTCAAATGATCTGGATGAAACAGATGCTTACTGAGTATAATATCACACAAGATGTTATGACATTGTACTGTGACAATTTGAGTACAATCAACATTTCTAAGAATCCTATTCAGCATAGCAGGACCAAGCATATTGACATTAGACATCATTTTATCAGAGATCTTGTAGAGGAGAAGACAATTAAACTGGAACATGTTGCCACTGAACTACAGCTGGCTGACATTTTTACCAAAGCACTTGATGCAAATCAATTTGAAAATTTGAGGGGCAAGTTGGGTATTTGCCAACATGAGGAAATGTAGCAATTAATTTTGCTTAAAACAAGGGATGAAGGAGTTTTTTGTGTTAAGTCTATTTTGATTGGGTTAATCATATGTTTTCCTATTTCTTTCAAAATTGTTAAGAAGTTGAATAGACACTCATTTACCTCCTTCCTCTCTCGGCTCTGCAACAATCCCCATTCTCTCAATCAAAGATTTCTATCTCATTGTTACTTGTTTTCTAAGACTCTCAAAATGTCTCAACTATCCATGACATCATCCTCTTCCAAGACGACTGTTTCATCCGCATCCTCTGATCGAGACCCTAGGGCAATTGCAACATGCATGGATTCTGAAGTCCTGGAGATTACTCCTCTTAGAGAACTGGCAGCTAACCCCTCTAAGGTTAAAAAGCTGAGAACAAGGCATGCATGAAGGTCTCAAGCTACTTCATCTGGTAATCCCTCTAAACCATCATCTTCTGTTCCCTCAGAAATAGAAAATAGGGAAGGCACAACTTATGTTTATCAAGCAATAGCTAGACTTGTTACAAGAATTCTGAATGAGAACCACTCTGTACCTGGCATTTCTGTTCCTTTAAATCAAGAATCTGCTAGTCCAAATGTTGAAATAAATCCAGATGTCTCTAAGAATGTTGAGACACCGGATGACAACATTCAGAAATCATCTGAAAATCTTGATGATATCCAGAACCCTTCAGAGAAGGATGTTGAACCCCCAGTTATTGATGTGGATGAAGAATACTCTGACAATGACCTAATTGCAAATATCAATCCTGGCATAGCTAGGAGGATGATGAACAGAAAAGGTAAGCAGGATGCTGCAAAATGTCTGACCAAAGATGGTGCTCATAAGAAAAATAGGTCTGAAGGCAAGACTGGTGTAGAAACTGTGAAGACTGGATTGTCCAAAGGGAAGGTGAAAACCCGAGTACATGCTGGTAGTCTCTCAAAGCCTGTGAGACAACCAATAGAAAAGAAAAGGAAAGAGCCTGAACCTTCTGATTCTGATGAGGAATCAAAATTTGAAGTTGATGCTGAAGACATTCCTCTCAGAAGGAAACTCCCTTCAAGCAAAATGGCTAAAGTTCCTGAAGTCCCCACTGACAACATTTCTTTTCACCACCCTGAAAATGCCAACAGATGGAAGTATGTTTGTTTGAAAAGAATATCCTTGGAAAGAGAACTGAACAATGGTGCCATGGAATGTAAGGAGATCATGGACCTAATCAAAACTGCTGGACTAATGAATACTGTGGTAAAGTTTACCAATTGCTATGAAAATCTTGTCAAAGAATTCATAGTGAATTTATCTGATGGATGTGCTGATGGAAGGTCAGCTGACTTTAAATGTGTCTATGTGAGAGGACGAAAGGTTAATTTCTCTCCCTCTGAAATAAACAAATTCCTTGGAAGACCAGATAATGCTTGCCCTGAACTAGAGGTTACTGACAACCAAGTATGCCAAACCATCACTGCAAATCAAGTCAAGAGCTGGCCCTTGAAAGGCAAGCTGAATGCAAGCAAGCTAAGCATGAAATTTGCGATCCTGCACAAGATTGGTGCAGCCAACTGGGTTCCTACCAACCATAAATCAACCATCTCCACAGGATTGGTAAGATTCATTTATGCTGTTGGAACCAGGACAAAATTTGACTATGGCAGGTATATCTTTGATAAGACTTTAAAACATGCTGGAAGCTATGCTGTTAAAGGCCCTATTGCCTTCCCCTCCCTCCTATGTGGTATTGTCCTTGCTCAGTATCCTGACATTCTAGTGGAAAGAGATACTGTATGCAAAAGAGCCCCTGCTCTTGGGTTTCACTATAAGCTATTTCAGGGAACTCATGTTCCTGACATTGTCATGACATCAGCTGAGACATCAACTGTCAAAATTCAGTCCAAGAAATCTGATGCTATAGCTGTGCTGAAGGAAACTTGCAAAGAGCTGGAGACAAGGAAAAGGACTCTTGAGAACCTAATTGCTAGACTAGAACAGGAGGAGACTGAAGAACAAAGAAGGGAAGAGGATGCTGCTGAAGATCAGTTTAATGCTGAAGATAGTGCCTCCTCTAAAGATGATAGTGCTTGAAGATCAGTGGAGTTGTCAAGCTTGCTGCTGGTACCTGTTGCTGCAAGTGATTTCAGTTTTTTTTGTTATTTTTATTACTCATTTTGGATGACTGTATAACCTATAAGTACATGTATCTTTGGCCTATTTATGGCTAAAGAGGGGGAGAAGATTTTGTGTTAATTACTTGGTAGACATTATTTTTTTTCTGCAGACATATTATTTCTGTTGCTCTCTATTCTCTGATTATTTAGGGGTTTTAGCCAAAAATTTGCCAAAGGGGGAGTTTGTAAGTGTTTAGTTATTGGCATGTATTTTTGGTAAAACCAGGTGTGTGAATGTCATGACTAATGTCATAACATTCTGGGTTATTAGGTACTTTATGCAGAAAAAGAATGGCATACAGTAGCTGCTCTTTATGAGTGTGTATCTGAGCATTTTGCAAAGATCAAATTTATTACATTCTACCAAAATCAGTAAACAGGATTCATGTTGTCATAACCAATGTTAAGACATCCTGTACTGATCTAACAGTTATGCAGTTTGGTTAATTCTGAGATTTTTCAGGAATTTGGTTCATACATTCCAGAACAGAATCTCACGTGGACTTTAGGTTAACTTAGCTCAACCCTAATCTGGTTGATAAAGTCGTGTGACCAAGTCTTGAGGTTAACCCTAATTAACCCTAGCTTTTCGTGGAAGCCCTAACTGAAGGAACAACTGCATATATATTCAACAGGAAGGCTGTTGGGAAAATCAACTCTTTGACAGAAGATCAACTAGGGGTTGTATAGTTTTAACTACTGTAATCCAAGCAAGTATCATTGTGATAAGTGACTTGGAGTAGGTTTTGATTGTAAGGGTTGTGTATCACTCAAAGCTTTGAAGCAAGAGTGTTTGTGTCACTTGATTAAAGCTTTGAAGCAAGGTTAAGTTAGGTTTATGTATCACTCAAAGCTTTGAAGCACGAGTGTTTGTGTTACTTGATTAAAAGCTGTGAAGCATAATCAAGTGTATATTCTGAAGAGTGTCTTCATTATTTCATTATTCAATTGTTTAGTATCACTGCTGTGATTGAGGGGGAGTGAGTAGGAACTCAGGTTTAAGTTGAACTTAGATTGAAGTTGCATTGGGTAGGTCTTAAGTGAAGGAGATAAACTGGTTGGTTTATTCCTGAATTAATATCTCTTATAGTGAATTTCCTCCCTGGCTTGGTAGCCCCCAAAGTAGGTGTTGTTTCACACTGAACTGGGTAAACAATTGATTGTGTTCTTTACTGCTTTTTGATTTACTGTCTTATAGAAAGTCAGATACGGTGTCATAACATTCACTGTGACATTGAGTATCTGCTGCCAGAATTTCAGATATGAAAAAGGAAGTTGCTGAATTTGTTTATGCTTGTTTGGCTTGTTAAAAGTCGAAGATTCAGTATCAGAAGCTTTTTGGTTTAATGCAACAGTTGAATATTCAGGAGTGGAAATGGGATAACATTTCCATGGATTTTGTGTCAGGGTTGCCGAAGACTGCTAAGGGAAATATTAGATTTGGGTGATAGTGAATAAATATCTAAATCGACTCATTTCTTACCAATGAAGATCAATCATCCCGTACAGAAGTTAGCTGAGATATATAGCAAAGTGATTGTGAAATTTCATGGTATACCTTTGAGTATTGTGTCAGATAGAGATCTGAGGTTCATGTCAAATTTCTGGGATGCTTTATAGAAGGCTTTTGGTACTAAGTTAAATTTGAGTTCTTCTTACCATCCACAGACAGACACTCAGACAGAGAGGACTATCCAATCTTTGGAGGATTTATCGAGGGCTTATATGTTGGAACACCGAGGATCTTGGGATAGCCACTTGCCGTTGATTGATTTTACGTGCAACAACAGTTTCCATGCTAGTATTGAGATGACACCATATGAAGCGTTCTACGGTAGAAGGTGTAGGACTCCGTTGCATTGGTATGATTCAGGCGAGAGTGATATGCTCGGACCTGAGATTGTGCAAGAGACGACTGAGAAGATCAAGATGATCCAAGAAAGGACGAAAGCTTCACAAAGTCGTCAGAAGAGTTATCATGATAAGAGGAGGAAAATAGTGGAGTTCTAGAAGGGAGATCACATGTTCTTGAGAGTTACTCCAGTAACTAGTATTGGTAGAGCTCTAAAGTCACAAAAGCTTATATCGCATTTTGTTGGTCCATATCATATTTCAGATAAGTGAGGTGGCCTATCAGTTTACTTTACTATCGTTGCTTGTGAATCTTCATGACATGTTTCATGTATCTCAGTTGAGGAAATACATTTCAGATCCTTCACATGTGATCCAAATGGATGATGTACAAGTGAGAGATAACTTGACAGCTGTAGCATCATCAGTGCAGATAGAAGGCTGGGAAGTGCAGCAGTTACGAGGTAAAGAGATTGCCTTGGTGAAGGTACTGTGGGGTGGACCAGCTGGTGGAAGTTTAACTTGGGAACTTAAGGATCAGATGAGAGAGTTGTACCCGACTTTGTTTTCCTCAGGTAATTTTCAGGGGCGAAAATTCTTTAAGTGGGGGAGAGTTATAACACCCCAGAATTTAGAATATTTATTTAATTGATTATTTGTGATTATTTGTGTGATGTATGACAATATGTGGCGGGGTAATGGTGATATATAGATGATGATTAAAATTATTTAGATTTAAATAATTTTAGTTTATATTATTTAGAAATATAATAATAATTAAATAGATATTAAGGTGAAAAGGAGAATAAGGGCATAAGAGTAAGTGTGTGTGTGTAAGTGAGGATACAATGGGAAAATCATAGAAAGAGTATAATTTAATAATAGAAATAGTGATCATTATGTACGATCGAGGAAAAATCACGAGAACGTGAAAGAATAGGCTAGGGTTCAGAGAGGAGAACTCCATAGAACACGAAGGAAGACATCGATCACTAGGAATTTGGGGTAAGAGGTGCAATCGAGTTTATTATGATTAATACGGGGTTAATATAGATGTAGGATTTTTGTTTGTATGTGATTTGATGAAAAATATGATGAATACTATGATGAAATTGTGCGATTATGACGTTGATATACCATGATTCCTATGTGATATATGTATGATGATGTATTATTGTTGAATTATGATAATATGATGTTTACCATGGTTTTAGACTAAGTTTGGTACTGTAATAGAAATTGGAATGGGGCTGGAATAGAAGAGAAATCGCAACAGGAAGTGGCAGAAATCGCATGCGTCGTCAGGTGAGCCAGTCGCCCAAGCGTCATCGGACGAGTCAAGCGGTAAGGGGAATGGTGGAAAAGGTGAGCCCCTCGAAAATTTACGAGGAGGGGAGGTCACCAGAGCTTCGCCGGGAGAGTAAAGCAGCAATGAACCCAATCTCTCTTTTCATCGGGCGAGCATCATGCGAGCAGAGTGCCTTAGGGGTCGTCGGGCAAGGCTGAGGCGAGCAGTCTAGCAACAATTTTCAAAATATCGTAACTTGAGTTTCAAGACTTTGTTTGACGCGTCGTTTAAAGCATTGGGAAGTTGACGCACATAACTATATTATGATAGAATAATAGGGGTTATTATATGTATTATTCAAGTGCCTATGTATGTATCAATTTGAATCATTATATGTTTGGTGTGTTAAGACGTTCCGTTTTAATGATGACTTTGATGTTGTTGTGAATCTGTTATGAAGTTGCTATGATGTTGTTGTGATGAATTGATGTTAAATATGATGATGTTTTGATGATGTGAAAGCCCTTCATATATAAGGAAAAATATCATATAACTAAGTGTCAATTATGTAATTCTTACTCAAAACAAGCTGTTAACTTATACGGTGGATGAACTGACTAAACAACGGTCAAAGCTACCACATCATTCAAAAGAGATGCATGAAGTATATCAACAAAAGCAACTTGAAGTTTATAAAATTTGTAGAAGATACCATCCAACCGAATCTTCCCTAAATAATGAAGAAGTAAATTATGTAGGCAATATCAGAATGACAACTTCTCGCAGCGCAAAAATTTTAATCAAGGATAAAGATTTGAGACTATATTGTCTAATGAAAAACTTCTTAGCATTACTAACAAACACATCCATAACAAGATAAAACAACAAAGTTTGAGGATACCCTCAATAAATTAATGCAGGTGTCTTATGGCCAGTCACAAAAGTACCGAAGCCTCTGTTAGTTCTCTTATTTTAGGATTGGCTTAATTTTTGTAAAACAAATAATAGCAGCAATCATGTAATATATAATAGGATGTATAAACCTTATAATAAGAACAAATACAACAAGAAGTCTTATTACAATGTCAGAATATGTTGTGTTGAACTTTTTCAACAACTGGAACAACATGTCGAAGAAGATGTCTTCGACATCGAGCATGCTGAGCTGGATTAATGAGATTCAGTTTGTTCTTAACAGAAGCAGAATATTCAGGAGAATATTATGCATCCTATGTGGCGCAAGGTATAGAAAATTCAATCAGAAATCAAGGAGAATGAATACTTTCTAAATAATGAGATTATTTAGGAAACTAAAGATTGAAGACCTTTCTTGGGGAAGAAGTTTCTGCAGTTTGTTACAACTGACTTGTTGTGATTGAAGGCCCAAAACCAGTTGGGTAACAAGTTATAAATAGAATGGTTTATAACCTAGAAAAGATACGGCCCAAGATGTAAAAGTCTAGGGTTTTGTCAAGGTAAACCTCCCGGGTTGTGGGAAGGTTACCATGTTCACCTCGAAGGTTGTAGGTAAGAGGTGTATTGTTCTTGAAGGAAGCTTTGAAGCAACTCCAGGATGTGTTAGGAGCAAAGATAACAAACATTGGAGTTTGGCTTGGAGACTTATCTAGGTTGTCTTGGAAGCGTGTCTTCCAAACTATCTATCTGTGATCAAAATCTTGGTGAAGGGTCGTCGATGCAGTGACTGAGGTGTTGACTGCTAGACATCATTGTGATGGTTGGAAGTGCGATGGGGATATTCCATATCTATGAAGGACCTAGGTAGAAGGGTCATTGGGTAGTGATTAAGTACATAGATCGTCAACGACTGTGTTGGCTGTAGGATCTACAAATTGATACTGCTGATAGTGGACTTTATTCCCGGCTTGGTAGCCCCCAGAGTAGGTGTTGTTGTACATCGAACTAGGTAAACAATTGTGGTGTGTTCTTTATATTTTCAGTACTGTTTTATCTTGCCGGTGTGTTTGTGTCAGATCAGATATCTCGACATCCTTATAGGATATCTGAGTCTGTTGTACCAGAATTTCAATTAGTATCAGAGCAGGCATCTTGTTATGTTCTAGGTGAGATCCTGGGAATGTACTTTCTGGTCATAGGCAAGGAAGAAAGTATTTACTGAAAAGAGGTATGAACTTGGACAATTCATACTATTGTATGGATGATCTCATGGTAAGGATCATTGGTTATGTGTGACAGGTATTGTTCCTGTCTGTTGCCTTCAGGCCTGTAGCTTGGTGGGAAACTGTTGCACGTAGGGTTGATTTACTTTTAATCTTAAGTTTCCATGCTTATACTTGGATAGTGGTGTAAGCATTGTGTTGAGGAGTTTTTTATATTCCGCTGCTTTGTATCTGATATAACCCTGAAAGTATGGGAAGGATACTAGGGTTGTTATCCTCAACAAAATATATGCTGACATTTTCAACCGTATTAAAAGTGTCAAAGATACATGAGATCTTCCTCAAGTCCACTCATAAAGACATTTATCAATAAGGTTGATGAGAATCAATTGATCAATGATGCTCAGATACATCTGCATATTGAACTTGAAGATTGTCAAGGATGGTGTGTTCCAAGAAGAAGGAACTGATGTTCTATGGGATGTTAAAACATTATTTCAGCAGGTATGCAACTACCTTGAAGAACCGATGCCTTGGGTGATGAACAAAAATGTTATGAATACTTTTTGTTTGGAACCTACTCTTGATCTGGAAGAGAATGCATTTGGTTTGTGCAAGTTGATCAGGACACGATCAACAATTTATTTACTCTATGTGTCAGTTTATTTTTGACCAAGGCTTATGGGAGTATAAAGGTTGAACTCCATGTTCTTGAGAAGAACTCATAAAGGAATCTCCACCAGAACCTTTATGAGATGGGCTCGTATCTGGAAGATCCTTCTGATCAAAGGAACCATAAGACCCTTTATGAGATGTGGCCATAGAACAGATTATGTTTGAAGAGGATTACTATGATCCAGCCATAGTGTTTGATGCTCCTGAGTATTATTTTGATTGCCCTTGAGGAAGAGAATTTGTGATTCTCTTTGTGTACCCTCAGAAGTTGTTGAAGAAGATCCCCTTGTCAAGGGTTGATATGATGTCAGACAGAATGTTGTGACATCTTTGAACATGTTAAAATTTGAAGGGCATTGTTATTGAAGAATCAGGGGAAACATACTTTATTTAAAAAGTCTGTATAGATACCTAATAGAGGAAATCTCCTTTGTAGGTATAGACAATGGCATCCATCATCTCAAAGTCAGACTGGAGGTATGAAGAAAAGTTTATTGAGATGTGGCTCGTGCAATCCCTTGCATATGTTGGTAGTCTAATCCTGAAGATTGATCAATTGTTGTTGGCATGTCTCCTTGTGTTTCCCACACAAGAGTTGAGTATGAGTTACTATGGATGTTTCCCCCATAACCTTAGTAACAATGGATGATGTCATAGCAGATGTTAGAATAAAATTTCAGTTTCTTCAGCAATAAAAGTGACCTTTGCTCAAGGATACACTCAAATTAAAGGAGTTGTTTTTTGATGAAACCTTTGCCCCTGTGGCCAGACTTGAATCAATCAGACTACTCTTAGGAGTTTCTTGCATTCTGAGATTTAAGTTGTTTCAAATGGATTTAAAGAGTGCCTTCTTAAATGGCTATCTGAATGAGGAAGTTTATATGGAACAACCTATGGGATTTGTTGATCCAAGCTTTCCTAACCATGTGTACAAACTATAGAAAGCTCTGTATGGTTTAAAGCAGGCTCCAAGAGCTTGGTATGAGAGATTGACATAATTTCTTGGTGAGAATGGATATAGGAAAGGCGGCATATGCAAAACTCTTTTTGTCAAGGAAGAAGAAGGGAAGATCATGATTGCACAAATTTATGTGGGATGTCAAATGAGATGGTTCAACATTTTATCAAGCAAATGCAGTCAGAATTTGAGATGAGTCTTGTTGGTGAGTTAACCCACTTTCTTGGTCTGCAAATTAAACAAATGGAAGATTCCATATTCTTATCTCAGAGCAAATATGCGAAGAATATAATAAAGAAATTTGGGATGGAAAATTTCAGTCACAAGAGAACACCTTCTCCCACACATCTGAAGTTGTCTAAAGATGAAAAAGGGTTATGTGCTAGATATCAAGCTGATCCCAAAGTTAGCCATGCCAACCATGTGAAGAGAATACTAAAGTATGTGAATGGGACAAGTGACTATGGTATGTTGTATTCTCATGGATCTAGCTCTGCATTAAGTGGATATTGTGATGCTGATTGGGCAGGAAGTGCTGATGATAGAAAAATTACATCAGGAGGATGGTTCTTTCTAGGGAGTTATCTCATATCATGGTTCAGTAAGAAGTAAAATTATGTGTTCTCCAAAGTTGATTTTAAGGTCAAGCCACTGACCTAATCTGGAATGTTTTGGCTGCCATGATTGGATGTCATGTCAAAGATTCAGAAAATATCACAAGTGTGAAGAAGAAGGATGTCAGATTAAAGTCCTACCTAGTGTGAGAAAGTAATCCTATCTGACTAACTAATAAGTACTTTGACGGGAGACTGAGTATTTAATAGGATTATGGATGAAAGTTGACACAAATACCTTGATAAGAGCTGAGTGTTTGTCTGATGATTGAGTGCAAATCTGATTTCTAAACATGTCTTTTTCAGAAAATATTTGAGAGCTTATGTTTCTTAAATTATGTTCTGATTTGTGGTAGATACTGAAGATGAGATCTATTGGGATCCTATTGTATAGATTGGGAGGTTTGTAAAGGGAATGTATGGAAATGAGTCCCTTGAATGGTGATTCCAGAACGAAAGCTGATAGGTTCTATAGTAAAGTTGTTAATGTCCCAAATGATGTTGTAACATCATTGTTAATGATAGTCTGTGGGAGAGACTTGGGACCACGAATCTTAAATATTCTACCACCTCATTTAGAAGTGGCAATTATATCCTTGGTTTAGAATAAGAAGATTATGAGTTTGTTTAGAGAATTATACTCAATTAATGCATAACTTCCATCTTGGTTTGAAGACTTTACTAGTGTAAGCAAATACTAGTAATGTGCAGAAGGAGGATTTAATCAGCACATTCATTAAGGGGTGCTCCTTCTGTTGGAGAGTCTGAATCTTAATAAATCTTTTAAGAACACTAAGAAATGGTTGGAAGTTGGTTTCAGACTATGGTTTCATGACATCTTAGCCATCCAAAGAGTCATGGCAATAAGAGTGGAGGTGCAAGGGCATGAATCAGAGGTGTCCTTGTTATGTGACTAGTTCAGGGTACTTGTAGTTATTCCCAATGAACTAGTGGGTGTTTAGTGTTTCGTTTTCTCCATAATGAAGTTTTTTATTTTCCATGACAGGAGGAGTCAGTGGACTAATTAGTTTGTTTGGAGCTTGTGATGTTCAAGCGTATAGAGTTATTACCCTCCTATGAGGATGATGTTGGATAACATGCTGAGACATGTTGCTACAAGATGTAGCTGTTTATGTCCTCATGAGTTTATGAAGATTCTAGCCAGATGTTGCTAGAGTATACCATCCTTCTCCAAGAGGATGTGCTGGTTCTGTGAGAATTTATTTTTCTCTGCAGTAGTGAATGGGATAAAGAAGACTATCCTGCTGTCTGTTAGGAGATGTCGCACTTATTTGACAAGTAACTGATAGTCAGGTTTGCAAAGCCATTACTGCAAACCAGGTGAATGTATGGCCTATGAAGAATAATATCCTTGTTAGTAAGTTAAGTGTGAAATATGTTATCCTACATAGAATTGGAGCTGTTAACTAGGTCCCTACGAATCATACCTCAACCATTACAGTGGGTTTAGGAAAATTCATTTATTCTGTTGGAAATAAGAAGATGTTTGATTATGGTGCTTAAATTTTTCAACAGACTGTAAAGCATGCAGGAACTTGTGCAATCAAGATGCCTAGTGCCTTTCCATCTCTTATTTGTGGCATTATTCTCAATCAACTCCCTGGGATTCTTTGTGGTACTTATGTGGTATGCAAAAGGGAGTCTGCTCTGTCTCTTCACTTCAAGTTGTTTTCAGGAAAACATGTCCCAGACATTATCGTGACATCTGCATCCTCTAAAAACAATACCTCAAGCAAGGATGATATGATTTATGAGTTAATAGTGCCTGCAAAGAACTTGATGAGGCAATTAGAGTTAGCTCAGTGAGGAAGCTGAAATCTGAAAAGATGATCAAGGATTTGAAGAGGGATGACAACCTTGGTGAAAAAGTGGGTACTGAAGGAGGAGATTCTGATAATGAAGGAAAGTCCTCAAGAGTTGATGTTCTCCTCGACATGTGCTTTAGCCAAAGAAAATGAAGTTAAACTGTGGCATCAAAAACTGGGACGCTTTCATCTGAAAGGAATGAAAAGAATCATATCTATAGAAGCCGTGAGAGGGATTCCTAAGCTCAAGATAAAATAAGGGAGAATATGTGGTGAATGCCAGATTGGAAAGCAAACTAAGATGTCACATCAGAAGATCCAACATCTCAGCACATCAAATGTTTTAGAACTTCTTCACATGGACTTCACGGGACATATGCAGGTTGAAAGTCTCGGTGGAAAGAAGTATGCCTATGTTGTTATAGATGACTTCTCTAGGTACACATGGATAAGTTTTATCAGAGAAAGTCAGAAACTTTTGAAGTTTTTAAAGATCTCTATCAAAAACTTCAAAGAGAAAAAGATATTCATGTCATCATAATCAGAAGTGACCATGGAAAGGAATCAGTCATGAATTTTCCTCTCCCATTACTCCTCAGCAAAATGGGATTGTGGAATGCAAAAACAGAACTCTTCAAGAATCTTCCAGAGCTATGATTCATGCTAAGAAGTTACCCTACCACTTTTAGGCTGAAGCTATGAATACTGCATGCTATATCCATAACATAGTCACTATAAGAAAAGGCACTTCAGCCACCTTGTATGAAATATGGAAGGGAAGAAAACCTACTATCAAATACTTTCATGTTTTTGAAAGTAAATGTTACATCTTAGCTGATCATGAACAGAGAAGGAAGATAGATCCAAAGAGTGATGAGGGAATATTCCTGGGTTACTCTACAAATAGAAGAGCTTACAAAGTCTTTAACTCCAAAACTAAGGTTATGATGGAACCCATAAATGTTAATATTGATGATAAATGATGGAATAATGAAGGAAGTTCTGAAGCTGCTAGATCTACTGGTCTTGAAGACAGTTAGACACTATGCTAGTGTTTCCATTTTAGGGGATAATCTAACTGGTGAGGTTGAGGGGAAGCTTAATGTCCTAGAAGATGTTCTAACATCTTCTTTTTGGAGCTGATGTTTTATGCTGTGTGACACTTATTTTATGTGAAAGGAATGCACTTGGAGAATTCAGATGAATGCATTATGGTCATGCCTCTGACCATATGAAGAAGTCTGGGAAACATACTTGACTAAATTGCTGAAGGTTTAGTGGAGACAATGACTGATAGGAGGTCTGAACATTGTTCAGGACATGTTTCTATGAAGACTAACTAAAGAATATTCTAGACTGTGCATCCAGCCTCGTGTAAGAAGGAAGTCTAGAAAGTGTTGTTGACCACAAATGTGCATCTATTGGGACTGGTTCTTTCAGCAGAAACTATCTAGAGCTATTAAAGGTTTTCAAAGTCAGGTTAGACAGTGCATATTGATTCGTGCAACAGTTTTTCCATCCTTAATTATCGCTTATTTGACCAAGAATTAAAGATTGTTAATTTCTAAGAAACTGCTCTGCTATTTATAGAGGTTTCTCATATCCTCTAAATACCAAGTGAGTGTTGTTCTCATCACCACAATGGGTTTTGTTTAGGTCTAGGTAACTTGTACCTGGGCCTGGTTATGTGAAGGCCTCCTTTGTCAAATTTTGGCCAAAAAGGGGGAGAAAGGTTTTGATTAGATAGGAGATATTTTCCAAACATGTCGAATCAAATGTTCTATCATGTATTTGTTTGGATTTGTCCTTTGTAACCTGTAATCTTATTAAGAGTTCTCTTATTCCACCATTGGTCTTCTATGTTTAGAAGATGTTCTTGGATTTAGGGGGAGTACAAGTTGTCTTCTGCTATCTTCTTCCTCGTGTGCATCAACCAAACTTTAGGACTTTCCTTCCTTTTATCCTGAAGCTGTTGTTCGTTGGTGCTGATGCAATTGAGTTCTTTAGAGTGCCGCAAAAAAGATGTCAAACAAGATGTTGAGACATTATTTTCAACTGAAGATCTATTGCTATATGCAGTAGCTTCTGAACACTACTATCAAGGGTTATATTTTTTTATTGCTGAAATCTCCTAGATGACAATTGCTTTTAGATTATTTGTTTTAGCCAAAATTTTACAAAAGGGGAGATTGTTAGTTCTCTTGTTTTAGGATTGGATTAATTTTTGTAAAACAAATAATAGCAGCAATATGTACTGTAGAATAGTATGTATAAACCCGCTAAGAAGAACAGGTACAACAAGAAATCATATTACAATGTCAGAACATGTTGTGTTGAACTTTTTCAACAACTGGAACAACATGTCGAAGAAGATGTCTTTGACATCGCGCCTGCTGAGCTGGATTAATGAGATTCAGTTTATACTTAACAGAGGCAAAATATCCAGGAGAATATTATGCATCCTATGTGGCACATATTTAAAGGTCTAGAAAATTCAATCAGAAATCAAGGAGAATGAAGACTTTCTAACTAAGGAGATTATTTAGGAAACTAAAGATTTAAGACCTTTCTTGGTTCAGAAGTTTCTACAGTTTATTACAGTTGACTTACTATGATTGAAGGCCCAAAACCAGTTGGGTAACATATTATAAATAGAAGAGTTTGTAACCTAGAAAATATACGTCTCAAACTGTAGAAATCTAGGGTTTTGTCAAGGTAAACCTCCCGGGTTGTGGGAAGGTTACCATATTCACCTTGAAGCCTGTAGGTAAAAAGTGTATTATTCTTGAAGGAAGCTTTGAAGCAACTCCAGGAAGTGTTAGGAGCAAAGATAACAAACAATGGAGTTTGGCTTAGAGACTTAGCTAGGTTATCTTTGAAGTGTGTCTTCCAAACTGTCTATCTGTGTGATCAGAATCTTGGTGAAGCGCCATCGATGCAGTGACTGAGGTGTTGAATGCTAGAAATTATGGAGATAATTGGAAGTGGGATGGGGATATTCCATATCTAGGAAGGACCTAGGTAGAAGGGTCATTAGATATTGATTAAGTACGTAGATCATCAACGAGTGTGTTGGCTGCAGGGTCTGCAAATTGATACTGCTGATAGTGGACTTCATTCCTAGCTTGGTAGCCCCCAGAGTAGGTGTTGTTGTACACTGATTTGGGTAAATAATTCTGGTGTGTTCTTTATCTTTTTAGTGTTGTTTTATCTTGCATGTGTGCTTGTGTCAGATCAGATGTCTCGACATTCTTATAAGACATCTGAGTCTGCTGTACTAGAATTTCAGCCTCCATTAGTAACCTTGAATCATAGGCTGGCCAATTAGCCAAGAAGTTATCAGTACTACCAATTAACATATTTAGTGTAAATACGAAGAATATTTTGAAGTACTGTTGTAGTGTTGTTCTTGCAGATGAAAGAATTGTTGTCAAATCCAAAGAAGAAGCAGAAGGACCAGAGATAGGATAATTGCATAACAAGGCTTGCAAATAGAATCAAAAAGACTTACTTAGGAAATAAGCTGACTCTGAAGTAGTAGTGTTACATGCTTCCATAGGTAATATAAAAGTTGAAAATTCACTTATTAATTTAGGTGTAAATATGAATATAATACCATTATCAGTTGTAGAAAGGATTCAATAAGCCATATGCATCAACATTGCAAATGGAAAACATAAAATGTAAGACACCTGTGGGAACAATCAAAGATGTACTAATATAGATTAATAAGTTATCATTTTCTATGGACTTTGTGATACTAGATATTAAAGCATGCCCAAAGACGCCCCTTATATTAGGAAGATCATTCATAAAAATCGCAAGGATGCCATGGATATTGATAAAAGGGAAGTAAAGTTTAGAATCAGAGTTATAAGATAATTGATATTACATAACATTGATCACTATTAAACAACTGATGTTAAACAAGCGCTTGTTGGGAGACATCCCAACATATTTTACAATTTTCTCTAAAATAGTCTTTAGTTTATTCATTTCTTTTAAAAAAACACATTGATGAAAGCAAAATGCCAAACCACCAAAAAATGCACTCGCTAAGCGCAAAATGGCCAATGTCATTCTTTGCCTAGGGCCCAAAATACACAACACGGGCTCCCGACTAGCACAACCTAACTCGCCTAGTGAGAGACAAGTTATAGAAAATTGGGAACACGACCAGACTTAAAATTAACTTCTCTATCATTTTTTCCACCTCTCTCATTTTTGAAAAACCGTAGGACACACTAGGAACTTCATATAAAGGAAAAAACATCACAAATTTTCATTATAATCTGGTTTGTTGAGGAATGTCATTTTACTCTATTTTGCTTAAAATCTTATATATTTTGAACATTGATGCAACAATAACGTCGATTCTATGATTTAAGAATAGATTAGAGACATTTTATTGTTCCATGATGTTAACATAAGATATAGGGTCTGTTTGTTTTGATTTTTAAAAAAAATAATTTTTATAGTGTTACATAATTTTGTGTAATAAAAATTTACAAATAATTTTTTTATAAAAGCTTCAAATAAAATTTTGGTTTGAATAGTTATTCTTAAAATCTTATTTTAGTTATTTCATCTTTTTATTGAAATTTTTTTTGGATATTAAAATTTCAAAAAATCACTTAATTTTGAAGCTATTTCAAATATATTTTCATAAAAATCATTTTTGAAATATAACTTTTTGAAAAACTACTAGAATACATGTGCATTCGCACGGGTGGTATGGTATGCATATTTATTTTTTAAAATATAATAAAAATGAAATAAAAAATGAAATTATTCAACCATATAAAAATATTTGAATTAATATATACATTTTTGTATATAAATATTATTTTTGTTTTGTCATTATTTACAAAAATATTAGAATCATTAGTAAACTTTTTTCCATTATTATTCAATATTTTGATAAGTTCCTTCATATTTCAGTTATAAATGTTTTATTTTCGTGTTTTGAAAAAATGATAAGTTATGATTTGATCAAAATTTGTTTCATATAGTTAGTATGTACATTTGTTTCCAAAATATAATAAAGTTGTTACCGTTTATAACAATAATATTTTTTTCATTAATATTTTTCATTAATCTTTTCCCGTATATATAAATAATTTAATCATTAATGTATTTTTTCTCGTATATAAATATTGTTTTTGTTTTGACATTAGTTATATATTTGAATCTATATACAAATATTTGAATCAACAATGTGTTTTTAGCCCGTAAATAAATATTATTTTGTTCAATGACATTGAATTTTACTTATATATTTTTATTTATTTTTCATTAATCTTTTCGCATATATTTAAATAATTTGATCAACAATATATATTTTTCCGTATATGATTATTATTATTTTTGTTTTGACAATAGTTATATATATATAAATATTTGAATCAACAATATTTTTACCTGTAAATAAATATTATTTTATTCAATAACACATTTTTACTTATATTTTTTAATTTTATTTTAATAGAAGTTTCTTTATATTATTTTTCTATGACAAATTTAGTTATCAATTACACCAAAAATTAGTTAATAAAATGATTCATCAACTACACACAATATTTGTAAAAGTAATTATTAACTAATGACAATAAATACTAAAATAGAATAAATTTATATCAATCACACATAAAGTTGTAATCATAATTGGTGGGAGATAAAGAGCATAGGGAAGTGACTCTTGCTTATTCAAAAAACTGTCCGAAAAAATATGCATTGGAAAAGTGAGAAAGTTTACATTTGGTTTTAATAGATCAATGAAACATTTTGCTAGGAAAGAAAATATAGCAAACAAAATAAAATAGTAGTTTGTTTGGAACCAAGTCAGAATTTGGTTACAAATGAAGGTTTCAAATGAATTCTGACAGATCAATAATTGGAAGAAAAAGATAAATGTCAAGATATGCCATACCATATGACGAGCACAGATTCGAAAGCTACATCCAAAAGAAATTTTACAATGAGTTGGAAAGGAAAAACTTGGTCCAAGAGAATACACAAGAGTTGGAGGATCTGGGAGAATATTTCGATATGGTGACAAAGATAAATGCACGGGGTATGAGTGTTCTGAACACTCCTATTGAAATTTTATGCATATGTAAAAACTATTGAAGATGCACAAAATGAGACCGACATGAGATACAATTGAAAGTAACAAGTACGACTGTTAAAAAAAATCCATGAAACGAACCAAACTGTTAAACTGAACCAAACCGAAGTTAAAATAACCAAATCATTATATTTGGTTAGTGAACCGAACCGTTATTTTACTAACGGTTCTAGAACCGAACCAAATTAAAAATAACCAAAAGTAAACTAGAACTGAACCATTAATACATGGAAAATTGAAAACTGAACTTTGTTGAAACTTGAAAACCAAAAATTGAAAACTGAACTCTCGTTGAAACTTTTAAACCAAAACATGAAAAATCAAGAACCCTAAATTCCCAAATCGATGAAGCTCCAAAGATAAAGAATCCTAAATTTCCAAATCATTGAAGAATCCTAAATTCCCCCTCTCAGTCGCATTTATGTCATCCTTACCAAATCATAAGCTCCTCACCTCGCCTCCGTTATGCTCCAGTTCAGCTTTTTCAGCCCTCTCCATTGTATTGTGTTCATTTTCATCCTTCAAAGAACGCAAGACCGTGAACTCAAAATCAAAATCGAAGGTAGCAAAAGGGTTTCTTTATTTTGTGCTTGGATTCTCTTTTATTGGGTTAAGGGTATATTTTTTAAAATCATATTTGTGTTTGGTTACTGTGATTTTGAAGGTGTTTTTCAACACCCAAACTTGGTTTATTTGTTTGGAGCTATGAATTTTGGTTTGGTCTATTCTATTATGATGAATTATTCAATTGCAGTTGCTATGGTTATTTGACTAGTATTGAAGCATGTGTTATCAACAACTTATTTGACTGTGTAATATAGTTACAAGTAAACCAACCAACTTGTGTTAGTTTAGAGTTACTTTCGGTTACAATCTCTTAGACGATAGGTGAAGTTGAGCTACAAAAATATGCACCTATATAACAATGTAACAACTACCTCATTTATCCTTGAGTTTGTTAAATTATAATTCGATTGTGTCGAAACAGTGTGTGTCAAAGGGAGGTTGTCCAGTCGAAGAACTTGTGGATCAAAGCAAGCTACACACAAATTTGATTGGTTTTAGGTTTAGATAGATTTGATTTAGATATAAATTAGATAGATTTGATTTAGTACCAAAATAGGTATTTTAGGCTTTTATAGTTTTGGGCTTTGACTTAGGGAGCAAGCTAACATAAATATATAAATAGAGAGAGTAACCCCTAATTTTGTAATTAAATCAATTCAGTGTAATTACAGAATTTGCAGTTGCAAGTGATTAATAAAGTTTTCCACAATTTGTGGGCAGAGAGAAACTATGTAGAAAATAATTATCTTCTTTCTTTTCTTTTCTTTTATTTTCTCATAATTCATTATCATTGTGTAGTAATATCAATCTTGTTCATCAAGATTGGTAGAAATTCTTCATTGATATTTGGTGGATTTCCAGCATCTGGTATCAAGAGCTCAGTTAATCGATTTAAGGGAAGTATCGTTCAAGAACGATTGAGGAAGAAGAAGAATTCACGATGGCGAGTTATAGAAATGCAAATTATCCCGCAACTCTACCAACTCTGAAAGTAGACAACTATGAGAATTGGTGCAAACAGATGAAAGTTTTATTCAGGTGTCAAGGTCTTTGGGGTCTTGTAAAGGATGAATTGGAAGCGCTTGGAAAAACGCTTTAGAAGAAGAAAAGAAGAAACACACAGAATCTGAGAAGCTGAGTTATAAAGCACTCTTTATAATTCATCAATGTCTAAGTCCAGATAATTTTGAAAAAGTGAGTGATTCAGAATCTGCAAAAGAAGCTTGGGAGGTTCTTGAGAAGTCTTTTGGTGGTGTAGAAAAGGTGAAAGAAGCGAGGTTACAAACTCACAAGAGAATGTATGGATTGATTCAGATGGAAGATAGTGAGAGCATATTTAATTTCTTCACTAGAGTTACAAAACTAGTGAATCAATTGGTATGTGGAGAAACATTAACAACAAGAGCTGTTGTTTCGAAGATCTTGAGATCTTTGGCTCCTAAGTTCGACTACATGGTGGTGGCTATAGAAGAGGGGAAAAACTTGTCGAAATTGACAAAGGAAGAGCTCTAAGGGACGCTTGAATCTCATGAATAAAGAATGACTGAAAGAGCTGCAAGCAAGTCGAAGAGTGATATGGCTTTGCAGGCACATTCAGCAAAAGAAACCAAAGGTAAAGGAAAGTGGTTCGACATAGGTAGGGGAGGCTACAACAAATCAACTGGTAGAGGAAACCAGAATGAAGGAAATGTTTCGAATCAGAGAAGACTACTAAGCAACCAAAGAGGTGGTATTACAAATAGAGGAAGAGGTGGTGGTCGAAAACCTGACAAGAGTCACATTCAATGTTACAATTTTCAGAAGTATGGTCACTATTTGAGTGATTGTCCAGAAAAGAAAAAGAATCAAGAAAGTGATGCAAAGTTTTCAAAACATGAAGAAGAAGAGATGATGCTGATGGTCACAGCAAGAGATAAAGATAGATTCAAGGACCAATGGTACTTGGATTCAGGATGCTCATCACATATGTCTAGAAGGAAAGACTGGTTTGTCAACATAAAGCCCTTGTTGTACCCTAAAATTTACCCTCTCATTTCTCAAAGAATCATCTTGGATCCTCAAGTTTGCTTCTATCAAGTTTCAAGTCTTGGATCACAATTGTCGAAGAAAATCATTCACAAGGGCAAAATGGTCAATTGCATACTGAAAAGTCAAACTTTGACTTTTGGATCAAAACCAAGTTTCAAGAATCATATTTTATCAAGGGATGTTAAAGTATGAAGCTTTTTTCATCAAGAAAATCAAAAGTCAAGATTATGTTGAAAAAAGTCAAAATTCTAAATACTTAGAAATTTTTCTAAGTGTTTAAGAAATATGATAAATTCAGAACTTCTGGCCAGATTTTCACCATGATGCAAGTTGATTCTGGAAGAACTTATAACGCAAGAGTTGTAGGCCTCAATGGGATCTAACACATTACATAACATAACTTCTTCTAGAAAAGCTGGGATTTCAAGTTATACAGCTTCAAAGGCACGTCATTAAAACTGAAACATTCAGCAAATTCTGGACCTTTCCAAAACAGGATTTGGTTAGAACTTCTGGATCAATTTTTATATAAGTCCAGTCAGAATCTATAAGATCAATTCAAAGAGGGTTTACAAAGCGTGTTGTAAGCTTTCTGGAAAGTCTGAGAGCTCACTCAGAACACGCTGGAGCAAAGAGATTCAAAGATCATAAATTGGATGTTTGTTCTAAGTTGCGCTGATGTTGAACTTCTGATCCAAATTAAGCTATGATACATAATCTCATACTGCAATATTTCTGTTTTGATAAATCTCATCATCATTTAATGCTCACAACCACTTTTGAGTTTTTATCCAAAGGATTTTCCCACGTGTGAGATAGAAGTACCATTGTTGTCTTGGAAAAGTAAACTTTTGTACAAGAGTATGCTGGGCCCATGCTTTGCTTTTTCCTCTGAGGGTACTTTTCCTTAATTCATGCTTACAAATCCAACTTAGGTACGGCTAAAAGCTGCTAACCACCATACTTGTTTAACTTTCTTTAAGAACAAGCCAACGCCCTAGCATGATGGTTGTACTCTTGACTTATCCAAGCTACAAAATCCTTGCCTATAAATTGAATTTCATCTGTAACTGTAAAGATGTCGAGAAAAAAATTGAAAAGAAGATCCTTGAAACCTTGCCAAAAATTCAAGGAATCTGAAACTACAAACACAAATACAAAACTGCTGGTTTTTGATTCTTGCATTCAAACTCCAATTTCCCTCAAGTGTTTCTTGACCAAAATTATCCATACAACTTCTGATATACATTTAAAAGTTATCTTACTTCTATTTTCAGACTGTAACACGTTCTCCATCAGTCTCCACCTCAAAAAGTCAGAACTTTGCTTCTTGGCTGTTCAAAATTTTCCAGCCATTCATAACTCAAATTAAAGATTGTTCCAGTTTGCTGTGCGCGTGAGGAAGCTGGTCAAAACATCACAGCAGTCAGAATCAAGCTCTAGCTCACATGACATTTTCCAGCTGCAAGGTAAGTTTCTGCTGACTCTCATCATATTACTTAGGCATTGTTAAACTTGCATGTCCAAAATACAATATAGACATCCTGATTCTGATGTTGTACATATTCTGAGGTATCATGCTTTTTTCTGTCTAAATAGGGAGAATACCAGTTAAGACCTTTTAGTAGGTAGGTTGCTCCTAGTTTCTCGCTTGCTAAAAAAAACATTTTATACACCAACACTCTCATTTTGAAACATTTTCAAAAGACAAACATTTTGTACGCGTTCTTATAGAAACGAGAGCCATTACAAAGATACTTTTCAAAATCACTTTCAAAAACACATTCCACGAACATCCCTTTGAACTATTTTCAATACTAACACTTTGTACGCGTTTTTATAGAAAGGAGAGCCATTATAAAGACGTTTTCAAAATGCTTTCATAACCCACACCACAAGCACATTTTCAAACAAAAGCAAGTGATCTAGCAAGAAACTAAGAGCCCATAGATAACTATGGATGAAAAGGGTGCTAATACCTTCCCTTTCCATAATCTACTTCCCGAACTCAAGAAATAATCTCAAAGGTCTTTCCTGTTCTTTTCAGCCTTTCCTTTTGGATAAAAGCAAAGTCGGTGGTGACTCTTGCAAAACCTTAACATTTGCGATAAAACGTAAAACACCTAATTCAGTTCTCCCACCGTATCACAGAACTAGAGGCTCTGTTGGGGATTCCACTTAAAAGTGGGGTTACCTTAGGGCTAGATCACCTTTACTTGCCTTCTTTGTTTGACTTGTTTGATTTATATTTTTGGGTCTTTGCTTGGGCTTTTGTTAAAGATCCTACACCCTGATCTGGGGCACCTTTTTAGGTAAGTAGAAATAAATCATGGAGGTTGTACGACATAGACCGATATGGACAAAGTGATAGCTACGTTAGCGTGATACTCTGGCTTGTACTAATGTTCCTTGAGTCAGTCAAGGATAACATTAGGCTTCCTTATAGTGTCATTAAGTGCTAACCGACCTTTAGAACCTTTATTTGACTCATCCTAAGCCACTAGAAAGTAGTGAGATGGCCGAATTTGGTTCCGACCAAAGATTAGTTGATACTCGATGCTACACTAATTGAGATTGGACTTTTGGGATATTCTGGCTGCAATACTTCGGTGCTTGAGCTAGAACAATGCCTAAAAGAAAGGTCGGTGATATGAGACTCCCTAGAACCCGATTACTATTACTAGGACAGGTTGAGACAACTAAAAGAGAGTATTTACCCACAAACTCCATGCAAGCCTAAACCTAAGGACTTGTCTGCTTTGTGTGTATATGACTATTTGTACATAAACAACTTGCTTACTTTGCATACTTGTACATAACATCATAACATCATACCGTAGCATTTTCAATAACCATTTCAAGGATCTCAAGGTTCTGTAATGTAGGGTCATGTTGAACCAGACGCCTATCAAGGGGAAAAAGGATTCATTCTCTAATCAAATACCGTCAAGACCAAAGCACGGTAACTTGAGTCAAGGGCTATGACCCACTTGACATGGTGAGCTTGATTCTCGTGGAAGGACATCCACCGATACAAAGTTTTCCAATCAAAGTTGTTGATCAAAATTCAACTTCTAACATCTTCTTGTGTTTACTCTGCGAGATCCTTGAAAACATGCATCCACATACCATGCATCATATCATGACAGGCTTTTCCTGCACAAGTCTCTCATTTGCTTACTATTTATTTCAGTAGAGATGGTCTTAGAACAGACTATCAAGGACATTCAAATTCAAAACACTCAACTCTAAGAGATGTTCTCGAACCTATCTAAGGGACAAGAAGAAGTGAAGGCACTCCTCACTAGGGGCGTGATCATGGGAAATCCTGAGAACAACAAGGATAACCAGTTGGAGCGGCTACAATCCGAGATAGCTGTAATGAAGGTTCAAATGATGGGATAACTGCTGGACCAGATGACTCTTATCCAAAACCAGGCTCAAAGACAAGAAGAGCTGAAAGCCCTTGTCAACCAACTTCATCAAGACGGGTGCATCCGTATGAAATCTACAATCAAGATTAGGGATCAAGTCACCATTTAACCACCCATGAAACAAGAAGTTGGTTCAGGGGAGAACAAACCTTTCCAAATTGCTGCAACGACACGGACCCAACAACCCCCCCCCCCCCCCCCCCCCCGCCAACAAGAACGGAGTAATCAGAATAAACGGGGCTCATCCGGGAGACAATTTACCAAACTCGACATGCCAATATTGCAAATCTTGTAACAATTGCTGAAGCATAATTTGGTCACATTAAGGGATCCTCCTCGGAATCCTAATACATCTGCTCTTAATTATCATCCGGATGCAATATGTGCATACCATTCCAATAATCCTGGACATGATACATATGACTATTGGGCTTTAAAAAGTAAGATCCAAGACTTGATCGACCAAGGAGTGTTGGAGTTCAAACAAGTTGGTCATACTGAATTCTTCTTCCATCCCTCAAAGGCTCACCACCTGAAGTGACAAGTTCAAACAAAGAGGCTTTTGTTCATTTAAATTTTCAAGTGTGATTTATTTTGTTATTCAAACAATTATCTATTAATGTTAAACAATATTTCATTAATGCATTGCATATGTTTGTCTTGAATTCATCCATTCGTTTTCATTATATTTAAACTATGATTTTTCCTCTCAACTCTTGTTAAAAGTTACATGCCTTTAGAGGGAGGATGACGAAAACAATACCTTAATCCCATACAATATGCTTTTGGATAGACCTTGCTAACGATGTACAAGCGTTCTTTCAAATCCTAAACACTGAAGTTATAAGGAAGATAATCCCTAGTCAAAACCTTTTGAGCCAAAGAAGTAGAAGTTGTAGGTGTTTAGTTATTGGCATGCATTTTTGGTAAAACCAGGTGTGTGAATGTCATGACTAATGTCATAACATTCTGATTTATTAGGTACTGGTTTATTAGGTACCTTTGCAGAAAAATAGTGGCATACATGTACTGCTGTTTATGAGTGTCTATCTGAGCATTTTGCAAAAAGATCACATTTATGGTCTTCTCAGTAAACAGGAATTCTGATGTCATAACAAATGTTAAGACATCCAGTACTGATCTAACAGTAGTGCAGTTTGGTTAATTCTGAGATTTTTCAGGAAGTTGGCTCATTCCTTCCAGAACAGAATCTCCCGTTGTCTTTGGGTCAACCTAGCTCAACCCTAAACTGGTTGATAAAGTCTTGTGACCAAGTCTTATGGTTAAACCTAATTAACCCTAGCTTTTTGTGGAAAACCTAACTGAAGAAACAACTGCTATATATTCAACAGGTCTGCTGTTTGGAAAATATCTCTTTGGACTGAAGATCAATCAGAAACTGTATAGTTTTAACTGCTGTAATCCAAGCAATTATCATGGTGATAAGTGACTTGGAATAGGTTTTGTTTGTAAGGGTTTTTGTACCACTCAAAGCTTTGAAGCAAGAGTGTTTTGTGTCTCTTGACTAAAGCTTTGAAGCAAAGTCAAGTTAGGTTTATGTATCACTCAAAGCTGTGAAGCAAGAGTGTTTTGTGTCTCTTGACTAAAGCCTTGAAGCAAAGTCAAGTTAGGTTTATGTATCACTCAAAGTTGTGAAGCAAGAGTGTTTGTGTTACTTGATTAAAAAGCTGTGAAGCATAATCAAGTGTATGTTTTGAAGAGTGTCTTCATTAATTCATTAGTCAATTGTTTTAAGTATCACTGCTGTGATTGAGGGGGAGTGAGTAGGAACTCAGGTTTAAGTAGAACTTAGATTGAAGTTGCATTAGGTAGGTCTTAAGTGAAGGAGATAAACTGGTTGGTTTATTCCTGAATTAATATCTCTTATAGTGGATTTCCTCCCTGGCTTGGTAGCCCCCAGAGTAGGTGTTGTTTCACACTGAACTGGGTAAACAATTGACTGTGTTTTTTACTGTTTTTGTATTTACTGTCTTATAGAAAGTCAGATACGGTGTCATAACATTGACTGTGACATTGAGTATCTGCAGCCAGAATTTCAATTGGCATCAGAGCAGGCACCCTGCCTGTATTACTGGGTGAGATCTAGGGATATCACTTTCTGGCACTATGGACAAAGAAGGAGTTTTTGGAAATAGACCACCCATTCTGGATGGAACAAATTATGACTACTGGAAACCTCGTATGATTGCCTTCTTAAAATCTCTGGACAAAAAGGCCTGGAGAGCTGCTGACAAAGGATGGAACCATCCCACCATAATTGAGAAAGATGGGACAATCAGTCTGAAGCCTGAGGAAGAACGGAGTAAAGAAGAAGATGAGTTAGCCCTGGGAAATTCCAAAGCTTTAAATGCCTTGTTCAATGGAATTGATAGAAACATATTCAGACTAGTACATCAATATGAACTGGCCAAGGAAGTTTGGGACACTCTCAAAACTACCCATGAGGGCACTTCCAAAGTAAAAATGTCAAGGCTTCAGATGCTGACTACCAAGTTTGAGAATCTAAAAATGATGGAAGATGAAACCATTCATGAGTTTCACATGAACATCTTGGAGATTGCCAACACCTCAGGAGCATTGGGAGAAAAGATGTCAGAAGAAAAACTGGTGAGAAAGATTCTCAGATCCTTGCCTAAAAGATTTGCAATGAAGGTAATTGCTATAGAGGAAGCCCAGGATATCAGCAAGTTGAAAGTGGATGAACTCATTGGGTCTCTTCAGACTTTTGAGATGGGGATCACTGAAAATGTTGACAAAAAGAACAAGAGCATAGCACTTGTATCCAACACTGAAGATGAAAACAAGGAGGATGAAGAAGAAAATATTTCAGAAGCTATAGCCATGCTTGGAAGACAATTCAACAAACTCATCAAAAGAATAGATCCAAAGTCAAGGTCTAATGTTCATAACATCCCATCTGACATTGACAGTTCCAGCAGAAGACCAAGGTCAGAAGAGAAGGGAAATCAAGGCAGAGGAATTCAATGCCATGGTTGTGAAGGATATGGGCATATTCGAGCTGAATGTCCTACCTTTCTTAAGAAACAAAAGAAAGGAATGACTGTTACCTGGTCTGACTGTGATTCAGAAAGTAATTCTGAAGAAGAATCTGCCAAACTAGTTACTGCACTAACTGGTGTTTGTTCCTCTGAAAGTGACACTAGTGATGAGGAAGTGACATTTGAAGAACTGGCTGATACTTACAAGAAATTGTGTATCAGAAGTGCTGAAGTCTGTGTGCAGAATGAGAAACAAACAAAACTTATCATAAAGCTGGAGGCTGAAAAAAGGGCAGACCTTGAAACTATAAGTCTTATAGAAGGGGAAGTTCAAATGCTGAACTCAAAACTGAACCAGATGACCAAATCTGTCAAGATGCTGACAAATGGAACTGACAAATTGGAAGAAATCCTTCAGGTTGGACAAAATATGGGAAACAAGTCTGGACTAGGATTTGTGGAAGCAAAGAAACCTGGTGCAGACAAGAAGATCAGGTCTGATAAACAAAGGTCAAAGCAGATGTCACAAAATAACACTCAACATCGGGAACAGAAAAATATGAAGAAAAAGTACCAAAGATGGAGATGTCACCATTGTTGGAGGTTTGGTCACATAAAGCCTTTCTGCTTCAGATTGTATGGATACCCTAATCAGAACCCAAGTGTCAAACCTAAGGCTAACAGGGTACCACATACTCCTCAATGGAAGAAAAAGGCTACTGCCCTGATAGCCCACACTTCCCTGAGAGTCTGTGCAAAGGAAGACTGGTACTTTGACAGTGGGTGTTCTAAGCACATGACTGGAATCAAGAACATTCTCAATCATGTTAAACCTCACACCACTAGTTATGTGACCTTTGGAGATGGTGCTAAAGGTGAAATCAAAGGATTTGGTAATTTGGACTGCCCTGAAGTTCCAAATCTGAATGAAGTACTATTGGTAAAAGTCCTGACTGCTAATCTCATTAGTATCAGTCAATTGTGTGATCATGGATTCAAGGTCAATTTCTCAAAATCTGAATGTCTTGTAATAAATGAAAAACAAGAAGTTGTAATGAAAGGAATCAGATCTAAAGACAACTGTTACTTGTGGCAGCCTGAGAACACTAATAACTCCACTATGTGTTCTATTGCCAAAGAAGAAAAAGAGGTGAAACTGTGGCACCAAAAACTTGGCCATCTTCATCTAAGAAGAATGAAAAGGACTATCTCTATGGAAGCAGTCAGAAGGATTCCAAGACTGCAAATTAATAAAGGGAGGGTTTGTGGTGAACATCAAGTGGAAAGGCTTGGTGAAAAGAGATATGTCTATGATGTGGTGAATAACTTTGAAGTTTTTAAAGAACTGTGCAAAAGAACTCAAAAAGAAGGGTGTATTGTCAGAATCAGAAGTGATCATGACAAGGAATTTGGAAACAACAAGTTTAATAAGTTCTGTTTCTCAGAAGGAATTAATCATGAATTCTCTTCTCCTATAACTCCTCAACAAAATGGAGTTGACAGAAGGAAAAATAGGATCATACAGGAATCTGCCAGAGCTATGATTCATGTCAAAAGAATTCCTTTTCAACTTTGTGCGGAAATAGTTGCAGCTGGTAGTAGCTGTTCTCAAATTATCTGGACAAAACAGATGCTCGCTGAGTATAATGTCTCACAAGATGTTGTGACATTGTATTGTGACAATCTGAATACAATCAATATTTCCAAGAACCCTATTCAGCATAGCAGGACCAAGCACATTGACCTTAAAAATTACTTTATCAGAGACCTTGTAGAGGAGAAGACAATTAAACTGGAACATGGTGTCATTAAGCTACAGCTGGCTGACATTTTTACCAAGGCTCTTGATGCAAATCAACTTGAAAACTTGAGGGGCAAGATAGGTATTTGCCAACATGAGAAATTATAGCAATTAATTTTGCTCAAAACAAGGGTCGAAGGAGTTATTTTTGTTAAGTCTATTTTAAGTGGGTTAATCATATATTTCCCAAATTCTTTCAAAATTACTAAGAAGTTGAATATACACACATTTGCCTCCTTCCACTCTCGACTTTGCAACATCTCTTTTTCTCTCATTCAAAGTTTTCTCCCTAGTTGCTACTGGTTTTCCAAGTCAATCAAAATGTCTCAAACTTCATCTTCATCCAAGACAACCGTTTCATCTTCATCATCTGATCAAGATTCTCGAGCAATCACCTCATGCATGGATTCTGAAGTCCTGGAGATTACTCCTCTCAGAGAAATAGCAACTAACCCTTCCAAGGTCAAAAAGCTGAGAACAAGGCATGCATGAAGGTCTCAGGCGACGTCTTCCGGTAATCCCTCTCAACCTTCATCTTCTGTACCTAATAGGGAAGGATCAGCTCATGTACACCAAGCAATAGCTAGGCTTGTTACAAGAATCCTGAGTGAGAACCACTCTGTATCGGGGATTTCTATTCCATTAAATCAAGAATCAGCAAGCCCAAATGTTGAAGCAAATCCAGATGTCTCTGAGAATGTTGAGACACCAGATGACAACATTCAAAAACCATCTGAAAACCTGGATGACATTCAGAACCCTTCAGAGAAGAATGTTGAACCACCTGTTATTGACGTGGATGAGGAATACTCAGACAATGACCTGATTGCAAATATCAACCCTAGCATAGCTAGGAGAATGATGAACAGGAAGGGAAATCAAGATGCTGCAAAAGGTCTGAACAAAGAGAAACCTGCTGATAAGAAAACCAGGTCTGAAAGGAAGACTGGTACTGTGAAGACTGGAATGTCCAAAGGGAAGGTGAAAGCCCAAGTGCATACTGGGAGTCTCTCAAAACCTGCTAGACAACCAATTACAAAGAAGAGAAAAGAACCTGAGTCTTCTGATTCTGATGAGGAATTAGAGTTTGAAATTAATGCTGAAGACATTCCTATCAGAAGGAAACTCCCTTCCAGCAAAATGGCTAGAGTTCCTGAAGTCCCAACAGACAACATCTCTTTTCACCACCCTGACAATGCCAACAGATAGAAGTATGTTTGCTTAAAGAGAATAGATTTAGAAAGAGAACTAAACAATGGTGCCATGGATTGCAAGGAAATCATGGACCTGATCAAAGCTGCTGGACTAATGAAGACTGTGGTAAAATTTACCAAGTGCTTTGAAAATCTGGTCAAGGAATTTGTAGTGAACTTGTCTGATGAATGTGCTGATGGAAGGTTAGCTGACTTTGAATGTGTTTATGTTAGAGGAAGAAGGGTTAATTTCTCTCCATCAGAAATTAACAAATTTCTTGGAAGATCAAATGAGGATTGCCCTGAACTGGAAGTCACTGACAATGAAGTATGCCAAACCATCACAGCAAGACAAGTCAAGTGCTGGCCCTTGAAAGGCAAGCTGAATGCCAGCAAACCGAGCATGAAATTTTCCATCCTGCACAAGATTGGTGCAGCCAACTGGGTCCCTACCAACCACAAATCAACTATCTCCACAGGATTGGGGAGATTCATTTATGCTGTGGGAACCAAGACTGAATTTGACTATGGCAGGTATATTTTTGAACAAACTTTAAAACATGCTGGTAGCTTTGCTGTCAAAGGCCCTATTGCCTTTCCCTCCCTCCTTTGTGGAATTATCCTTGCACAGTACCCTGATATCCTGATGGCAAGAGATACTGCTTGCAAAAGAGCTCCTGCTCTTGGGTTACACTACAAGCTTTTTCAGGGATCTCATGTTCCTGATATTGTCATAACATCAGCTGAGACATCATCTGTAAAAACTCAGTCCAAAACATCTGATGTTATAGCTATATTGAAAGAGACCTGCAAAGAGCTGGAGACTAGGAAAAAGACTCTAGAAAACCTAATTGCCAGGTTAGAACAGGAGGAGGCTGAAGGAAACAGAAGGGAAGAGGGTGCTGCTGAAGATCAACTCAATACTGAAGAAAGTAGCTCCTCTGAAGGGGACAATGCTTAAAGGTTGGTGGAGTTGATGCTGGTTCCTGGTGGAGTTTGCAAGTGTGTTCAGGTTTTAGTTGTTGTCTTTATTACTTTTTCTGGATGACTGTATAAACATTTAAGTACATGTATCTTTGGCCCATTTGTGGCTAAAGAGGGGGAGATATTCTGTGGGTTAATTACTTGATAGACACTATATTTTTCTGCAGTCACATTTATTCTGCTGCTATCTATTCTCTGATTGCTTAGGGGCTTTAGCCAAAAATCTGCCAAAGGGGGTAGTTTGTAGGTGTTTAGTTATTGGCATGCATTTTTGGTAAAACCAGGTGTGTGAATGTCATGACTAATGTCATAACATTTTGATTTATTAGGTACTGGTTTATTAGGTACCTTTGCAGAAAAATAGTGGCATACAGGTACTGTTGTTTATGAGTGTGTATCTGAGCATTTTGCAAAAATATCACATTTATGGTCTTCTCAGTAAACAGGAATTCTGATGTCATAACAAATATTAAGACATCCAGTACTGATCTAACAGTAGTGCAGTTTGGTTAATTCTGAGATTTTTCAGGAAGTTGGCTCATTCCTTCCAGAACAGAATCTCCCGTTGTCTTTGGGTTAACCTAGCTCAACCCTAAACTGGTTGATAAAGTCTTGTGACCAAGTCTTATGGTTAAACCTAATTAACCCTAGCTTTTTGTGGAAAACCTAACTGAAGAAACAACTGCTATATATTCAACAGGTCTGCTGTTTGGAAAATATCTCTTTGGACTGAAGATCAATCAGAAACTGTATAGTTTTAACTGCTGTAATCCAAGCAATTATTATGGTGATAAGTGACTTGGAATAGGTTTTGTTTGTAAGGGTTTTTGTACCACTCAAAGCTTTGAAGCAAGAGTGTTTTGTGTCTCTTGACTAAAGCTTTGAAGCAAAGTCAAGTTAGGTTTATGTATCACTCAAAGCTGTGAAGCAAGAGTGTTTTGTGTCTCTTGACTAAAGCCTTGAAGCAAAGTCAAGTTAGGTTTATGTATCACTCAAAGCTGTGAAGTAAGAGTGTTTGTGTTACTTGATTAAAAAGCTGTGAAGCATAATCAAGTGTATGTTTTGAAGAGTGTCTTCATTAATTCATTAGTCAATTGTTTTAAGTATCACTGCTGTGATTGAGGGGGAGTGAGTAGGAACTCAGGTTTAAGTAGAACTTAGATTGAAGTTGCATTGGGTAGATCTTAAGTGAAGGAGATAAACTGGTTGGTTTATTCCTGAATTAATATCTCTTATAGTGGATTTCCTCCCTGGCTTGGTAGCCCCTAGAGTAGGTGTTGTTTCACACTGAACTGGGTAAACAATTGACTGTGTTCTTTACTGTTTTTGTATTTACTGTCTTATAGAAAGTCAGATACGGTGTCATAACATTGACTGTGACATTGAGTATCTGCAGCCAGAATTTCAGAAGTTTTTTTTCCACACAATTTGAAACCTTTAGTCAAAACCCGGGGCAAGTTAGTCTCTCAGTTAATTCAAATGCGCGTTTAGTCATAAACTTTCACTTCATAATACAACAAATGACGTCAAAAACTTTCCTCTAGAATCAAAAGGCGGTGATGGTTCCCTATCACATAGGTAGTTATTGTCTCTCAAAAAAGAGAAGCCCGCTAAGTCAAAACCTATGAAGGAGACTTAAAAAAAAAACTGGGGTATCCACTGACTGTAATCTCAAAACAAGAATGGTCAGGAAAAATCAAGGATAATAAATCAAAAAGAGGTCACTGCAAATCCTCAACAACATGAAAAATGTTGCAAAAAATGACTTCCTTTCGACAAAATTAACTTGTCTGAACCATCACCAAAACGTCATTCCAGATTCAATTAGAGTTCAAACACACAATTAACTGAGTTTTGGACTGAAGAAGATCACGAAGAACGGATGGGTACAAATAAAATTTGAGCCTTTATCCTTTGTTTCTTAAACCGTGAACCAAGCTACGTTACAACCCTTCAAAAGTCCTAATTGAAGCATGGGTTAGTTTGAAAGCATACTGTTACAAAAGGTATCTCGAATCCTACAAGGCTTACTCTGAGTCCTAAGTTTTAATCCACATTCTTACAAAAATTTCTTTTATCTGCAAAAACGCATTTTCAAAAAAATCCAAGACAAGCATAAACTTTGCATTATTTGAATATCGCTGTTTTTATATAGCTATTTAATTTACAACAGACAAATTCGCACGACGAATATCCAATGGACAAAAACCCTATAAAAATCATTTCAAGTGGGAAGCCACTTCAAATAACAGATTTTCTATAAGCAGGGGGCATCAACAAGATCACTATCCAAGACACCTGGGGCAGTCTAGTCAAGAGTCCCAGAAATCTCCCAAGAAGTATTGAGCAACCAGGGTTAAGACTCTGTTGTACCCCAAAATTTTCCCTCCCATATTTCTCAATACATTTCAAGTGAGGTTATCAAATTGCTCAAGGAAGTCCAAGAGTTGACCAGACAAGCTCTCTCCTAAGGTAGTCTACCTCAAATTAGGGCTTCATATTGCATCAAGATATTTGAGTCCCAAGGATCCCAAATGCTCACCATTGTCCTAATAGGTTCTCAAGATCATCCATGTAAAGTTTCAAGCCTTGCAGAGGAAGTTTTCTTAGTCAATTGCTCAAAGGCCTGAAAATCGACTGTGCTAGGGCAAAAGTCACGAATTTAGACATTATAGGTCATTTTGAAAAGTCAACAAAAACACCCTTTTTGTCAAAACTTCATACATGAACATGGAAGACTCAATTGATATGGGACCAAAAGGGTTGCTTAGATGACATCTCAAGATTTCTAAAAAGTCCAAGAACACCTTCAAAGAGTCAAAATTGAAGAAGTTATGCATTGGTGAAGTTGACCTTTTTTGCAAAATTGCCAAAAATCAAAAGTGCCTCAAATTGCAATTTTTGTCAAATGGGCCTAAATTTTTGCACTTGTTTTGAGTTGGTAGCATGGTCCACGAGCCCTAGATCTTTCCACTTGTCTTTATCTTATTTTTTCTATTTATTTTGATTTTTTATTTCAATTAAATCAAATTAAATCAAAATAAATCATGAAAATATCCAAATCATTCAAACCTCAAGAATTTGTGCATATTTCAGGTCACTTATACAGCTAGCAACAAAATCAAATCGTGCAAGGCATGGTTGGGCATAAAAAGATTGATTTTGGCCTATTTTTGGAAAGAATTTCATGAAGATCAAATCATGATCAAAGATCATAATTGACAAAGATTGAGAGCACAATTGTAACCCTAATTCAATCAGTGGTATATAGTGGACGAATACAGATCAAAATGACAAGGTTTGGAGGCGTGTAAGGGAAGAACAAAACTTGAAAAAACTCAGGAAAAGTGGTGACTTGATTTCATACTTCCAAGCATTTTCAAGACCCCTAAGCCATCTCATTCGCTTCCTGGGAGTGCAAGGAACCTATACCAATCAAAAGCAAGCATTGTTGTGCCCAGAAACGCGAGGTAAGTGCTTCACGACCTCCCTCCCTTTTTGAAATCCAATCTCGTTATTTTGGCATTTGCGGCATAAACCATTTACATATTCTGAATCTTTGAAGCATTTTCAAGCTTATGGTAACCATTAATTGCATTTTCGCTAACTGTATAGGAATCCACCATTGTTAGGGTTTCATGTTGTGTTTTGGGTTTTTCTGTACATGCAAAATTGGTCCACAAGAAGGGCACCATGATGCTCACCAGGCCAAGGTGATTTGATCCACAACATTAAAGTTAATTTATCATGACTGGGTGAGATTTCGAAACAAGAAGGGGTTATAGCGACGAACCTTTGTCCGTAGGTAAAAGTCTCTGACTTTTACCAATGGAGAGAGGAGGAAGACGACCTGCGTGACACCATCCCATTTGCCCATTTGAATTCTGGCGCGCATTTTTTGTTTGTCCCCCACTAACTCATATTATTACATATTATCAATTATTATTATTTCATATACAATAAACACGCCCAGCTCAGTTGGTGAGGAGGTGAGTGGAAAGGCCATAGGACCTGGGTTCGAATCCCAGGTCCCCCATATTCTTCAGTTTTATTGTTTCTTGTATAATCATGCACTTGTACAGGCCAAAAGACCACCATGTGCCCTCAGGATTCAACCATTGGATCTCCAGGAAGCCAGATCTGAAGGCCATCATTGAAGGACCATGATGCACCCTGGTCAATGCACAACGCTAGATTAGAAAGGTCAACGTGGGTCAGACTTTCTTGGGCCCAAAAATTGCTAAAGACACCACTCCAATTTGCTGATTACAGGCCCAATACTCTTTTCTTTTCCTTTTTTTTTTAATTTTTAATTTTATTTAATTTATTTAAGTTATTTTACTAACACAAAAATTAATTCTTTTTTTATAAAATCATAAAATCAATTTCTCATCAAATTAGATTTAGGTTTTTTTTAATAATAAAAAATTAATTTAGTTAGTTAAATTAGTTTATTAGATAACTTTAATTCTTTGTAAATAAATTAAAATCAATTAGAAAAATTAGGGTTTTGTTTAATTTAATTTATATTTTTCTTTTCTTAAAAATAACCAAAACACAAAAATAGGTCAAATGTAATTAATTTTCTCAATTTAATTTAATTTAATTAGGTTTGTATTTAATTTAAAAGTTTATTCTTTTTCTTAAAATAATAAAAAAAACAACCAAAAAATGATTCTTTTTGTAATTAGGTTAGACGGGGTCAAAACCCTAATTTTTGCTCGTTCTTAATTCATCGCGCGCGCTTATTTATTTTTACCATATTGATGTAATTGCTCACAGGATGTAATAGATTAATTAGGACCTTTTTCCTTTCATTTATCGCTTTGACGGGTTTTTTTGGCTATGTAATTAATCTCACCCGAAGCCTTGTAATAGCGTAGCTTTATTTATCGCATTTTAATTTCCGCAAATATTAACTGTTATATGTATGATAATAGGGTTGCATGACAAGAATGTATGTTAAAATTAAAACAGTTAGCGAACCCTAAATGTGCAAAGATAATAAACTTGAAATTGAATCACTCGCACATGCGCACTCCTAGGGTATACTCCCACTTCGGTTGCCTTCGGTAAACGATCATTGAGTATAGGATATTTTAGTGGTCGCTCTTTTGTCTAAAAGATCAAATGTCCCTTTCAGAAAGGTTGCCTCAGAATTGTTGCCTCGAATATGATCTTAAGACATTAGGGTTATTACTAAGACGTCCTAGCATTGCTCTAGTGATCGTACGTCCCTTTTCGAATTGACCCTTACAACTCCAACGACGGTGCTACCTACTCACTAATAGTGGGATAGCATTGTCTAAAGGAAACAAGAACATAAACATTCCTTTTTCGAGTAGGTATATGCTAGTAGGTACTTGCTCAATAAAAAACATTCCACACTTACACTCTTTCCAAACAAAGTTTTCAAAACGACTTCGTAACACTCTTGAAGACAGAAGCAAGGGTTAAATCGAAGTAAAACAAAAACTTTTCAAACACACAAACACATAAGCGATTTTAAAATGATGAGCAAGTACCTAAGAGCCCGTAGAAAAACTACGGATAGAAAGGGTGCTAATACCTTCCCTTTCTATAACCTACCCCCGTACTCAAAATCTCGAAAAAGGAATTTTTCTGTACTTTTTTCCTTTCATTGTTGGATAAAATAAAAGTCGGTGGCGACTCTTGCTTACCGCGACATTTTGCAAACATAAACGCAAAACGCAAACCAGCATTTTCTAAAACAGTCCGGTCCTGCCACCGTATCACAGAACTGGCGACTCTGCTGGGAAATAATAAGTGGGGTATACCTTAGGATTAGTTCATCATATTTGCTTCTATTGTTTGATTTGATTGCTTTATTTTTGAGGGCTTTGTATTGGAGTTACTATAGATCCTAACCCGGATCTGGGGGACACCTTTTAGGTAAGTAGCAATAAATTGTGAGGGAACTGTACGGCATAGACCGATACGGTTGAAGTAGTAGCTACATTGATGTGGCACATTGGTTGATACCCGTATCCCTTGTGGAGAAACAAGGAGAATACGGGGCTGCTATGTGTGTTGTTAAGCATCAACTGACCTTAGAACCTATAATTGACCAACTTGGCCATAGGAAGTAGTGAGATAGCCGGCCTCGGTATAAAGCTGAGAACTGGTTGATACTTCATACTACACTCATTGAGACCATACTCTCGAGATGGTTCCGGCCGCGAGAAAAGATTGCGTGAGCTGAAACCATGACTGATGGAGGATGGTCAGTGATATTGAGAACCTCTAGAACCCGGTTACTATTATTAGGACAGGTTGAAACCAAATGAACTTCAAGAGGGTAGTACCTAGACTCCATGCAAACCTGAAACTTAAGGGCTCTTGTGTGACTTGTTTTCCTTTACCATTCTTGTTATCTGCTATACCTGTTGTGTGCTTTTATCATGACATCATGCATCATAACATAGCATGCATACTTCATTACGCTAACCATTTCAAAGACTGAGGAGATTTATCTTTGTTCTGTTTTGCAGATTATGGCTTCCATGCGCAGAAACACCATTCGGGTTAACTTCGTGCAAATACCTACTCAACTCAGAGAGTTAGTCTCAAAAGTTCCTGATACTTCCTCATTCGTTAGAAGACATGGTCAGCTCCTTAGTTTGGTCACTTCAAAGTTGGATGAGAAAATGATGAGCGTGCTTTTCCAGTTTTTTGATCTGGTGCATCATTGTTTTACCTTCCCGGATTATCAGCTAGTTCCCACTTTGGAGGAGTTTTCTTACTTATTGGGCATATCCATCCTCGAGCAGACACCCTTCACAGGTTTGGAAGAGGTTCCTAGACCTGAGGACATTGATTCAACCTTACATCTAAAAAGGGCTGATGTAGTATCCAACTGGGAGACACGTAGCGGGGCTAAACGTTTCTTGGTAAGTTTCTGATTGATCAAGCTCAACTGTTCTGGGATAACTTGGACTCTCAAGCTTTTGAAGACATCTTGGCTCTCCTCATCTATGGCTTGGTTCTTTTCCCGAATCCAGATTCCTTCATAGATGTGAATGCGGTCAAAATCTTCTTGTCTCATAATCCTGTGCCTACTCTTCTGGGTGATATCATACATGCCCTCTATACTCGTACTGTACGAAGAAGAGGGACCCTCATGTGTTGTATGCCGCTGCTGGCGAGGTGGTTTATTTTGCACCTCCCCAAGTCTGTATTGAAGAATGAGGAAGGTTTAGGTTGGGCTTACATGATAATGTCCCTTGCCCATACGGACATTATTTGGAGTTCTAAGGCTATGGAGGACACTTCTATCATTGATTGATGTGGGGGATACCCTAATGTTCCATTTCTTGGAATTAGAGGAGGAATAACCTACAGTCCTTGCTTGGCTATACGACCGTTTCGTCGCGCTCGGAGAGACGGTCCTCATGAGCCACTGCTTACAAATATTGTCTTTGACTATAAGGAAGACACTAATAAGCATCGCCGAAGGTTCATACGAGCTTAGGGCATGGTGAACAGGTCTGACCCTTATGAGATAGGACCGAAGACTTCTCTCCCTATGCAACCTTATCTCCAGTGGGTCCGAGCTCGAGCCCAGAAACTGGGGATGCCCTACGAAGCTGTGCTGCCAGTGACTGTGGAGCATACCAATGAAGAGGGTGTTCCTTATACGGTCCTTTACCCATACATGCCTACTAATCTTGGGGCATTGAAGAGATCCTGGATTCAGTTGAAGGAAGAAAGGGATACCTACCGTGAGAAGTATCGTGAGCAGGAAAGGAAGATCTTGAAGCTCACGAGACAACTTGAGAACGAGAGGACAATCAATGATTATGTCAGCACGAAGGGGAAACGACCATGGGATTTCTAATATCTTTTATTGTTTCTAGTTTAGATTTGCTTTTCAGTTATTTCTTTGTAAACGCCTTAAAGGCATTGTTAAACATTTTTACAAGTTAATCTAATAAAGTGTGTTTTATTTTTGTTTACAAATTTGAATCTTCCAAAGTCTTTGAAATCATTCCATACACATCCCATTATCATGCACATCATTACAGGTATCGTTACAGGTTTCTCATTGTGATACAGTGGGAGAACTGACTGTGGTTTTGCGTTTGTTTTTGCAAATGTTTCGGTTGAGCAAGAGTCGCCACCGACTTTTTATTTTATCCTAAGGAAAGGTTTAAAAAGAACAGCAAAAACCTTTGAGATATTTTCCTGGGTTCGGGGAGTAGATTATAGAAGGGGAAGGTATTAGCACCCTTTCTATCCATGGTTATCCATGGGCTCTTAGGTACTTGCTTAGATCAACTTGCCTTGGTTTTCAATTGTTTGAAATGGTGCTTTGTGTGTGGTTTTGAAAATGTTTTGAAAAAAGATGCCTTGTCTAGGCTACCCTTGTAACAATTCTTTACTCGAATGTTTTACAAAAGGTGTTTGTCTTTTTGAAAAGATGTTTCAAGGTTTTTTAAAAGTTTGTTTTGAAAAGTGTTTGTGAAGTGTGGTTTCAAAAGTAGGCAAGTGTTTTTGATTTGCAAGTTGACAAGTACTTAAGAGCTATCTACCCTAAAGTTCTCAAAGATTTTTGCTATGTTTTAACCCTTTTGACAATTTTGTTCCACCATTGTATTTGGTGGACAATCTTGTGTTAGGATGTGAAAGGGACGGGCGCGGGTCATCGTTTAGACCATAATTGCAATGGTGCTAAGTATCTTTGGGCAATTTTCTTTAAGGGACTTGATCATTTTTAGGCAACTTTCGAAAGCGTCATCGAGGGACTATGATCATTTGATTGTTTGTTTTGTTTTTGCCCAAAGAAACCTAACATACAATATGGCCCATTTATTGAAGGCAACAAGTGGAATACCCTAGGGGTGCAAGTGTGATTAGTGTTGTCCATTTTCATGCTTGATTATCTTGAAATTAGGTCAAACTATTTTTGTTCTTTTTATTTGCATACAAACCATAATTCTAGCATAGTATAATTAGAAAGCATTAAAGTGTGAAAATTAAAGTTCCTAAGCTATTACAACACAATATGGGAAGGGGGGTACAAATGTTCAAATGGGGGGTATTTTGACAAGAAATTTAAACCTAGCTATTACATCAATTTGGAATTATTTACAAGATAATTGATTGCACAAATTAAATGGAAATAAAATAAATATGCAAAATGTAAAAAGGGTTTTTATATGTATGGAAAAAAGGTATTTTTTTATGTCAAATAAACAAAATAAAAAAAGTATTATTTTTGGAGCTTTTTTATGTTTCGGACAAAACCCTAATTTTATTAAGTAAAATGCATTAATTATTTAATATGTACAAATATTTATCAATTATATACTAAATAAAATAAAAATGAAGTATGTTTGTCAAAAATGTATTTTTACTATCAAATATTAATAAAAAATAAAATGTATATATTTTTGTATTATTTACTAAATATTCTAATATATATATATATATATATATATATATATATATATATATATATATATATATATATATATATATATATATATATATATATATATATATATATATATATATATATATATATATATATGTATTAATTTCTAAATATGTATTATATATACAAAAATAATAATATTTAATATTTATAAAAAAAAAGTATATATTATATAAAATATTTTCAGAGGAGAAATAAAATAAGAATCAGAAATAAAATAAGTTTGCATTATTTTTGGTATTTTTAAATAAAAGTGTTTATTTATTTATCTATGTAAAAAAAAACTATTCTAAACAAATAAATGCCTATAAATTCAAAAATGGTGTAAAAAATATTTTTTATATTTTTAATATTATTAGCAAAAATAAAAAAGTCAGAATAAAAAAAGAAAAGTCAAAAAATCATGAAAATAAGCACAATGGGCCACAGAGGTGTAAAAGCAAAAATGGGGTGTGAAAAGAAATACAAAAACAGGCCCAGCCCACCAAGTCCTTCTTCAACCTCCAGCCAGAAATTGTTCAAAAAACGTGCGCCTGTACACTGATTCAAACATCTGGATTCCTTGACTTTTTGCACAAACTTACAACACCAAAAATGTTAAGCATTGAATCACGATTCTGAATATATAAAGAACTCCTCCTAACTCTCAGAAATGAGAGAGAATTTTATCATTCCCAAATCTTAACCTAACTTTTTATAAATATTCAGACCTTAAATTCTCACAGCATATGCAAAATAAATGAAAAGTAGAGGTATGTACAGTTTCAGGGGCATGAGTAGAACACTTCTTATTCACAAACCTAGAGCTAACAATGCCTACATTAAGAGTTAGAAGTTCATGAATATACCTGCTCAGTTGGAATCGTGTCTGGCAATGGAGGAGTTTTCAGGGCAAGATGATGATCTGTACAGCTTCCTTGGAGTGTGAGGATGCTATTCCAATACTTGGTATGCTTTGAAACCTTCTATACCAAGCTGCAGAAGTCCACCTGCAAGAGGAAGAAATGAAAATGGCCAAACTGGTTAGAGGAGTTACAGTCCATTTCTAATGCTTTGGATAGTTTGGATTGATGGTAGGGAAGGTGTTTGAACTGGTTTGGGCAAGAATGCACGATGGAAATGAGTTGTGGGATTCAAACTGCAGCAGGTGCTCTATTTGGACAGTTTGAGGGTGATTTTGTGAATGGGAGGGCAATGGAGGTGGATAGCTCGTGTTTCAGCTTGTGTTTTATGTTTAGGAAGTGTTTGACAAGTTTGCTTAAGCTTGGTTTGCTGAGATGAAAGTTGTTGTACAAAATGCTATGTTTCTTACACTTTAAGCAAGAAAAGGTCAAGTTGGTTTTTAGACAGGTAGAGGCCCCCCTAATGTGCTGCAAACCTTGGCATTGATCAGTGTAATTAGTTCCTAAACTTCTGCCAAGGGGATTTGAACTGTACTTCTTGGATTTGCATTTTGACATAAAGCTCACTTTTGCAAAAATGGTTAAAGTGCTTTATCTATTTTGGGATTAAACCATTATGCAATGCTTGAACACATTGAACATGGTCTTGGCACAAAGAGTTTGCATTAAATTTATGAGTGTAAAAAGGATTTAAGGCCTGTAATCAAGAGATGCATGCTGATTTGAAAAAATGCACAAGTTATGAACATGTACATGGCCATGAATCAAAGTGACTTTTTCCCAACTTGCCAAATTCGATTCTCTCAAAACATGAGGTTGTTTGATGAGTTCTTGGACATTTTGGAAAGCTTAGAATGTGTACTATAATCCATATTTGAAGTGCAAATTGAAATGCCAAGTGGAAGTATATGAAAAATGGCCTTGAAGTTAGGTAAAAATCTTGCCTAAAATAGGTCAAATTTTCTCTAAGTTAAGAATGGTTTGGTACCCTTGTTCCAAAAATTGTAACTTGAGCTACAAGCTTCTTTTGGGAAAACTTTGTGAATAAAAGTTGTAGATTATGCAATAGGCTACAACTTTCATGTTTTGACTTTTTCTAGAATCCAAATGAATCTTGGTGAGAAAGTGGGACAAAGTTAGGAAAAAATTAGGGTTTTTCATAACTTAGAAAAATTCTAAGTTATGAAAAATCTTCATTTTAAACCCTAATTTGCAATTTTGGATTTCTTGATGAACAAGTTTCATGATTTGGCATGTTTTGATGAAAAATGAATCTTGACACTTGATTTTGACCAAAAAGTCAAAGTTTGACTTTTCAGTATACAGTCAAAATTGATCAATTGACTAGGAAATTCAACTGTCAATCTTGTGCATTTGGGATCTTTTGAACTTGTTGAGCATGTCAAGACAATTCCATGGGGTCCTTGAGTCCATATGTGAGCTTGGTTTGCCATTGGCTAGGTCAAACAGTCAAAAATTGCCTTTGTGCAGTCAAAACCCTAAAAATGACCATTTTGCCCTTTCAGTGATCTGATCAAATTTCTTGTGGAATTGTGATCCAAACTTGATCAAATGGTCCATGTGAGTTCATAATGTTGATGTGGGTCAATTTTTATGAGATTTGACTGTCAATTGGCCACAGTTGAGTTTTTCCCCAATACAGCTGATTTCTAGGTCAACTGTCCAATTGACTGGGCAAAACTTGGAATCAAGGCTTGAAACTTGATGTGGATAAACTTGGGAGTCCAATATGAAGCATGAAAGTCATCTTAGGCATTTTAGGTCAAAACATCTTTGTGCAAACACAAACCCTAATTTGGGTCAACAGTGCAAGGAGAAGTCTTGAGCAGATGAAACCCTAACTGGATCTTGAGCTTCAAGGGTCTTGTGATGAGAAATCATTGAGAAATGGGAGGGAAAATTTTGGGGTACAACACTCATCTTCTTCGCTGTTTATTTCAGCAATCATGTCTTCTGAAATGTCTACCGATCAAGCCATCAAAGCTTTTCAGGCACAGAATGCCCAATTCCAAGAGATGTTATTGAACTTGGCAAAAGGGAAAGAGGATTTGAAGACTCTCATCTTGAAGGAGAAGAAGAAGAAGAATAAGAAGAAGAAGGTGGTTCTTCTGAATATGGGTCACATATTTGGGAATAGGTTGCGACAGGAAGCTGATCTGTCTCATTCATCCAAAGGAGGAGAGAATCAAGAGGAAGAAAGGGGTCCTAGTCCCGTGGTCTCTAATAATGATACTGATTTTGATGATGAACAATACCCTCCTGCTGAGGATAGGTACAAAAAACTTGAAGACCGTCTAAGTGCTATGGAGATTCAGAAGGTTCCCGGTTTGGACTTCGGAGATTTGGGACTAGCATCTGGGGTGGTGATCCCTCATAAGTTCAAAGCTCTAGTTTTTGCTAAGTACGATGGAGTATCCTGTCCAAAACTCCATCTCCGCTCATACGTCAAAAAAATTCAACCTTACACTGCTGATAGGAATCTGTGGGTACATTTATTTCAAGATAGTCTGTCAGGGACTCAGCTTGAATTATTTTATCAATTGGAAGGAGCTAATGTCCGCAACTGGGAGGACCTTGCTGCTACTTTCTACAAGCAGTACCAGTATAACGCCGACCTTGCTTCCACTCGTACTCAGCTTCAGGGTATGTCTATGGGTGCAGGCGAAGGCTTTAAGGACTATGCTCAGAAGTGGAGAGATCTGGCTGGAAGAGTCCAACCCCCTCTGTCTGATAGGGAGTTAGTTGATATGTTTCTAGGGACGTTGTCTGGTCCATTTTTTAATCATATGATCGGCAGTTCATCATCCGGGTTTACTGAATTGATTATGACTGGGGAGAGAGTAAAAGCTGGTATACGAAGTGGTAAGATACAGAAAGGTGCTTCATCAAGTGCAGAAAAGAAGTCTTTCACTGGTAAGAAAGAAGCCAGTGCAGTTTATAGCTCAAGGAGCCAAAACTGACCTGAACACCGTCAAGCAGTGAATGCAGTGGTAATATCAAGACCTACAGTTGCCCTGCAACGCAACAATCAGCAAAGAATGGAGAGGCCGCAGAGACAGTACACTCGGCTTAATATGACCTTGTCTCAAATTCTACCACAATTGTTGAAGACCAACCTGGTAACTCTCATGGAAGCCCCAAAGAATCCCAGCACCACATCTCCGCTGTATAATCCAAACGCCCGCTGTGCCTATCACTCTGATAGCCCGGGTCATGATACGAACAATTGTTGGGCCTTGAAGAATACAGTGCAAGATTTGATTGAAGCTAAAGAGATCGAGTTTGACGCTCCAGAGAAACCCAATGTCATAACTGCTCCTATGCCCAAACATGGTCATGGAGTAAATGCGGTGGACGATGATTTGTTTGTAACCTCTATTGAAGACATCTCTAATCCTTTGATGACAGTGAAGAAGAATCTTTTGTTGGCCGGTTTATTTCCGGGCTGTGGTAAAGGTTGCCACATGTGTTCAATTCTACATGCTGGTTGCCATTTATTGAAATCAGGTGTTTAGCGCCTGATGGATAACAGAGAGATCCTATTCGAGAAGACTTTGACTCCATTGATTCCAGTTGAAGACGTTGCCATCATAACCATTTCTGCCAATCCTTCTAAGGCTTCCTCGAGAAAGCCTGTTAGGATTACATTTATTCCAAGAGTCACTCCATTAATCATTACTATCCCTGGTCCTATCCCATACACTTCGGACAAAGCCGTCCCTTGGCACTATGGGGCCGATGTATATTACCATGGGATTAAGCAAGACTTAAAGATTGAAGAAGCTGATGATGATATCAGCAATATTGTCGGGTCTAGCAAAGTCACCAGAAGTGGAATACTCTTCTCTCCTGAGATTTCCCCTCCGACTGTTCAAAAGCCTGTTGCCATTCCATCTGCCAGTACATCAGCTACTGTTCCAATTCTTACTCCAGTTATCACCCCTGTCGCCGGGTCATCTGACACTCGGGGCAAAGAAGTTACAGGTGAGCCTTCCCGGACGGAGGCGCCTAAGAAGATTATTGTAGAAACCTCTAAGCGGGAGATAGATGAAATTCTGAAGATTATCAAGAAGAGCGACTACAACGTAGTCGAGCAGCTGGAGCAGACCCCGTCAAAAATCTCCATGTTATCCTTGTTATTGTGCTCGGAAGCCCATGCAAAGGCTCTAATTGCTTTCCTCAAAACTGCGCACGTGCCGCAGGAAACCTCTGCTGATCAATTCAAAGACTGTGTAGCTAGTTTGACTGCCGACAACAATTTGGGTTTCTCAGACGCAAATCTGACTGCTAAAGGAAGAAATCACAATGATGCTCTGCATGTTCAATCGAGTGCAGGGGCACTACTTTGGCCCATGTACTGGTGGATACTGGGTCCTCATTGAATGTTTTTCCAAAGAAAGCATTAGACCGTCTGGACTGTGAAGGTTTGATTATGAAACCAAGTAATATTGTGGTTAGGGATTTCGATGGGTCGAAAAGGATGGTGCACGGGGAGGTGGATGTCCCTGTTAAAGTTGGCTCTCATACTTTTGCATCTACCTTCTATGTAATGGACATCAGACTATCATATTCTTGCTTGCTGGGGTCGTCCTTTGATTCATAAGGCTGGGGCGGTGACTTCAACACTACATCAAAAGCTGAAATATCCGACAAAGGGGAAGATTGTCACAGTACAAGGTGATGAGGAGTACATGGTGAGTCATCTTAACTCCTTCCGGTATGTGGAGATGGATGGAGAGTTCATCGAAACCCCGTGTCAGAACTTTGAAGAGGTTCCCCAGACTTTTGCGTTGACTGAAGTTGCTGCTGACAAACCTCCAATGAATATGGCTTCCCTCAAGGATGCCGGGGCTGTTATTAATCAAGGTGGGTGTGCAAATTTGGGACAACTCCCTGACTTCACACACAAAACTGATAAGTTTGGTTTGGGCTTTACTGCAGAATCTCAAAGGGTTGTTCGGCGCACGCGGATTGGAAGACCTCCTCTATGCATCAGTAATCCGAGAGTGAATGCAGTTGAAGATGATAAAGAAGAGTCAGATATCGACAACTGGATTTACCCGACTACCAACGGTGGCTTGAACAACTGGACGGCGAAAGACTTCGTGCCCGCTTCTTTTATTACACAGTAATAGACTTTTGTTTTGAGATTTGTAACAGACAGTTTGAAACTTTTACGGCTCGGTGCCTTACCCGAGGCACCTTGGCTTTGTTTGTGAGGGCTTATTATCTGTCATTTTCATATATCATCAATAAAGCATTGGACGTCTTCTTGCATTACAAATTTTGCGCTCCTTGTTTTTCCTTTCTATCTCGCACTTTATCAAAACAACTATTGTCTTACACTCACTTACATATCATAATACAGATTCACATCCACTATGGGTCCCATTGATAACGACTCTGCTACTGCCGGTTATGACTTCGAAATTCCAATCAACCAATCCGAGGATGAAGGTGAGGATGATTGTGAGGTTCCTAGGGAGCTTGCTAGACTGTTACTACAGGAAGAGAGGGCCATACAGACGCATGAAGAGCAAGTGGAATCAGTGAATTTTGGTACAGAGGAAGATAAGAAAGAGGTCAAGATAGGTGCAAATCTGGAGCCTAGTGTCAAGAAACGGTTGATAAAGATGCTACGCGACTATGTTGAGATCTTCGCTTGGTCTTATGAAGATATGCCTGGTTTGAACACTGACATTATGGTACACCGCCTGCCGACCAAAGAAGACTGTCCTCCGATAAAGTAGAAGGTTCGCTGTATGTGCCCCGAGATGTCTGAGAAAATCAAAGCTGAGGTCATGAAACAGTTTGATGCCGGATTTCTAGCTGTTACTTCTTACCCGCAGTGGGTTGCCAACATTATTCCGGTGCCAAAGAAGGATGGTAAGGTATGGATGTGCGTGGATTATAGAGATTTGAACAGCGCGAGTCCCAAAGATGATTTCCCACTGCCTCACATTGATGTTCTGGTCGACAACACCGCACAGCATAAAGTCTTTTCCTTTATAGATGGTTTTTCTGGTTACAATCATATTAAGATGGCTCCCGAGGATATGGAGAAAACTACTTTCGTTACACAGTGGGGCACCTTCTGTTACAAGGTAATGCCTTTTGGGTTGAAGAATGCTGGGGCAACGTATCAGTGCGCCATGGTCGCTTTGTTCCATGACACGATTCACCATGAGATTGAGGTTTACGTTGATGACATGATTGCAAGGTCCCATACCGAAGAAGAGCACCTTGACCATCTCCAAAAGCTATTTGACAGGTTGAAGATATATAAGCTGAGGTTGAACCCGAACAAGTGCACTTTCGGGGTAAGGTCTGTAAGCTGCTGGGTTTCGTCGTTAGTGATAAAGGTATTCAGGTGGATCCTACCAAGGTAAAAGCCATATAGGAGATGCCAGCTCCCCGCACAGAAAAGGAAGTTAGAGGCTTTTTGGGACGTCTGAATTACATTGCCCGATTCATTTCACATCTGACTGCTACTTATGAGCCGATCTTCAAGCTGCTAAAGAAAGATCAAGCGGTAAAGTGGAATGATAAGTGTCAGGCCGCTTTCAAAAGGATCAAAGAATATCTCCAAGAGCCACCAATTCTGATGCCTCCAGTCGAAGGAAGACCTTTGATCTTATACTTGACAGTGTTGGACAACTCAATGGGGTGCGTGCTGGGGCAGCATGACGAGTCTGGCCAAAAAGAGCATGCTATTTACTACCTTAGAAAAAAGTTTACCGACTGCGAGACCCGATACTTGTTGCTCGAGAAAACTTGCTGCGCTTTGGCATGGGCTGCTCGCCGGCTGAGACAGTATATGCGAACTCACACTACCCTATTAATATCAAAGATGGATCCAATCAAGTATATCTTCGAAAAGCCTGCTTTGTCCGGAAGAATAGAAAGATGGCAGATGATCTTAACTGAGTATAACCTAAAAAGCAATCAAGGGAAGTGTGTTGGCAGATCATTTGGCGCATCAGGCCATGGACGATTACCAGTCTATGAATTTTGAGTTCCTAGATGAGAACATCATGTTGGTGACCGACTGTGAAGAACCTGGACCGGATGAAGGACCTGAGGAAGGATCCCAATGGTCTATGTATTTTGACGGAGCCTCAAACGCGTTGGGTAATGGCATTGGCACCATGATTATATCTCCTGAAGGCTTTCATACTCCGTTCACCGCCCTATTATGTTTTAACTGCACAAACAATATGGCGGAGTATGAAGCATGTATCATGGGCCTTCAAGAAGCTATTGTCCTAAGGATTATGTTCTTGAGTGTATTCGGAGATTCCGCTCTCGTAGTCAGTCAGATTAAAGGCAAGTGGGATACAAAGCACCCAAATCTTATTCCTTACAAAGAGTATGTATTGATGTTGCTTCCGCACTTCGAGGAGATAACCTTTGAACATTTCCCCAGAGAAGAGAACCAGTTAGCGGACGCGCTAGCTACCATGTATTCTATGTTCAAGGTCAGGTGGGATAATGAAGCTCCCCGGATTACCATCGAGAGGTTGGACGAACCTGCACATTGCTGTGACATTGAGATGGAGGAAGTAGCAGATAAACCCTGGTTTCACGAGGTAAAGAGGTATCTTGAGGATCAAGAATACCCCGAGGGTGCATCTGTTAACGATAGGAAGTTCTTAAGAAGGTTCACGGAGAAGTTCTTCATCAGTAATGGTATCCTTTACAAGCGTAACCATGATTCAACCTTGTTGCGATGTGTGGACAAGAGCGGGCAGAAAGGATTATGGCAGAGTTGCATGAAGGTACCTTCGGAACTCACTCCAGTGGACATACCATGGTGAAGAAAATCCTACGGGCAGGATATTATTGGTCTACTATGGAGGCCGATTGTTATCAGCATTCTCGGACCTGTCATAAGTGCCAAGTCTATGCTTATAAGGTGCATGTACCTCCAGTTTCTCTGAATGTTTTGACGTCACCTTGGCCTTTTGCAATGTGGGGCATCGATATGATTGGCGAGATCAGACCTACTGCATCCAACGGGCATCATTTCATTATGGTGGCTATTGATTATTTTACAAAGTGGGTTGAAGCGGCTTCTTTTGCTACAGTAACCAAGAACGTCGTGGCGCGATTCATCCAACACAACCTAATCTGTCGATACAGTGTACCAAAGAGGATCATTACGGACAATGGTATAAATCTCAACAATACAATGATCACAGAGCTCTACAAACAGTTTAAGATACAACATCACAACTCTTCTCCTTACCGGCCGAAGATGAATGGGGCTGTTGAAGCGGCTAATAAGAACATCAAGATAATTGTGCAGAAGATGACGGTGACGTACAAAGACTGGCATGAGATGTTACCATTTGCTCTTCATGGGTACCGTACCTCAACACAGACGTTAGCAGGGGCAACACCCTACTCTCTGGTATATGTCATGGAGGCAGTCTTACCCATTGAGGTCCAGATACCATCTCTTCGGATTATGAAGGATGCAAATTTGAGCAAAGACGACTGGATCCAAACCCAACTTGATCAGCTGAATTTAATCGACGAGAAGAGACCTACTGCTATTTGTCATGGTCAGACGTATCAAAAGCGATTGATCAAGGCATTTAACAAGAAAGTCAGGCGACAAGAGTATCAAGTCGGGAATCTAGTGATCAAACGCATCATACTGCCGCAATGTGATCCCAGGGGCAAATGGACCCCCACTTATGAAGGGCCATTTATGGTTAAGAACATATTCTCAGGAGGAGCCATGATTCTCACCACCATGGATGGTGACGACCTTCCTCACCCTGTCAATGCAGACATAGTGAAAAAATACTACGCATAATCAAAGACCCGCTAGGTCGACTGGCCCAGGCAAAAATAAGGGCTTCCCGGAGAACCAAAAGGGTTCAGGCAAAAGTAAGGGATGAAAATGAAAAATCTGTACACCGGCAAGTCGAAAACCTGAAAAGGCGGCTTGGGAAAAAAAGGGTATCCCGGTGGACTGAAAACCCGAAAGGGCGGTCCAGGAAAAAATTAGGGATCAAAGCATAACACTATGTCTCATTGGATCATCTTGCAACCAAACTTAGTTATCGACTATAAAGCTCGGACGGTGCCAATCAATCTGATCTATCTCCAACCAAGTAGAAAAGTGATGAGATGCTCAAAGAAATATAGGAAATAGCAGAGTTGGAACCCAGTGGGATTGTTCACATAGCTGTTTTTCTTTGTCTTTCACAAATTGTATAAATTCATTTCGGCGGCGTTCTCTTACTAGGACGTCAGCCTCTTGTACAAAAACGCATATTACAGGCCAACTTCAAAATCAATACAATTCATTTTCACAAAGAAATTTCGAATTTGTGTTTTCTTTTTCTGTTTTATTTTGCAAGAGTGTCCAATGATTTATTTTTGATATATGCATTTAACAATAACTGCTGCTCATAAATATTTACATGCGAAACAAAAGACGATTACCGATAATTTCAGGAACAGGGGCAAACAAGAAATGTCCAAACCTTACAGTTTCTCTATCCACCAGGTACAGGGATAGACCCAGCTGAAGAATAAGACTAAAGGTACATACACTCCCTGCAGAATTGAAAGGTATCCAAAGATAGTGGTGTTAGCTCTCCCCAGCCGAGATTCATGATCGCGGATAAGTCGGAAAAATTCTCCCCAAGCAGAGTTCATCTATCACCAAAAATGGAAGACCATCCCCAGTGGAGTTTATTTCTTCCACAAACAGAAATTTTATCCCCGACAGAGTTCATCATCACCGGCAACGGTAATTCATCCACAACCGAGATTATTTCCCCAAATCAGCAGGTCTACTGACAGAGTATATGTCACTTCCCCACAGAGTCATTTTCTCACCAGTTTATTCTCCAACAGAGTTATTTTCCTACCAATTTATTCTCAAGTCATCTCCGGTCGTTATCCCCAACGAGCGAAACTCTTTATATTCTCCAGCAGCAGTCCGTGATTTATTTTCCCCAGTTAGAGAACATCGTAAAGACATTACACATCCATACATCATGGCATGCATATACGCATCATACAACACAATCTCATTTATTTTGAGAACATCATTGCTCAATACATTTCATGCATCATGACATTACATACGACTAACTCTTTACCTTTCAGGGAAAGATACAATTAAATTCTCACAAAGTTCAAGCTATGAAGCCCGGATCCGACCGGATAATATCTTGATACCTCCATCATATTGTGAAGCCCGGAGAACGACCGAATAACAGTATCTGAATACCGCGAAGCTTGGATTACGACCAAATAATGGTTTATCTCAGATTGAAGCTATGAAGCCCGGATTCGACCGGATAGTAGTTTAATCCCCAACAAGTATTATGAAGCCTGGATTACGACCAGATAGCAGTACAAGATACCATGAAGTCTGGATTCGACCAGATAATGGTATATCATAAACACAAACCGTGAAGCTCGGAGTCGACCGGATAGTAGCTTAACAAGGTATTGTGAAGCCTAGATTATGACTAGATAGCAATACAAAGGACACCATGAAACCTGGACTTGACCAAATAATGGTAGAAGACGTTGCGAAGCCTGGATTACGACCATATAGCAGCCAAGAATACTACGAAGCCTGGACTCGACCAGATAGTGGTATATCTTTAATACAAGTTATGAAGCCCGGATTCGACCAGATAATATCTTGGTCTCCCCGAACACCATAAATCCTGGGTTCGACCGGATAATGGTATAATACATCGTGAATCATAGATTACAACCAGATAGCGGTAAAGAACACTGAAGCCTAGGATTACGACCAGATAACAGTAAGGGACATTGCGAAGCTTGGATTTCGACCAAATAGCAGTTCACCCAGCCAATTACTATGAAGCTCGGAGTCGACCGAATATTAGTAGGCCTTAAAATCAAATGGAAGCTCAGATGCGACTAGATAACCACTTGATTTCTTCTAAAGCCTGGATTTCAACCAGATAAGAAGTGAGGTATTGTGAAGCCTGGATTCGACCAGATAGCAGTACAAGACACCATGAAGCCTAGATTTGACCAGATAATGGTATGAAACATCGTGAAACCTGGATTATGACCAGATAGCATTACAAGACACTACGAAGCTTGGATTTCGACCAAATAGCAGTTTTACCTGGACAATTACTAAGAAGCCCGTAGTCGACCGGATAATAGTATGCCCTAAAATCAAGTTGAAGCCCAGATGCGACCGAATAACAACTTAATTCATTCTGAAGCCTGGAGTACGACCAGATAAGAATTGAGAAATTGTGAAGCCCGGATTACGACCGGATAGCAAGTTTAATCTCATCCCCCCAGTAGATCACTGTAAAGCCTAGATTACGACCAAATAGCAGTCGATCTTATCACTATGAAGCTTGGATCACGACCAGATAATAGTTCATTTTCTCCTCTTCTACCGAGAGACTATTCCCCAGTAGAATAACGGACGACCGAAGTTCCTAAAATTCAACTTTCTCTCAAGACAGAGACAACCATTCCCCAGCGGAATCCTCCTCAACAACAGGTATACAAGCTCTCGCTAAGGAATCTCTTGTGCAATCGACACTTCTTCGGATGGCATCTTTAAGACCATCTTCCTTCATCAATCTCCAAATGGCATCTATAAGCCCATCCCCGACATCACAAGAAAAGTACCACTTCATGCGAGTGCAAATTTCTGGGCACTCTAGTGTTCAATCATCTTCAACCTTCAGATCACGAAAGGCAGGCAAGCCAATCTACATCCACAGGTTTAAGAAGATTGAACAGGGGCAGCTGTTGTACCCCAAAATTTTCCCTCCCATATTTATCAATACATTTCAAGTGAGGTTATCAAATTTCTTAAGGAAGTCCAAGGGTTGACCAGACAAGCTCTCTCCTAAGGTAGTCTACCTCAAATTAGGGCTTCATATTGTATCAAGATATTTGAGTCCCAAGGATCCCAAATTCTCACCATTGTCCTAATAGGTTCTCAAGATCATCCATGTCAAGTTTCAAGCCTTGCAGAGGAAGTTTGCTCAGTCAATTGCTCAAAGGCCTGAAAATCGACTAAGCTAGGGCAAAAGTCAACTGTGGCCCACATATAATCAAACTTCAAGATTTTTGGTCAACATCCTAATTTTGAAGTATCATTCATCATTTGATAAAGGGTTGATCATGATTCATCAATAATTACTCACAATTCATCAAAACCCAAAAGTTGCTAAATTAGGGTTTTGCAGGAAAAGTCAACTCAACTTTGACCAAGCATAACTTTCTCATAATTTATGAGAAATGACCCATACAAAGCTTATTTTGAAGAGGATGTAGCTACCTACAATTCACCTGCAGCTCCCAAGTTCAAAATATGCACTCACAAGAAGTTATGAATTTAGACATTATAGGTCATTTTGAAAAGTCAACAAAAACACCCTTTTTGTCATAGCTTCATACGTGAACATGGAAGACTCAATTGAGATGGGACCAAAAGGGTTGCTTATAGGAAATCTCATGCTTTCTAAAAAGTCAAATAACACCTTCAAAGAGTCAAAATTGAAGAAGTTATGCATTGGTGAAGTTGACCTTTTTTGCAAAATTGCCAAAAATCAAAAGTGCCTCAAATTGCAACTTTTGTCAAATGGGCCTAACTTTTTGCACTTGTTTTGAGTTGGTAGAATGGTCCACGAGCCCTAGCTCTTTCCACTTGTCTTTATCTTATTTTTGCTATTTATTTTGATTTTTTTATTTCAATTAAATCAAATTAAATCAAAATAAATCATGAAAATATCCAAATCATTTAAACCTCAAGATTTTGTGCACATTTCAGGTCACTTATACAGCTAGCAACAAAATCAAATCGGGCAAGGCATGGTTGGGCATAAAAAGATTGATTTTGGGCTATTTTTGGAAAGAATTTCATGAAGATCAAATCATGATCAAAGATCATAATTGACAAAGATTGAGAGCACAATTGTAACCCTAATTAAATAAGTGGTATATAGTGGATGAATACAGATCAAAAGGACAAGGCTTGGAGGCGTGTAAGGGAAGAACAAAACTTGAAAAAACCTCAACAAAAGTGGTGACTTGATTTCATACTTCCAAGCATTTTCAAGACCACCAAGCCATCTCATTCGCTTCCTGGGAGTGCAAGGAACCTATACCAATAAAAAGAAAGCGTTATTGTGCCCAGATTTGCTTCTATCAAGTTTCAAGTCTTGGATCACAATTGTCCAGAAAATCATTCACAAGGGCAAAATGGTCAATTGCATACTGAAAAGTCAAACTTTGACTTTTGGATCAAAACTAAGTTTCAAGAATCATATTTCATCAAGGGATGTTAAAGTATGAAGCTTTTTTCATCAAGAAAATCAAAAGTCAAGATTATGTTGAAAAAAGTCAAAATTCTAAATACTTAGAAATTTTTCTAAGTGTTTAAGAAATATGATAAATTCAGAACTTCTGGCCAGATTTTCACCATGATGCAAGTTGATTCTAGAGAACTTCTAACGCAAGAGTTGTAAAGGCCTCAATGGGATCTAACACATTACATAACATAACTTCTTCTAGAAAAGCTGGGATTTCAAATTATACAGCTTCAAAGGAACGTCATTAAAACTGAAACATTCAGCAAATTCTGGACCTTTCCAAAACAAGATTTGGTTAGAACTTCTGGATCAATTTTCATATAAGTCCAGTCAGAATCTATAAGAGCAATTCAAAGAGGGTTTATAAAGCGTGTTGTAAGCTTTTTGGAAAGTCTGAGAACTCACTCAGAACATGCTGGAGCAAAGAGATTCAAAGATCAGAAATTGGATGTTTGTTCTAAGTTGAGCTGATGCTGAACTTATGATCCAGATTAAGCTATGATACATACTCTCATACTGCAAGATTTCTTTTTTGATAAATCTCATCATCATTTAATGCTCACAACCACTTTTGAGTTTTTATCCAAAGGATTTCCCCACGTGTGAGATAGAAGTACCATTGTTGTCCTGGAAAAGCAAACTTTTGTACAAGAGTATGCTGGGCCCATGCTTTTCTTTTTCCTCTGAGGGTACTTTTCCTTAATTCATGCTTACAAATCCAATTTAGGCACAACTAAAAGCTGCTAACCACCATACTTGTTTAACTTGCTTCAAGAACAAGCCAGCGCCCTAGCATGATGGTTGTACTCTTGACTTCTCCAAGCTACAAAATCCTTGCCTATAAATTGAATTTCATCTGTAACTGTAAAGGTGTCGAGAAAAAATTGAAAAGAAGATCCTTGAAACCTTGCCAAAAATTCAAGGAATCCGAAACTACAAACACAAATACAAAACTGCTGGTTTTTGATTCTTGCATTCAAACTCCAATTTCCCTCAAGTGTTTCTTGACCAAAATTATCCATACAACTTATGATATACATTTAGAAGTTGTCTTACTTATATTTTCAGACTGTAACACGTTCTCCATCAGTCTCCACCTCAAAAAGTCAGAATTTTGCTTCTTGGCTGTTTAGAATTTTCCAGCCATTCATAACTCAAATTAAAGATTGTTCCAGTTTGCTGTGCGTGTAAGGAAGCTGGTCAAAACATCATAGCAGTCAGAATCAAGCTCTAGCTCACAGGACATTTTCCAGCTGCAAGGTAAGTTTCTGCTGACTCTCATCATATTGCTTAGGCATTGTTAAACTTGCATGTCCAAAATACAATGTAGACATCCTGATTCTGATGTTGTACATATTCTGAGGTATCATTCTTTTTTCTGTCTAAATAGGGAGAATACCAGTTAAGACCTTTTAGTAGGTAGGTTGCTCCTAGTTGCTCGCTTGCTCACAACAAAAAAAACATTTTATACACCAACACTCTCATTTTGAAACATTTTCAAAAGACAAACATTTTGTACGCGTTCTTATAGAAACGAGAGCCATTACAAAGATACTTTTCAAAATCACTTTCAAAAACACATTGCACGAACATCCCTTTGAACTATTTTCAATACTAACACTTTGTACGCGTTCTTATAGAAACGCGAGCCATTACAAAGACGTTTTCAAAATGCTTTCATAACCCACACCAGAAGCACATTTTCAAACAAAAGCAAGTGATCTAGCAAGAAACTAAGAGCCCATAGATAACTATGGATGAAAAGGGTGCTAATACCTTCCCTTTTCATAATCTACTTCCCGAACTCAAGAAATAATCTCAAAGGTCTTTCCTGTTCTTTTCAGCCTTTCCTTTTGGATAAAAGAAAAGTCGGTGGCGACTCTTGCTAAACCTCAACATTTGCGATAAAACGTAAAAAACCCAAGTCAGTTCTCCCACCATATCACAGAACTGGAGGCTCTGTTGGGGATTCCACTTAAAAGTGGGGTTACCTTAGGGCTAGATCCCCTTTACTTGCTTTCTTTGTTTGACTTGTTTGCTTTATATTTTTGGGTCTTTGCTTGGGCTTTTGTTAAAGATCCTACACCCTGATCTGGGGCACCTTTTTAGGTAAGTAGAAATAAATCATAGAGGTTGTACGACATAGACCGATATGGACAAAGTGATAGCTACGTTAGCGTGATACTCTGGCTTGTACTAATGTTCCTTGAGTCAGTCAAGGATAACATTAGGCTTCCTTATAGTGTCATTAAGTTCTAACCGACCTTTAGAACCTTTATTTGACTCATCCTAAGCCACTAGAAAGTAGTGAGATGGACGACTTTGGTTCTGACCAAAGATTAGTTGATACTCGATGCTACACTAATTGAGATTGGACTTTTGGGATATTCTGGCTGCAATACTTCGGTGCTTGAGCTAGAACAATGCCTAAAAGAAAGGTCGGTGATATGAGACTCCCTAGAACCTGGTTACTATTACTAGGATAGGTTGAGACAACTAAAAGAGGGTATTTACCCACAAACTCTATGCAAGCCTAAACCTAAGAACTTGTCTGCTTTGTGTGTATATGACTATTTGTACATAAACAACTTGCTTACTTTGCATACTTGTACATAACATCATAACATCATACCGTAGCATTTTCAATAACCATTTCAAGGATCTCAAGGTTCTGTAATGCAGGGTCATGTTGAACCAGACGCCTATCAAGGGGCAAAAGGATTCATTCTCTAATCAAATACCGTCAAAACCAAAGCACGGTAACTTGAGTCAAGGGCTATGACCCACTTGACATGGTGAGCTTGATTCTCGTGGAAGGACATCCACCGATACAAAGTTTTCCAATCAAAGTTGTTGATCAAAATTCAACTTCTAACATCTTCTTGTGTTTACCCTGCGAGATCCTTGAAAACCTGCATCCACATACCATGCATCATATCATGACAGGCTTTTCCTGTACAAGTCTCTCATCTGCTTACTATTTATTTCAGTAGAGATGGTCTTAGAACAGACTATCAAGGACATTCAAATTCAAAATTCTCAAATCTAAGAGATGTTCTCGAACCTATCTAAGGGACAAGAAGAGGTGAAGGCACTCCTCACTAGGGGCGTGATCATGGGAAATCCTGAGGACAACAAGGATAACCAGTTGGAGCGGCTACAATCCGAGATAACTGTAATGAAGGTTCAAATGATGGGATAACTGGTGGACCAGATGGCTCTTATCCAAACCCAGGCTCAAAGACAAGAAGAGCTGAAAGCCCTTGTCAACCAACTTCATCAAGACGGATGCATCCGTATGAAACAGACAATCAAGATTAGGGATCAAGTTACCATTCAACCGCCCATGAAAAAAGAAGTTGGTTCAGGGGAGAACAGACCTTTCCAAATTGCTACCACGTCACGGACCCAACAACCCCCCCTCCAACAAGAACGAAGTAATCAGAATAAACGGGGCTCATCCGGGAGACAATTTACCAAACTCGACATGCCAATATTTCAAATCTTGTAACACTTGCTGAAGCAGAATTTGGTCACATTAAGGGATCCTCCTCGGAATCCTAATACATCTGCTCCTAGCTATCATCCTGATGCAATATGTGCATACCATTCCAATAATCCTGGGCATGATACAGATGACTATTGGGCTTTAAAAAGTAAGATCCAAGACTTGATCGACCAAGGAGTGCTGGAGTTCACACAAGGTAGGCATACTGAATTCTTCTGCCATCCCTTAAAGGCTCACCACCTGAAGTGACAAGTTCAGACAAAGAGGCTTTTGTTCATTAAAATTTTCAAGTGTAATTTCTTTTGTTATTCAAACAATTATCTATTAATGTTAAACTATGTTTCATTAATGCATTGCATATGTTTGTCTTGAATTCATCCATTCGTTTTCATTATATTTAAACTATGCTTTTTCCTCTCAAATCTTGTTAAAATTTACAAGCCTTTAGAGGGAGGATGACGAAAACAATGCCTTAATCCCATACAGTATGCTTTTGGATAGACCTTGCTAACGATGTAAAGGCGTTCTTTCAAATCCTAAACACTGGAGTTATAAGGAAGATAATCCCTAGTCAAAACCTTTTGAGCCAAAGAAGTAGAAGTTTTTTTTTCCACACAAATTGAAACCTTTAGTCAAAACCCGGGGAAGGTTAGTCTCTTAGTTAATTCAAATGCGCGTTTAGTCATAAACTTTCACTTCATAATACAACGAATGATGTCAAAAACTTTCCTCTGGAATCAAAAGGCGGTGATGGTTCCCTATCACATAGGTAGTCATTGTCTCTCAAAAAAGAGAACCCCGCTAAGTCAAAACCTATGAAAGGAGACTTAAGAAAAAAACTGGGGTATCCGCTGACTGTAATCTCAAAACAAGAATGGTCAGGAAAAATCAAGGATAATAAATCAAAAAGAGGTCACTGCAAATCCTCAACAACATGAAAAATGTTGCAAAAAATGACTTCCTTTCGACAAAATTAACTTGTCTGAACCATCACCAAAACGTCATTCCAGATTCAATTAGAGTTCAAACGCAAAATTAACTGAGTTTAGGACTGAAGAAGATCACGAAGAACGGATGGGTACAAATAAAATTTGAGTCTTTATCCTTTGTTTCTTAAACCGTGAACCAAGCCACGTTACAACCCTTCAAAAGTCCTAATTGAAGCATGGGTTAGTTTGAAAGCATACTGTTACAAAAGGTATCTCGACTCCTACAAGGCTTACTCCGAGTCCTAAGTTTTAATCCACATTCTTACAAGAAATTCTTTTATCTGCAAAAACGCATTTTCAAAAAAATCCAAGACAAGCATAAACTTTGCATTATTTGAATATCGCTGTTTTTATATAGCTATTTAATTTACAGCAGACAAATTCGCACGACGAATATCCAATGGACAAAAACCCTATAAAAAAATCATTTCAAGTGGGAAGCCACTTCAAATAACAGATTTCCTATAAGCAGGGGGCATCAACAGGATCACTATCCAACACACCTTGGGCAGTCCAGTCAAGAGTCCCAGAAATCTCCCAAGAAGTATTGAGCAACCAGGGTTAAGTCTCTATTGTACCCCAAAATTTTCCCTCCCAAATTTCTCAATACATTTCAAGTGAGGTTATCAAATTGCTCAAGGAAGTCCAAGGGTTGACCAGATAAGCTCTCTCCTAAGGCAGTCTACCTCAAATTAGAGCTTCATATTGCATCAAGATATTTGAATCCCAAGGATCCCAAATGCTCACCATTGTCCTAATAGGTTCTCAAGATCATCCATGTAAAGTTTCAAGCCTTGCAGAGGAAGTTTGCTCAGTCAATTGCTCAAAGGCCTGAAAATCGACTATGCTAGGGCAAAAGTCAACTGTGGCCCACATACAGTCAAACTTCAAGATTTTTGGTCAACATACTCATTTTGAAGTATCATTCATCATTTGATCAAGGGTTGATCATGATTCATCAAGAATTGCTCACAATTCATCAAAACCCAAAAGTTGCTAAATTAGGGTTTTGTAGGAAAAGTCAACTCAACTTTGACCAAGCATAACTTTATCATACTTTATGAGAAATAACCCATCCAAAGCTCATTTTGAAGAGGATGAAGTGCCCTACAATTCATCTGCAGCTCCCAAGTTCAAAATATGCACTCACAAGAAGTTATGAATTTAGACATTATAGGTCATTTTGAAAAGTCAACAAAAACACCCTTTTTGTCAAAGCTTCATACATGAACATGGAAGACTCAATTGATATGGGACAAAAATGGTTGCTTACATGACATCTCAAGCTTTCTAAAAAGGCCAAGAACACCTTCAAAGCGTCAAAATTGAAGAAGTTATGCATTGGTGAAGTTGACCTTTTTTTGCAAAATTGCCAAAAATCAAAAGTGCCTCAAATTGCAATTTTTGTCAAATGGGCCTAACTTTTTGCACTTGTTTTGAGTTGGTAGCATGGTCCCTGAGCCCTAAATCTTTCCACTTGTCCTTATCTTATTTTTTCTATTTATTTTGATTTTTTATTTCAATTAAATCAAATTAAATCAAAATAAATCATGAAAATATCCAAATCATTCAAACCTCAAGAATTTGTGCACATTTTAGGTCACTTATACAACTAGCAACAAAATCAAATCATGCAAGGCATGGTTGGGCATAAAAAGATTGGTTTTAGCCTATTTTTGGAAAGAATTTCATGAAGATCAAATCATGATCAAAGATCATAATTGACAAAGATTGAGAGCACAATTGTAACCCTAATTCAATCAGTGGTATATAGTGGACGAATACAGATCAAAAGGACAAGGTTTGGAGGCGTGGAAGGGAAGAACAAAACTTGAAAAAAACTCAAGAAAAGTGGTGACTTGATTTCATACTTCCAAGCATTTTCAAGACCCCCAAGCCATCTCATTCGCTTCCTGGGAGTGCAAGGAACCTATACCAATCAAAAGAAAGCATTGTTGTGCCCAGAAACGCGTGGTAAGTGCTTCACGACCTCCCTCCATTTTTGAAATCCAATCTCGTTATTTTGGCATTTACGGCATAAACCATTTACATATTCTTAATCTTTGAAGCGTCTGCAAGCTCATGGTAGCCATTAATTGCATTTTCGCTAACTGTATAGGAATCCACCATTGTTAGGGTTTCGTGTTGTGTTTTGGGTTTTTTCTGTACAGGCAAAATTGGTCCACAAGAAGGGCACCATGATGCTCACCAGGCCAAGGCGATTTGATCCATAACATTAAAGTTCATTTATCATGCCTGGGTGAGATTTTGAAACAAGCAGGAGTTATAGCGACAAACCTTTGTCCGTAGGTAAAAGTCTATGACTTTTACCAATGGAGAGAGGAGGAAGACGACCTGCGTGGCACCATCCCATTTGCCCATTTGAATTCTGGCGCGCATTTTTTGTTTGTCCCCCACTAACTCACATTATTACATATTATCAATTATTATTATTTCATATACAATAAACACGCCCAACTCAGTTGGTGAGGGGGTGAGTGGAAAGGCCATAGGACCTGGGTTCGAATCCTAGGTCCCCCATATTCTTCAATTTTATTGTTTCTTGTATAATCATGCACTTGTACAGGCCAAAAGACCACCATGTGCCCTCAGGATTCAACCATTGTATCTCCAGGAAGCCAGATCTGAAGGCCATCATTGAAGGACCATGATGCACCCTGGTCAATGCACAACGCTGGATTAGAAAGGTCAATGTGGGTCAGATTTTCTTGGGCCCAAAAATTGCTAAAGACACCCCTCCAATTTGTTGATTACAGGCCCAATACTGTTTTCTTTTCCTTTTTTTATTTTATTTTTTATTTTATTTAATTTATTTAAGTTATTTTACTAACACAAAAATGAATTCTTTTTTTATAAATTCATAAAATTAATTTCTCATCAAATTAGATTTAGGTTTTTTTTAATAATAAAAAAATAATTTAGTTAGTTAAATTAGTTTATTAGATAACTTTAATTCTTTGTAAATAAATTAAAATCAATTAGAAAAAATAACCAAAACACAAAAATAGGTCAAATGTAAATAATTTTCTCAATTTAATTTAATTTAATTAGGTTTGTATTTAATTTAAAACTTTATTCTTTTCCTTAAAATAATAAAAAAACAACCAAAAAATGATTCTTTTTGTAATTAGGTTAGACGAGGTCAAAACCCTAATTTTTGCTCGTTCTTAATTCATCGCGCACACTTATTTATTTTTACCATATTGATGTAATTTCTCACAGGATGTAATAGATTAATTAGGACCTTTTTCCTTTCATTTATCACTTTGACGGGTTTTTTTGGCTATGTAATTAATCTCACCCGAAGCCTTGTAATAGCGTAGCTTTATTTCTGGAATTTTAATTTCCGCAAATATTAATTGTTAGATGTATGATAATAGGGTTGCATGACAAGAATGTATGTTAAAATTAAAACAGTTAGCGAACCCTAAATGTGCAAAGATAATAAACTTGAAATTGAATCACTCGCACATGCGCACTCCTAGGGTATACTCCCACTTCGGTTGCCTTCGGTAAACGATCATTGAGTATAGGATATTTTAGTGGTCTCTCTTTTGTCTAAAAGATCAAATGTCCCTTTCGGAAAGGTTGCCTCAGAATTGTTGCCTCGAATATGATCTTAAGACATTAGGGTTATTACTAAGACGTCCTAGCATTGCTCTAGTGATCGTACGTCCCTTTTCGAATTAACCCTTACAACTCCAACGACGGTGCTACCTACTCAGTAATAGTGCGATAGCATTGTCTAAAGGAAACAAGAACAAAAACATTCCTTTTTCGAGTAGGTAGATGCTAGTAGGTACTTGCTCAATAAAAAACTTTCCACACTTACACTCTTTCCAAACAATGTTTTCAAAACGACTTCGTAACACTCTTGAAGACAGAAGCAAGGGTTAAATCAAAGTAAAACAAAAACTTTTCAAACACACAAACACATAAGCGATTTTAAAATGATGAGCAAGTACCTAAGAGCCCGTAGAAAAACTACGGATAAAAATGGTACTAATACCTTCGCTTTCTATAATCTACCCCCCGTACTCAAAATCTCGAAAAAGGAATTTTTCTGTGCTTTTTTCCTTTCCTTGTTGGATAAAATAAAAGTCGGTGGCGACTCTTGCTTACCACGACATTTTGCAAACACAAATGCAAAACGCAAACCAGCATTTTTCAAAACAGTCTGGTTCTGCCACCGTATCACAATCTCCATCTAAACCACTTGGGGCATTGAGCACAAATCCCAACAAAGTGTCACGTACAATCATACATTTCTCAACAGTGCCACAAACACTTGCTTCTAGGGGCAGTGAAAAATCTCTCCCAAGATCCTGTTCATTGGAGAACCCCAGCCAGGGTTTCAATCTCTGAAAACTCCTCCCCAATTGAGTCGACCTCAAGGATCCTCGAGGATTTTCTGCCAAAAGAAGACACCTCTCCGGCAGACTGGAGACAAATTTTATTTCCCCAACAAACTACAGATTCTCCAGTTTGATTTTGCCTCTCCGACTATCATAAAGGGATCACAACTCCTCTTCCCCAGTAGACTGCTCTACAATCCCTAGAAAGTTACTACAAAACCCGGAAACCGACCAAATAACAGTTAACTTCAGTAAGTTATTGAGAAGCCTAGACCCGATCAGATATCAGTTCAACTTCATCCGTTCTAGTAAGTTACCGCAAAACCTGGATTCAGACCAGATAACAATTTAACTTCATTCTCCCAAGAAATTTTATGCGAAGTCTGGAATCCGACCAGATAACAATTAATTTTCCCCAGTAAGTCACTGCGAAGTCTGGAATATGGCAGGATAACAATTAACTTCTTTATCCCCAACAAATTATTGTGAAGCTGGGAATCCAACAAGATAACAGCTAAACTTTCTTCCTCTCCATTCAAGAGATAACTCTCCAGTAGAGCAACAGACAACTAAGACTCCTAAACTCTTTTCCCCCAAACAGAGATCAACACTCCCCATAGAGCCTTCTCAAGCGAAGCCATTATTCCCCAGTGGAGTTTCTCCTCAATCAACAAAACAGGAATCCCAGTGGAAACATCCTGAAGAAAGGACCGAAGAGGAGCTTACTCTTCATCCACCACAGCAGTACAAGATTTCATTTCCCAAGGCTCCCCAACATTTGTCAAGGATTTATTTTCCAAGACAGAAATGCATTCCAACAACATTTCACTTTTCATGCATCATATTACATACATGATATACGCATACGACATAATATCATGTATTTTGAGGACACCATACATTTCATGCATCATGACATTTGTATACAACTAATGTTCTACCTTTTCAGGAAAAGGTCAATCAACAAATGGCTACCGTCAACAATTTTCAACAAGTCCAAGTTTAGTTTCTGAAGCAAAACAGAGCAACTACCTATGTGACCAGATGCAGCTTTACACAGGCTCATCATGATTTAATATTACATGGATTCCTATTCATCATTGAAGCAAACCTTTCCAAGTTCCAGATTAATACTTGTAACAAGCCAGGAAAACTATCCGTGGACGTTTGATTGTAGATTAATACCTGTAACAAGCCAGGAAAACTATATACATGAAGAGATTGAAGATTAACACCTGTAACAAGCCATGAAAACTATCTTTCTTTCTCAGGTCAGAGATTAATACCTGAAATTAGACAGGACAACTATCTCAACGACCAACCTTTCCAAGTTCCAGATTAATACCTGTAACAAGCCAGGAAAACCATCTGTGGACGTTTGATTGCAGATTAATACCTGTAACAAGCCAGGAAAACTATCTACATGAAGAGATTGAAGATTAACACCTGTAACAAGCCAGGAAAATCATCTTTCTTTCTCAGGTCAGAGATTAATACCTAAAACCAGACATGACAACTATCTCAATGACCAACCTTTCTAAGTTCCAGATTAATACCTGTTACAAGCCAGGAAAACTATATGCGGACGTTTGATTGTAGATTAATACCTGTAACAAGCCAGGAAAACTATCTACATGAAGAGATTGAAGATTAACATCTGTAACAAGCCAGAAAAACTATCTTTCTTTCTCAGGTCAGAGATTAATACCTGAAACCAGACATGACAACTATCTCAACGACCAACCTTTCCAAGTTCCAGATTAATACCTGTAACAAGCCAGGAAAACTATTTGTGGACGTTTGATTGTAGATTAATACCTGTAACAAGCCAAGAAAACTATCTGCATGAAGAGATTGAAGATTAACACCTGTAAAAAGCCAGTAAAACTATCTTTCTTTCTCAGGTTAGAGATTAAATACCTGAAACCAGACAGGACAACTATCTCAATGACCAACCTTTCCAAGTTCCAGATTAATACCTGTGACAAGACAGGAAAACTATCTACATGAAGAGATTGAAGATTAACACCTGTAACAAGCCAGGAAAACTATCTTTCTTTCTCAGGTCAGAAATTAATACCTGAAACCAGACAGGATAACTATCTCAACGACTAACCTTTCCAAGTTCCAGATTAATACCTGTAACAAGCCAGGAAAACTATCTGTGGACGTTTGATTGTAGATTAATACCTGTAACAAGCCAGGAAAACTATCTACATGAAGAGATTGAAGATTAACACCTGTAGCAAGCTAGGAAAACTATATTTCTTTCTCAGGTAAGAGATTAATGCTTGAAACTAGACATGACAACTATCTCAACGACCAACCTTTCCAAGGTCCAGATTAATACCTGTAACAAGCCAGGAAAACTATCTGTGGATGTTTGATTGTAGATTAATACCTGTAACAAGCCAGGAAAACTATCTACATGAAGAGATTGAAGATTAATTCCTATACCAAGCCAGGAAAACTATATTTCTTTCTCAGGTAAGAGATTAATACCTGAAACCTGACAGGATAACTATCTCAACGACCAACCTTTCCAAGTTCCAGATTAATACCTGTAACAAGCCAGGAAAACTATTTGTGGGCGACTGATTGTAGACTAATACTTGTAACAAGTCAGGAAAGCTATCTACATAACCATCATGAAGTTACCTTACACAGATTCCTTCTCATACATTTCCGGATGAAATTTTACACGGACTCATCATGAAGCAGCCATACACAGGCGACCAAAGACCTCCTCTGGTTAGACTCATTTCGTCCAGTTAAAACAGGCAAAAGACATCTACTATTTCAGTATAAATCAACCAAAATATGTATCCTGATACCTTCCACAGTCATCTTTGGATGGCATCTATAAGCCCATCTCCAATAACTTTCCATCATTTCTCTAAATGGCATATTTAATCCCATTCCTTACACCTCAACCACAATATCACCGAGTACAAATTTCTGGGCACTCTAGTGTTCAATCATCTTCCACCTTCAAGTCATGAATGGCAGATTCGCCAATCTAACTCTTCAGGTTTAAGAAGATTGAACAGGGGAAACTATTGTACCCTAAAATTTTCCCTCTCATTTCTCAGAGAATCATCCTAGATCTTCAAGTTTGTTTCTATCAAGTTTCAAGTCTTGGATCACAATTGTCCAAGAAAATCATTCACAAGGGCAAAATGGTCAATTACACACTGAAAAGTCAAACTTTAACTTTTGGATCAAAACCAAGTTTCAAGAATCATATTTTATCAAGGGATGTTAAAGTATGAATCTTGTTTCATCAAGAAAATCAAAAGTCAAGATTATGTTGAAAAAAGTCAAAATTCTAAATACTTAGAAATTTTTCTAAGTGTTTAAGAAATATGATAAATTCAGAACTTCTGGCCATATTTTCACCATGATGCAAGTTGATTCTGGAAGAACTTCTAACTCAAGAGTTTTAGACCTCAATGGGATATAAAACATTATAGAACAAAACTTCTTCTAGAAATGTTGGGATTTCAAGTTATACAGCTTCAAAGGCACGCCATTAAAACTGAGACATTCAAAAAATTCTGGACCTTTCCAAAATAGGATTTGGTTAGAACTTCTGGATCAATTTTCATATAAGTCCAGTCAGAATCTATAAGAGCAATTCAAAGAGGGTTTACAAAGCGTGTTGTAAGCTTTCTGGAAAGTCTGAGAACTCACTCAGAACATGCTGGAGCAAATAGATTCAAAGATCAGAAATTGGATGTTTGTTCTAAGTTGCGCTGATGCTGAACTTCTGATCCAGATTAAGCTATGATACATAATCTCATACTGCAGGATTTCTGTTTTGATAAATCTCATCATCATTTAATGTTCACAACCACTTTTGAGTTTTTATCCAAAGGATTTCCCCACGTGTGAGATAGAAGTACCATTGTTGTCCTGGAAAAGCAAACTTTTGTACAAGAGTATGCTGGGCCCATGCTTTGCTTTTACCTCTGAGGGTACTTTTCCTTAATTCATGCTTACAAATCCAGCTTAGGCACGGATAAAAGCTGCTAACCACCATACTTGTTTAACTTTCTTCAAGAAGAAGTCACCGCCCTAGCATGATGGTTGTACTCTTGACTTCTCCAAGCTACAAAATCCTTGCCTATAAATTGAATTTCATCTGCAACTGTAAAGGGGTCGAGAAAAGAATTTAAAAGAAGAGCCTTGAAACCTTGCCAAAAATTCCAGGATCCGAAACTGCAAACACATATACAAAACTGCTAGTTTTTGATTCTTGCATTCAAACTCTAATTTCCCTCAAGTGTTTCTTGACCAAAATTATCCATACAACTTCTGATATACATTTAGAAGTTATCTTACTTCTATTTTCAGACTGTAACACGTTCTCCATTAGTCTCCACCTTAAAAATCAGAACTTTGCTTCTTGGCTGTTCAGAATTTTCCAGCCATTCATAACTCAAATTAAAGATTGTTCCAATTTGCTTTGCGCGTGAGGAAGCTGGTCAGAACATAACAATAGTCAGAATCAAGCTCTAGCTCACAGGACATTTTCCAGCTGCATGGTAAGTTTCTGCTGACTTTCATCATATTAATTAGGTATTGTTAAACTTGCATGTCCAAAATACAAAGTAGACATCCTGATTCTGACGCTATACATATTCTGAGGTATCATGCTTTTTTCTGTCTAAATAGGGAGAATACCAGTTCAGAACTTTTTAAGGAAATTAGGCTTAGTAGATACATGCTTGTTTCTAATTTACAGTCTTGACATTTTTTATGTCTCTGAAACCATGATTGAAACCTTCCATAATTGTTATGTTTGTGTTTTCTGTTATGTTGAGAAATGACTAAGTTGCAGATGTTCTGATTAGCATGGAGAAAGAGATGGAGTTTATTACACCCCAAAATTTCCCCTCTCACTTATCAAGAATTTTCTCACAAAATTTCCTTGGGCTCAAGACCGCACTAGGGTTTGATCAGCTCAAGACACCTCCTTAGGCACTGATGATCAAAATTAGGGTTTGAGTTTGCACAAGGATTCATGAATTATAAAAGCTTCATATGACTTTCATGGACCATTGTGGACCCTCAATATTACTCATGTCAATATTCAAGCCTTGGATCACACTTTTGATCAGTCAATTGAACAGTTGACCTAAAAATCAGTTGTATTTGGAAAAAGTCAACCATGGCCAATTTACAGTCAAACTTCATAATTATTGATTCACATCAACATTTTAAACTCATATGTATCATTTGATCAAGTTTGGACCACAACTCTTCAAGAAATTTGATCAAATCTCAAAAAGGGCAAAATGGTCAAAATTAGGGTTTTGATTGAGAAGGGGCAATTTCTGATTTTTGACCTAGAAAATGGTCAATTGGTTTGAAGCATGATTTCAAGAGTTCAATTGCATAATTTTGACCTAATGGAATGACCCAAAACATTGCTCAAGATTAATTGGATTGACAGTGAATTTTCAGTCAACTGATCAAAAGTCAACTGTATACTAAAAAGTCAAACTTTGACTTTTTGGTCAAAATCCAATGTCAAAGATCACAATTCATTAAAACATGTAAAAGTATGAAATTTATTCATCAAGAAATAAAAAAAGTCAAGATTTCATTTTGAAAAGTCAAAGTTTTCTAACTTAGAAATTTTTCTAAGTGTTAGAAAGTTAACATTTTTTCATAACTTTGTGCCAAATTTCCACCATGATGCAAGATGATTCAAGGAAAACTTCCAACATGAAATTTGTAGATCTCAATGAGATATAAAACATTGTAGGGCATAACTTTTTCTATAAATGCTTGGATTTCAAGTTATGAATTTATGAAGATATGTCCATGAAACTAAAAATACTTAGTGAAATTTTGAGTATTTTAGTCAGGATTTTGACCTAACTTAATGGCAATTTTTCACCTAGTTCCAAATTGATTCTTCAAAAATGTTCAACATTAAAGTTGTAGAGGATGTTCTAAGCTTTTCAAAATTTCCAAGAAATTGAAGAGATCATTTTTGAGCTAGGAGATTCGAAGACTTGAAGTTAGCATGATAAACTTGAATTATAAGTCATTTTTGTGATGAACTCATAGTCAAATCTCATAACCTTATCATTCAATCTCACTTTTAAGGCCATGTTTCTTCTAAATATCTCCATAATTAAGTAGTTACACAGACCCTAAGTGTATTGCACAAGGATTTGATGTTTTGTCCAAGTCTTGATACCATTTATGGTTGAAATTGCAAAAAGTAACATTTCCATTCTTGTAAAGCAAGCTTTTTCACAATGTCAACCCTTTCTTGAGCCTCTCAATGACTCCATCTGCATACACTCAACCTAGAAACTTATAAGAAGCATGTTTAAAGTGATTCAACCACTCTACATAGCTTGTACCACACATTGGGATTTTCGTTTTCCATTTTGCTTCAAAAACAAGCAAAAATGCCATAACATGTGATCTTGGTAATCTGATCATCTCAAGTATCCAAACCTTTTCCTATATATCAAGAAACTCTTATGCAAATGAGAGGACGATTTTATAATCCCTTAAACCCTCTCATACACTCTCAAACCCGAATTGGCCAAAAATCACCATTTTAAAGCTTTTGAAACCTTAACTTCGAAACTCATCACTCTTGCAACTATTGTCCAAACAAATCATCCAAACACTTAATATATATCAAATAGAAACTATCCATACCCTTGTTTCCTCACTGTAACATCATTTTCATCATCCACCTTTTCAAAATCCACCATTGCAACTTGACTTGAGTAGACTAATCCAGACACTTTCAAGGCAAAGTAAAAGTTGCAACATACTCACTAAGGTTCCAGGAAGCTAAAGCAATCATCATATTTCATCTGGAAGTCGTGTAGAGGCCATTGAATTTTTGCATCAAGAGGTAAGTTTTTCCAATTTTGAAATCTTGATACAAGCATCATTTCCACTTACTTTCAAAAGATAAAATGTAGATATCATGTCTATGAAGCTAACCATATCCTTAAATTTCATTTTAATTGACTGTGGGATGAGAATTTTGAAATTGAATTTTTTGGACATTTAGGTTTTCAGTTTGATACAGGTAGAAATTCGCGAGTTATAGTGGGAATAAATAAAAATTAGTTACATATTTGAAATCCTTGCGAAATTCTAAGCAAGTTTCATTTTTACATTTTTGAATTTGGTTGAGAAATGAGGAAGTTAGATTTTTTTGAAAAAAAAATGGAAATATGTTGTTACAGTAACAGTAACGATAGATGCAGGGAAGAAGAGAAAAATCAAACTTTGAAAATGAGTTTATTTTATAGTTAATAATTGTTGTTTTTTCACTGTATGTAACAACCACCCCAGTGGCAAGCAGCGCACTTTTCATGTCACTTTCACCTTAAGGGCGCGGGTTTGAACCATAGTGAACCCCCCTTTTGCATATTTTATGTTATTTTGTGATTTTGTAATTTCAGGAAGCAATGTTCTCATATAATATTACGCAAGCGTATGGTTGACAAGGAAACATGCCTGACCTAGTGGTATTATTTTGAGCCAGCAACCTGAGTGTCTTGAGTTCAAACCTTGGCAGGACCAAAAATCTATTTTTATCACTTGACTCATTTTACATTTTTAACAAACTTCAACAATTTATTTAACCCATCAAATTAACTCCCTTTGCACTAATTTTTTTTCATGCTACTAGTTTATTAGGTATATTTTATGAATATATAAAAATCTTACCAAAAATATTTTTATTTTCATTATTCGTGATTTATTCAAATTAGCATCTTTTAGGTTTTTTTTTTCTTTATTAAAAACTAAAAAAAAAACATTTTTCTTAACAAATTTCTTTTCTTGATTAAATTAATTTTTAACTTAGTTTTTTCTTTGAATTTATTTTCTAATTAAATCAAATTAGAATTTAGGGATTTTAATTAATTAAATTCTTTCCTTTTATTAGTTTAATTAAATCAAGACTTTTCATAAACAAAAAAAAAACAATTTTCTTTTCCTTTCACATTGTTTTTAAATTCTTGCACATTTTATCTTGCAATATTCAATATGGTTGTAATAGTATAATTATAACTTTATTTCTTCTATCCCCCATTTGTAAATTTGTATACCCCTCCCCAAATGTTGTAATAGCATAATAACTTTAAATTTCGCAATTTATCGCTTTTACATAATATGCTAGTAATTAGGGTTTGTATGGAAAGAATATAATAAATCAAATAGAAAACCATGATCCAAGACAAAAACAAGCATGAAAATAAGACACTTGCACACAAGCACCCCTAGGGTAAAATCCACTTGGTTGCCTTACAAAATGGCCATATTAAGCATGTAAGGTATCTTACCAATAACAAGCAAATACAAGATCATAGTCCCTCGATGACGCTATCTAAAGTTGTCTTACAAATGATCTTAGTCCCTAAAAAAAGAATACTAAGTATTGTACCCCAAAATTTGCGCTCCCATATTTCTCAATACATGTCAAGTGAAGTCCTCAAATTGCTCAAGGAAGTCCAAGGGTTGACCAGACAAATTCTCTCCTAAGGCAGTCTACCTCAAATTATGGTTTCATTTTGCATCAAGATGTTTGAGTCCAAAGGATCCCAAATTCTCACCATTGTCCTAATATGTTCTCAAGATCATCCATGTCAAGTTTCAAGCATTACAAATGAAGTTTGCTCAGTTAATTGCTCAAAGGCCTGAAAATCGACTTTGCTAGGGCAAGAGTCAACTGTGGCCCACATACAGTCAAACTTCAAGATTTTTGGTCAACATTCTCATTTTTAAGTATTACTCATAATTTGATCAAGGGTTGATCATTATTCCTCAAGGATTGCTCATAATTCATCAAAACCCAAAAGTTGCTAAATTAGGGTTTTGCAGGAAAAGTCAACTCAACTTTGACCAAGCATAACGTTCTCATACTTTATCAAAAATTACCCATCCAAAGCTCATTTTGAAGATGATGTAATTCCCTACAATCCATATTCAGCTCCCAAGTTCAAAATATGCACTCACAAAAAGATATGAATTTGGACATTATAGGTCATTTTGAAAAGTCAACAAAAACACCTTTTTGGTCAAAGCTTCATACACGAACATGGAAGACTCAATTGAGATGAGACTAAAAGGGTTGCTTATAAGACATCTTAAGCTTTCTAAAAATTCCAAAAACACATCTCTAGGGTCAAAATTGAGAGATTTATGCATTGACAAAGTTGACCCTTTTTGCAAAATTGTCAAAAGTCAAATATGTCCAAAATTGCATTTTTTGCGAAATGGTTCCAACTTTTTATGCTTGCACTGAGTTTGTAATGTGACCCACGACCCATGAGCCCTTCCACTTGTCATTATTTTATTTTTGTCATTTATTTTGATTTTATTTCATTTAAATCAAATAAAATCAAAATAAAATAGTAAAAATATCAAAAGCTAATCAAATCTTGAGATTTTGTGCATGATTTGGTCCAATACACAACTGGAAACAAGATCAAATCGTGCAAGGTTCAAAATGGACAGAAAAAGATTGAATTTTATTGATTTGGAAAGATTTGCACAAGGATCAAATTATGAATCAATGATCATAATTGGAAAAGATTTGATACAAAGTTGCAACCCTAATTCATTAATGGATACATAAGGGACAATTGCAGACCAAAAACAAAGGGGCTGGAGGCGTGCAAGAGAGAAAATAAGTTTAAAAAAATTCAAGAAAAGTGGTAAACTAATTTCCACATTACAACTCACTTCAAGGAATTTTAACCATCCCAATCGTTTACTGGACATTCCTGGACCGTGTTGCAATCATTAACAAGCCTCCTCACACTCAAAATCACACTGTAAGAGTCACACAGTTCATCTCTTTTCTTAAATTCGAATATCATAATTCTAGCATATTTAGCATGTTTTATTGGTATATTCATAATCCTTGAGATATTTGCAAGCTAATGGTTGTATTTAATTGCATTTTTATTGACTATATACCAAGATGCCATGGCTACGGTTCGTGCTCTGGTTTTAGGGGTTTTGCATACAGGAACAATTGGCCATTAATAATGGTACCATGATGCTCTTGATGTTGCAACAAGTTGATTGGTACCATTGGTTGTGATTTATCATGCTTGCATAGGATTTTGGAGTGGACAAGGGTTGTACCTATGCCCAGTGTCCGTAGGTAAAAGTATGTGATCTAAAACGACATAAGCCACGAGGAAGATGATGGCGTGGCAGGTGGTGAATGGCCGGTTTTGAATTTCGCGCATTTTTGAGTTTAGCCATTTGTTTTAGCATATTATATTTGTTGTTAATTATTGTTACAACTAAACAAGCCAGCGCAGGTGGTAAAGCCATTGGTCTTTGATGCACACGTCCTGGGTTCGATCCCAGGCGTGTGCATTTTATTTGCTCAATATTTTAGGGATGATTCAGTGTACCACATGGCAAAGGACTCATCATGTACTCTCTAAATCTGGTCATCCAAACCACCAGCAAGCCAGATCCAAGGCTTCTCCAACGAGGGTCCACCATGTGCATAGGTCAAGCGTACACACAGGATTTGGAAAAAGTCAATGGAGGCCTGAGCTTGTTGGGCTTGAAATTGCAAACAACCCCCCCCCCCCCCCCCCCCTTTGCTAGCATAACACCAGACCCATTCTTTCTCTTTTATATATTTTTTTCTTTTATTTAATTTAATTAGTTTAATTATTTTCTAACCAAAATTAATTTTTTTTCACAAAAAAATCATAAAATCAATTTTCACAAATTTAGATTTAGTTTTTTTTTATAATTATTTTATCAAATTTAATTTAATGTTAGTTTAATTTAAATTAGGATAATTCTAACTTTTTTTTATATAATTAAAATCAATTAGAAAAAATTAGGGTTAAGTCTTGATTTAATTTTTATTTCTTTTTCATAAAATAAAAAAATACAAAATAGGTTAATTTAATTATTTTTCTTAAATTTAAATTAATTAGTAATTAGTTTTTTTTATTCAATTAAACTTTATTTTCTCAAAATAGCACAAAAACCACAAAAAATGATTTTGTTCTTGTAAATCACAATTAGGCTTAGTCGGGGTCAAAACCCTAAATCTCTCGTTTTCGATTCATCGCGCGCGTTTATTATTATTTTTTGCAATATTAATGTAATTGCTCACGATATGTAATAGTTTAATTAGGATTGTCTTTATTTATCGTTTTTTATGGGTTTTTTGGCTATGTAATTAATCCCTACCCCGAAGCCTTGTAATAGCGTAGGTTTTATTTCTCGCATTTTAATTCTCGCAAATATTAACTGTTAGATGTATGTTAATAGGATTGTATGACAAGATTGCATGATAATTTAAAACGGCTAGAAAACTGTAATGTGCAAAGATAATAACTGAAATCAAATCACTCGCACATGCGCACTCTTAGGGTATACTCTCACTTCGGTTGCCTTCGGTAAGCGGTCATTAAGTATATGGTGTCTTAGTGGTTGCCCACCTATCTAAACAAAGATCAAATGTCCCATTCGGAAATGTTGCCTTAGAAATGCTGCCTCGAATATGATCTTAAGACTTTAGGGCTATTACTAAGACGTCCTAACATTGCTCTAATGATCGTACGTCCTTTACGAATTGACCCTTACAACTCCAACGACGGTGCTACCTATTTTTCAATAGTAGGATAGCGCTGTCTAAAGGAAATAAGAACATAAACAATCTTTTTTCAAGTAGGTAGATGCTAGTAGGTACTTGCTCAAATCAAATTTTTTACACTTACACTTTTCAAACAAGTCTTCAAAAACAACTTCGTAACACTCTTGAAGACAAAAGCAAGGGTTAAAACGAAGTAAAACAAAATTTTTTCAAAACAAACACAAGCAATTTGTAAAATATGAGCAAGTACCTAAGAGCCCATGGAAAACCATGGATAGAAAGGATGCTAATACCTTCCCTTTCTATAATCTACCCCCCGTACTCAAAATCTAGAAAAATGAATTTTTCTATACTTTTTTCCTTTCCGGTTGGATAAAATAAAAGTCGGTGGCGACTCTTGCTTACCGCGACATTTTGAGAATAAAAAACGCAAAACGCAAACCAACATTTTCAAAACAGTCGGTTCTGCCACCATATCACAGAACTGGCGACTCTACTGGGGAATTAATAAGTGGGGTATACCTTAGGATTTAGTTCATCATAAATTGCTTCTCTTGTTTGTTTTGGTTGCTTTACTTTTAAGGGTTTTGTTTGGGAGTTACTATAGATCCTAACCCGGATCTGGGGATACCTTTTAGGTAAGTAGCAATAGACTGTGAGGGAACTGTACGACATAGACCGATACGATTGAAGCAATATCTACGTTGATGTGGCACATTGGTTGGTACCGGTATCCCTTGTGGAGAAACGAGGAGAATACGGGGCCGCTACGTGGTGTCGTTAAGCATCAATTGACCTTAGAACCTTTAATCTCCCAACTTGGCCATTAGAAAATAGTGAGATAGCCGACCTCGGTGTAAAGCTGAGAATTGGTTGATACTCGATACTACACTCATTGAGACCATACTCTCGAGATAGTTCCGGCTGTAAGAAAAGATTGCGTGAGCTGAAACCATGACCGATGGAGGATGGTCAGTGATATTGAGAACCTCTAGAACTCGGTTAATTTTTCTAGGACAGGTTGAAACCAACTGAACTTCAAGAGGGTAGTACCTTTGACTTCATGCAAGCCTTAAACTTAAGGGCTTTTGTGTGACTTGTTTGCCTTTGCCATGCCTGTTATCTGCTATACCTGTTGTTTTCTATCATGACATCATGCATCATAACGTAGCATGCATACTTCATTGTGATAACCATTTCAAAGACCAAGGGAGTTTATCTTTGTTCTGTTTTGCAGATTATGGCTTCCGTGCGCAGAAATACCATCCGAGTTAACTTTGTGCAAATACCTGTTCAACTTAAAGAGTTAGCCTCAAGAGTTTCTGAGACTTCTATGTTCATTAACAGACATGGTCAACTTCTTAGCCTGGTTACTTCAAAGTTTGATGAGCAGATGATGAGTGTACTTTTCCAGTTCTTCAATCCTGTGCATCATTGCTTCACCTTTCCAGATTACCAGCTGGTTCCCACTTTGGAAGAGTTCTCTCACTTATTGGGCATATCCAACCTTGAGCAGGTTCCCTTCACAGGTATGGAAGAGACTCCTAGACCAGAAGACATTGCCTCAGCTCTGCATCTGAAACGGGCTGATGTAGTATCCAATTGGGAAACACGAAGCGGGGTCGAAGGTTTCTTAGCCAAGTTTTTGATAGATCAGGCTCAGCTGTTCTGGGATAACTTGGATTTTCAGGCTTTTGAAGACATCTTGGCTCTCCTTATCTATGGGTTGTTCCTCTTCCCGAATCCAGATTCCTTTATAGATGTAAATGCGGTTAAGATCTTCCTGTCTCGCAATCAAGTGCCTACTCTACTGGGTGATATCTTGCATTCCATCTACACTCGTACTGTGCGAAGAAGAGGGACTCTTATGTGTTGCATGTCATTGTTGTCTAGGTGGTTTATTTCGCACCTCCCTAAGTCTGTGCTGAAGAACAAATAAGTTTTGGGATGGTCCTACAGAATAATGTCACTTGCCCATACAGACATTCTTTGGAGTTCCAAGGATATAGAAGACACTGCTGTCGTTGATCGATGTGGGGGATACCCTAATGTCCCATTGCTTGGAATCAGAGAAGGTATAACCTAGAGTCCTTGTTTAGCCTTGCGACAATTTGGGCATGCTCAGAGAGATGGTCCCCATGAGCTACTTCTTGCGGATATTGCATTTGACTACAAGGAAGACGTTGACGAGCATCGCCGGAGGTTTATACGAGCTTGGGGCATGGTGAACAGATATGATCCTCAAGATCTAGGACCAAGGACTTCCCTTCCTATGCATCCTTACCTACAATGGGTCCGAGCTCGTGCCCAGAAGCTTGGGATGCTCTATGAAGCAGTATTGCTAGTAATTGTGCAGCCCACCAATGAAGAAGGCATTCCTTACATAATTCTGTATCCTTATATGCCCACTGATCTTGAGGCGCTGCAGAGGTCTTGGATTCAGCTGAAAGAAGAGAGGGATACTTACCGGGAGAAGTACCATGAGCAAGAAAGGAAAATCTTGAAGCTCACCAGGCAGCTCGAGGAAGAAACAACGATCAATGACTACGTCAGCACAAAGAGGAAGCGTCCATGGGACTTTTGCTTTTGCTTTTCTAGTTTTAGATTTGTTTTCCATTTATTTCTTTGTAACTCCTTAAAGGCTTTGTTGAACCTTTTACAAGATTAATCTAATAAAGTTTGTTTATTTTTGGTTTGCAAATTTAAATTTCCCAAAGTCTTTGAAATCATTACATATGCATCCTATTATCATGCACACCATTACAGGTACCATTACAGGTTTCTCATCTTCTTTGCTATTTATTTTAGCACGAAATGTCTTATGATCAAGCCATCAAAGATCTCCAGGCACAAAACGCCCAATTCCAACAAATGTTCTTAAGTCTGGCTAAAGGGCAAGAGGATTTGAAGACACTCATTCTGAAAGAGAAGAAGAAGAAGAAGAAGAAGAAGAAGAAGAAGGTCGTTCTTCTGAATATGGGCAAAAGGTTTGGGGATAGGTTGAAACAGCAAGCTGATGTGACCTCTTCATCCAGGGAAGGGGAGAACCAAGAATAAGAAAAGGGCCCCAGTCCTGCAGTCTCTGATGATGATACTGATTTTAATGATGAGCAATATCCTCCTGCCGAAGATAGATAGAAGTAGCTAGAATACCGTCTGAGTGCTATGGAGATTCAGAAGATCCTTGGTCTGGATTTCGAAGAGCTGGGACTGGTATCGGGAGTGGTGATCCCTCATAAGTTCAAAGCTCCGGTTTTTGCCAAATACGATGGAGTATCCTGTCCAAAACTCCATCTTCGCTCGTACGTCAGGAAAATCCAACCCCACACTGCTGATAGAAATTTGTGGGTACATTTATTTCAAGATAGTCTATCAGGGACTCAACTTGAATGGTTTTATCAGTTGGAAGGATCCAATATCCGAAACTGGGAAGACCTTGCTGCTGCTTTTTACAAGCAGTATCAGTATAACGCCGACCTTCCTCCCACTCGTACTCAGCTTCAGGGCATGTCTATGGGTGCAAGTGAAGGTTTTAAGGACTATGCTCAAAAGTGGAGAGATTTGGCTGGAAGAGTCCAATCCCCTTTGTCTGACAGGGAGTTGGTTGACATGTTTCTAGGGACGCTATCTGGTCCATTTTTCAATCATTTGATCGACAGTTTTTCATTTGGGTTTACTGAGTTGATTTTAACTGGAGAGAGAGTAGAAGCTGGTATTCGAAGTGGTAAAATGCAAAAAGATACTTCATCAAGTGCAGTAAAGAAGCCTTTCACCGATAAGAAAGAAGCTAGTGCAGTCTACGGCCCGAGGGGCCAAAGTAGACCTGAACACCATCAAGCAGTAAATGCGGTAGTGATATCAAGAACCACAGCTACTCCACAACGCAACAATCAACAAAGGGTGGAAGACCACAAAGGCAGTACACCCGGCTCAATATGACCTTGTCTCAAATTCTACCATAATTATTGAAGACCAACCTGGTAACTCTGAGGGAAGCCCCGAAGAACCCCAACACCACTTCTCCTCATTATAACCCGAATGCCCGCTGCGCCTATCACTCTGAAAGTCCAGGTCATGATACGAACAACTGTTGGGCCTTAAAAAACAAGGTGCAAGACTTGATCGAAGCCAAAGAGATTGAGTTTGACGCTCCGGAGAAGCCTAGCGTCATAACTGCTCCCATGCCCAAACATGGTCAGGGAGTAAATGCTGTGGACAATGATTTATTTGTGACTTCCGTGGAAGAAATTTCTACTCCTTTGATGACAGTTAAGAAGAATCTGTTATTGGCCAATTTATTTCCAGGCTGTGGTGAAGGTTGCCACATATGTTCAATTCTGCCTGCTAGTTGCCACTTATTGAAATCAAGTGTTCAGCGCCTGATGGATAACAAAGAGATCCTATTCGAAAAGACTATAATTCTGTTGGTTCTAATTCAAGATGTTGCCATCATAACCATTTATGCCAATCCTTCCAAGGTTTCCTCGAGAAAACCTGTTAGGATTACACCTGTCCCAAGAATTGCTCTGTTAATAATCACTGTCCCTGGTCCTATCCCATACACTACGGATAAGGCTGTCCCTTGGCACTATGGTGCTGATGTGTATTACCATGGAGTTAAGCAGGACTTAAAGAATGAGGAAGCTGATGTTGATGTCAGCAATATTATCGGGGCTAGCAAGGTCACCAGAAGTGGAAGACTCTTTTCTCCCGAGATTTCCCCTCCGACTGTTCACAAACCTGTCGTTATTCCATCTGCTAGTACATCAGTTACTATCCCAGTTCCCATTCCAGTCATCACCCCCGTTTCCGAGCCATCAGGGGCTCGGGGAAAAGAAATTATAGGTGAGCCTGCCCGGACGGAGGCACCTAAGAAGATCATCATAGAAACCTCTAAGTAGGAGATAGAGGAAATACTGAAGATTATCAAGAAAAGCGACTACAACGTAGTCGAGCAGCTGGGGCAGACCCCGTCAAAAATTTCCATGTTGTCCTTGTTGTGTTCTGAAGCCCATGCAAAGGCTTTAATTACATTCCTCAAAACTGCGTATGTGCCACAGGAAACTTCAGCCGATAAATTCAAAGACTGCGTAGCTAGTTTGACTGCCGACAATGGGTTGGGTTTCTCAGATGCAGATCTGACTGCTAAAGGAAGAAATCACAATGATGCTCTGCACGTCTCGATCGAGTGTAGGGGCACTACTATGGCCCATGTACTGGTGGATACCGGGTCCTCATTAAATGTTTTGCCAAAGAAAGCATTAGACCGTCTAGACTGTGAGGGTTTGATTCTAAAGCCGAGCAATATTGTGGTCAGGGCTTTCGACGGGTCAAAAAGGATGGTGCACGGGGAGGTGGACGTCCCTGTTAAAGTTGGCTCTCAGACTTTTGCATCCACCTTTTATGTGATGGATATCAGACCATCATATTCTTGCTTGGTGGGTCGTCCTTAGATTCACTAGGCTGGGGAAATGACTTCTACGCTCCATCAAATGTTGAAATATTCGGTAAAGGGGAAGATTGTCATGGTACGAGGTGAAGAGAAGTATATGGTGAGTCATCTTAATTCCTTTCGCTACATGGAGATGGATGGGGAATTAAGTGAAACCCCTTGTCATAACTTTGAAGAGGTCCCCCAGACTTTGGCATCGATTGAAGTTGCTACTGACAAACCTCCGATGAAGATGGCTTCTCTCAAGGATGCCAGGGCTGTAATTGAAGAAGGTGGGTGTACAAATTGGGGTCAGCTCCCTGATTTCATACACAAAACTGACAAATTTGGTTTGGGCTTTACTACAGGGGCTCAAAGGGCTGTTAGGCGCGCACGGATTGGAAGACCTCCTCTGCATATCAGCAATCAGGGAGTTAATGCGGTCGAAGATGACGAAGAAGATTCTGATATCGACAGATGGATCTACCCTACAACCGATGGTGGATTGAACAACTGGACGACGAAGGACTTCATACCTGTTTCTTTTAGTCCACATTAATTGACTTTTGTTTTGAAAGTTGTAATAGACAGTTTAAAACTTTACGGTCCGGTGCCTTGCGCGAGGCACCTTGGCTTTGCTTGTGAGGGCTTATTATTTGTCATTTTCATATATCATTAATAAAACATTGGACGTTTCTTGCATTACAAATTTTTTGCTCCTTGTTTTTCTTTTCTGTCTCTCACTTTATCAAAACAACTATTCTCTTACACACACTCACATATCATAATGTAGATCCGTATCCACTCTGGATCCCATTGATAACAACTCTGCTACTGTCAGTTATGACTTCGAAAATTCGATCAACCAAGCCGAGGACAAAGGTGAGGACGATTGTGAGGTGCCTGAAGAACTCGCTAGACTGTTACTACAGGAAGAAAGTGAAGGAAAATTGCGATAAAAAACGCAGCGGAATTTAAAATTTTCCTTTAGCGATCCTTACGAATGAACATGGTCAGTGATAGAAATATTTACCTCTTGTGGCGATTCAGACCTTTGATGTTTTGATCACGAGCGTTGATGAAGAACAACGCCTCTACTCAGTCCACACGAACAGATCGCTTCTGGTCACAGTACTAGCTGATCACGAATGGAAACCTTGAGTGAGAGAGAGAATCAAAAACGAAATTGCAATAAGTGAAATTGCTTCATCACAAGGGATCTATTTATAGAATCACTCGTGTGGGCTACAAGCTAAAAGCCCAATTAAGGCTATAAGCTAAAATCCCAATTAAGCTTATGGACATCATACCTTATGATGTACCATATATCACTTATCCACGTGGTACCTTACCACTTTCCGTATTACACTTAAGTGCACCGTACCTTACGGTGTTCCTTATTTATTCTATCTCTCATCAACCTATCCTTATGTGTGTGACCCTGTAGGTTTTCGCGACGTTGGCAATTATATTAAATCACACATTTAATATGATAAACAATGAGCGGTATCTAGAAACACATCACTGTTACCCAAGTCACGAAAATGTCATGTGATCTGACCAAACATTTTCCGTGATAATATTTATGTTGTACAATTACCCTTTTGCCCACATGTCTATATTGAACACAAGGCATACACTGTGTCACCCTTGTCCAATTCAATATTGGGCCCTTAGACATTTATCTTGTTATGCAGGATGAGCAAATTCCATCTAGGTCACTCATGTCCCTTAGCATGCTTTGTGAAGTATCCATCAACCGTCTTTATAGTCATCCAGTTACGGATAACGTTTGGTCAGCAATAAAGTACTTGACTCTACATCTAGGGTCCATAGTGGTTTCAGTTCGAAGGGTGGTATACACCATTATCATCATGAGAATAACTTATGACACTTTGCATAACATTCTATGTAGTATTCTCATAGCGGGTCAATCCAGTATAAATATTACTCCTAATATTCATACCTATGTCAAGACTTGATAACTCCTTATCTATGATCCATGAGATGTGATCATCAATCTATCTTCATAATAATCTTAATGCTTTAATGTTATCCCACTTCACATTAAAGCTTGACTACGAATACTTTAAGAATAGTGTCTTATGTTTAATGGGATCTCATGATTAAGTCACACTTAACATTTCATTAAACAAATAAACCATTCTAGGGACTTTATTATTTTGGAAAGAAAACATAATAAAGAAATTCCTTTTATTATTAATAAATAATTCGATACAAGTACCAAAAGTATTGGCCTCTAGGGCTTACACCAACAATCTCCCACTAGCACTAGAGCCAATCAGGCATACCCCTAATACCCATAGATCTAGTATGTCCATCATGCTTCAGCTGCGCAAGAGGCTTTGTTAATGGGTCAGCAACATTGTCAAGTGTAGGTACTCTGCATATTTTCACATCTCCCCGATCGATTATCTCTCGAATGAGATGATAACACCTAAGTATGTGTTTGGATCGTTGGTGAGATCTAGGCTCCTTAGCTTGTGCGATAGCACCATTGTTATCACAATAGAGATCAATGGGATCCACAATGCTATGGACTATGCCAAGTTCACTAATGAACTTCTTGATCCAAACAGCTTCCTTTGCTGCAGTTGAGGCAGCAATATACTCAGCCTCGGTTGTAGAATCAGCAACTGTATCTTGCTTTGAACTTTTCCAGCTCACAGCGCCACCATTTAAACAAAACACATAACCAGATTGCAATCTAAAGTCATCCTTATCTGTCTGGAAGCTAGCATCGGTGTATCCAATTACAGCAAGCTCTTCTTGACCTCCATATATCAAGAATGAGTCCTTAGTTCTTCTCAAGTACTTAAGGATATTCTTGACAGCTACCCAATGAGCATCACCAGGATTAGACTGGTACCTACTCGTTGCACTTAAAGAATACGAGACATCTGGTCGAGTACATAGCATGGCATACATGATAGATCCTATTGCAGATGCATATGGAATCTTATCCATGCGATCCCTTTCTTCCTTACTTGAAGGGGATTGTGTTTTTGACAGACACGTGCCATGTTGTATAGGTATGAATCCTTTCTTGGAATCATGCATATTAAAGCGTCTCAACACTTTTTCTATGTATGTACTCTGACTTAGGCCAAGCAGTTTTTGTGACCTATCTCTATAGATCCTGATTCCTAATATATAGGCTGCTTCACCTAGGTCCTTCATTGAAAAGCATTTCCCTAACCAAGTCTTCACTTGTTGCAAGGTAGGGACATCGTTTCTAATGAGTAATATGTCATCTACTTATAATATCAGGAATACGATCATGCTCCCACTAACCTTCTTGTAGACACAAGGCTCATCTTCATTCTTGATGAATCCATATGGTTTTACTGTTTCATCAAAACGAAGATTCCAGCTTCTGGAAGCTTGCTTCAATCCATAAATTGATCGCTGTAACTTACATATCTTTTGGGCTTCTTCTGGTATGTCAAATCCTTCAGGTTGTGTCATGTACACATCCTCAAGAAGATTCCATTAAGGAAAGCAGTTTTGACATCCATCTGCCATATTTCATAATCATGATATGCAACGACAACAAGTAAAATCTGAACAGATTTAAGCATTGCAACTGGTGAAAAGGTTTCATCATAGTCAACCCCATGAATTTGTTTATAGCCTTTTGCAACCAGTCTTGCCTTATAGGTATGTACCTTACCATCCATGTCAGTCTTCTTTTTGAAGACCCACTTGCATCCTATAGGGTTAACTCCTATAGGAGGCTCTACCAAGGTCCAAACCTGGTTTGTGTACATGGAATCCATTTCAGATTTCATGGCTTCTAGCCACTTCTCGAACTCAGGACCAGTTATGGCCTCTTGGTAGGTCACAGGCTCATCTTGATCCATGAGTAATACATCACCCTGATCACTTATGAGATATCCATATCTCTCAGGTTGTTGACGTATCCTGCTTGACCTACGCTGGTCTTGTTCTACTTGAGAAGGTTTCTCTTCACAACTACTTGTGTTTCCTGCTCTAATTCCTCCATAGGTGTATCAATGCTTTGTGGTTCTTGAATTTCTTCAAGCTCTATTTTCCTCCCATTGATTCTTTTGGAAATAAAATCCTTTTCCAGAAAAACTCCAGTTCGAGCGACAAACACTTTGCCCTCAGAAGGATTGTAGAAGTAATACCCTCTTGTTTCTTTAGGATACCCCACAAATAAGCATTTGTCAGATTTGGGCTCAAGCTTAGTTGAAATTTTTCGTTTCACATAAACTTCGCAACCCCAAATCTTCATGTAAGACATATGTGGTTTCTTACCAGTCCATATCTCATATGGTGTCTTCTCAACCTTTTTGGATGGAACCCGGTTAAGTGTGTAAGCTGCAGTCAATAGTGCATGTCCCCAAAAGGAGTTCGGAAGATCGGCGTGACTCATCATGGATCGGACCATGTCTAACAAGGTTCGATTTCTTCTCTCAGATACACCATTCCACTGTGGTGTTCCGGGAGGAGTAAGTTGGGATAAAATCCCACATTCCTTTAGATGGTCATCAAACTCTAGGCTTAAATATTCACCGCCTCGATCTGATCGAAGAACTTTAATATTCTTACCTAGTTGGTTTTGTACTTCATTCTTGAATTCCTTGAATTTTTCAAAGGTTTCAGATTTGTGTTTCATTAAATACACATAACCATATCTACTGAAATCATCAGTAAATGTGATGAAGTATTGAAAACCTCCTCTGGCTGGTATGTTCAGTGGTCCACATACATCAGTATGTATGAGGGCCAAAAGATCATTAACCCTTTCACCTTTTCCTGTGAATGGGGACTTTGTCATCTTTCCAATTAAACAAGATCTGCATGTCTCATATGATTCATAATCAAAAGAGTCCAAGAGTCCATCTTTATGGAGTTTGGAAATGCGTTTCTCATTTATGTGGCCTAAGCGACAGTGCCAAAGGTAGCTTGGATTTAACTCATTAGGTTTAATCCGTTTAGTATTAATGTTATAAATTGGCATTTCAAGATCAAGGACATATAGTCCATTGTTCATTTGTGCAGAAGCATAGAATATATCATTCAAATAAATAGAGCAACAATTGTTCTTTATTATAAATGAAAACCCAAACTTGTCCAAACAAGAAACAGAAATAATATTCCTACTAATTGTAGGTACATAATAACAGTTCTCTAACTGAATTATTAAACCACTAGGTAAATTCAAAACATAAGTTCCTACGGCTAAAGCATCAACCTTTGCTCCATTTCCAACTCGTAGGTCAACTTCACCTTTTGCCAAATCTCTACTCCTTTTTAGCCCCTGCACATTAGTACAAATGTGAGAACCGCATCCAGTATCTAACACCCATGATGCAGAAGTAGATAAATTAATTTCAATAACAAAAATACCTGAATTTGAAGTCCCTACTCCATTGTTCATATCTTCCAGGTACTTTGGGCAGTTTCTCTTCCAATGTCCGGTCTTACCGCAATGGAAGCAAGTGCCCTCCTTTTCTATGCCTCCACTAGGCTTCAAAGCAGAAACAATAGGTTTAGGCTTGGCAACTTCCTTGCCTTTCCCTTTACCAACTTGCTTGGTAGGCCTATTGTTCATCTTCTTTCCATTACTGACCATCATAATGGACTTCCCTTTTGTCTTCATATTCTGCTCAGCAGTTTTCAACATGCTTAGCAATTCTGGAAGACTCTTATCCATGTCATTCATGTTGAAATTCATGACAAACTGATTAAAGCTATCTGGAAACGATTGCAAGATAAAATCAGTTGCAAGTTCATTTCCAAGCGAAAACCCTAACCTTTCAAGGTTCTCCACATACCCAATCATTTTGAGTACATGGGGACCTACAAGGTTTCCCTCAGATAACTTGCTGTTAAAAAGGGCCTTTAAAACCTGAAACCTCTCGTTTCTTGCCTTCTCTTGATAGAGCATTTTCAGATGTCCGATCATATCAAACGCTGACATGTTCTCGTGTTGCTTTTGCAACTCCGAGTTCATAGTAGCTAGCATGAGACAAGCGGCTTCGTTAGCATCATCAAAATGCTTCTTATAAGCATCTCTTTATGCCTTAGGTGCCGAACTAGGCGGTTCCTCTTCAGAAACAGGTGTCTCTAAGACATACAGCTTCTTATCGTGCTTGAGGATAATCCTCAGATTTCGGTGCCAATCCAGGAAATTTGTCCCAGACAATTTTTCCTTATCTAGGATTGATCGCAAAATATGGTTGTTTGTTGTCATGATAATCTACAAAAAAATGAAAATATAAGTATCATTAAAACAACATATTCAATTAGGCCTTTAATCAAATATGCTCCCACTATTTTACTTAAACCAATTGACCCTCATCATTTGATTCGGAAAATCCCGTTGGAAGACTTTCTAGTGAGTCGAGATCCACATTTCACTTCGTTCTAAGTCAACGTTAGGCTGATTACACAAAACTAGGTTATTTAGGTAGGAACTCCTTCCAATTGTATCGCATACAACTCTCGAATATTTTCAGTTGGGTGAATAACTCCTTATTCTAATTCATCATATGAATCATTCCCAACTCTTGCTTCTAAACATGTATAATCTTATTATAATGTGTTTAGTTAAGTTTGACCCATTGTTTTAGCAGTTGGATATTACAATTATCCCATCGCACCTTACTAATATAGAACATGAACCTCGCGTAGGCGAAACCTACATTGTTCAATACTAGACTTGATGTGTGCTAAAACTTGGAAAGCATGAACTTAATATTTAACTTTAGGGATTTTGTTATTAGTTTGATCTCACCGGCTTAACATGCAATTCGTCTCTCTCATGCATCAACATACAAACACATGCATCAATATACATAAAAGGATACAGTTATGGCCCCTAGCGCAATTGTTCTCCCAAGCCAATGAGAGAACCTAAGCTAACCTAATAACGATCTAAACTTCTCCAAGCAAGATCTCCAAGGTTATCCTCCTTTGATATTGTATTCTTCTCTTTCTTCATAACATTACATTACATAAAAGAAACTCGTTTTACATACGAGGGAGTGAGATGAGAAAAGAAGTTACATCAAGAATTTTAGAGAGAGGCACGACACGCATGCCGTATTTTACAATCCCAAAACAAAATAAAGGAAAACAAACTAAGGCCATAATTGATCACCACAAGACAATAATAATAAACACACTTTTATTATTAGTTTAAATTTTGTTAATTAAAAAAAGGCAAATTAAATTTCGACGATTGATCACACTACGCAGAGTTAGCCGGGGGTTCCGCTGCCCGGTCAGCGGACGGTGGTTCCGCTGACCGTTCAGCGGACGGGGGTCAAGGGGGCAGCGCCCCTTTGCGGGGTTGTTATGGGCAGCACCCCGACGCAAAATTTTAATGAACAATTCATTTGAAATCGGCGTTCAAAAACGCAGCAGAATTTAGAATTTTCCTTTAGCGATCCTTACGAATGAACATGGTCAGTGATAGAAATATTTACCTCTTGTGGAGATTCAGACCTTTGATGTTGTGATCACGAGCGTTGATGAAGAACAACGGCTCCACTCAGTCCACACGAACAGATCACTTCCAGTCACAGTGCTAGCTGATCACGAACGGAAACCTTGAGTGAGAGAGAGAATCAAAAACGAAATTGCATCAAGTGAAATTGCTTCATCACAAGGGATCTATTTATAGAATCACTCGTGTGGGCTACAAGCTAAAAGCCCAATTAAGGCTATAAGCTAAAAGCCCAATTAAGCTTATGGACATCATACCTTATGATGTACCATATATCACTTATCCACGTGGTACCTTACCACTTTCCGTATTACACTTAAGTGCACCGTACCTTACGGTGTTCCTTATTTATTCTATCTCTCATCAACCTGTCCTTATGTGTGTGACCCTGTAGGTTTTCGCGATGTTGGCAATTATATTAAATGACACATTTAATATAATAAACAATGAGCAGTATCTAGCAACACATCACTGTTACCCAAGTCACGAAAGTGTCATGTGATCTGACCAAACCTTTTCCGTGATAATATTTGTGTTGTACAATTACCCTTTTGCCCACATGTCTATATTGAACACAAGGCATACACTGTGTCACCCTTGTCCAGTTCAATATTGGGCCCTTAGACATTTATCCTGTTATGCAGGATGAGCAAATTCCATCTAGGTCACTCATGTCCCTTAGCATGCTTTGTGAAGTATCCATCAACCGTCTTTATAGTCATCCAATTACGGATGATGTTTGATCAGCAATAAAGTACTTGACTCTACATCTAGGGTCCATAGTGGTTTCAGGTCGAAGGGTGGTATACACCATTATCATCATGAGAATAACTTATGACGCTTTGCATAATATTCTATGTAGTATTCTCATAGTGGGTCAATCCAGTATAAATATTACTCCTAATATTCATACCTATGTCAAGACTTGATAACTCCTTATCTATGATCCATGAGATGTGATCATCAATCTATCTTCATAATAATCTTAATGCTTTAATGTTATCCCACTTCACATTAAAGCTTGACTACAGATACTTTAAGAATAGTGTCTTATGTTTAATGGGATCTCATGATTAAGTCACACTTAACATTTCATTAAACAAATAAACCATTCTAGGGACTTTATTATTTTGGAAAGCAAACATAATAAAGAAATGCCTTTTATTATTAATAAATAATTCGATACAAGTACCAAAAGTATTGGCCTCTAGGGCTTACACCAACAGAAAGGGCCATACAGCCCCATGAAGAGCCAGTTAAATCAGTGAATTTGGGTACCAAGGAAGACATGAAAGAGGTCAAGATAGGTGCGAATCTGGAACCTAGTGTCAAACAACGGTTGATACAGATGCTACGCGACTATGTTGATATCTTCGCTTGGTCTTACGAAGATATGCCTGGTTTGAACACCGGTATTGTGGTACATCGCCTGACAACTAAAGAAGACTGTCCTCCGGTAAAGCAGAAGGTTTGCCGTATGCACCTTGAGATGTCTGAGAAAATCAAAGCTGAGGTCATGAAACAGTTCGACGCAGGATTTTTAGCTGTCACTTCTTACCCACAGTGGGTTGCCAACGTTGTTCCAGTACCTAAGAAGGATGGTAAGGTACGGATGTGTATGGACTATAGAGATCTGAACAGGGCAAGCCCCAAGGATGATTTCCCGCTCCCTCAAATTGATGTTCTGGTCGACAACACCGTGCAACATAAGATCTTCTCCTTTATGGATGGTTTTTCTGGTTACAATCAGATCAAGATGGCTCCCGAGGACATGGAGAAGACAAACTTCGTTACACAGTGGGGCACCTTCTGTTACAAGGTAATGCCCTTCGGTTTGAAGAATGCTGGGGAAACTTATCAGTGCGCCATGATCGCTTTGTTCCACGACATGATTCACCATGAGATTGAGGTTTATGTTGATGACATGATAGCTAGGTCCCAGACTGAGGAAGAACACCTTGATCATCTCCAGAAATTGTTCGACAGGTTAAAGATGTACAAGCTGAGGTTAAACCCGAACAAGTGCACCTTTGGGGTAAGGTTTGGTAAGCTGCTGGGTTTCGTCGTCAGTGATAAGGGTATTCAGGTGGATCCTGCCAAGGTAAAGGCCATACAGGAGATACCGGCTCCCCGCATAGAAAAGGAAGTTAGAGGCTTTTTGGGACGTCTGAACTACATCGCCCGATTCATTTCACATCTGACTGCTACTTGTGATCCAATCTTTAAGTTGCTGAAGAAAGATCAAGTGGTAAAATGGAATGATGAATGTCAGACCACTTTCGAAAGGATCAAAGAATATCTTCAAGAACCGCTAATTCTGATGCTTCCAGTTGAACGAAGACCTTTGATCTTATACTTGACAGTACTGGATAATTCAATAGGGTGTGTGTTGGGGCAGCATGACGAGTCTGGCCGAAAAGAGCACGCTATTTACTACCTTAGCAAAAAGTTTACCGACTGTGAGACCCGATACTATTTGCTCGAGAAAACTTGCTGTGCTTTGGCATGGGCTGCTCGCCGGCTGAGACAGTATATGCTGACTCACACCACCTTATTGATATCAGAGATGGATCCAATCAAGTATATCTTCGAGAAGCCCGCCTTGTCTGGAAGAATAGCAAGATGGCAGATGATCTTAACTGAGTATGACATCCAATACACAACCCAAAAAGCAATCAAGGGGAGTGTATTGGTGGATCATTTGGCGCATCAGGTCGTGGATGACTATCAGTCCATGAATTTCGAGTTCTCGGTTGAGAACATCATGTTGGTGATCGACTGTGAAGAACCTGGACCGGATGAAGGACCCTAGGAGGGATCCCGATGGTCTATGTATTTTGATGGAGCATCAAACGCGTTGGGTAATGGCATTGGCGCTGTGATCATATCTCCTAAGGGCTTTCATACTCCCTTCACCGCCCAATTATGTTTTAACTGCACCAACAATATGGCGGAGTATGAAGCATGCATCCTGGGTCTTCGAGCTGCTATTGACCTGAGGATTAAGTTCTTAAGTGTATTAGGAGATTTTGCTCTAGTGATCAGTCATATCAAAGGCGAGTGAGATATGAAGCACCCAAATCTTATTCCTTACAAAGAATAAGTACTGAAATTGCTTCCACACTTTAAGGAAGTAACCTTTGAACACTTCCCAAGAGAGGAGATTCAGTTATCGGACACGCTAGCTACCATGTCTTCTATGTTCAAGTTCAGGTGGGACAATGAAGCTCCCTAGATTACCATTGAGAGGTTGGACGAACCCGCACATTGCTGTGACATCGAGACTGAAGAGGTAGCAGATAAACCCTGGTTCCATGAGGTAAAGAGGTATCTTGAGGCTCAAGAATACCCCGAGGGTGCATCTTTTAATGATAAGAAGTTTCTGAGAAGGTTCGCTGCGAAGTTCTTCATCAGTAATGGTGTCCTTTATAAGTGTAACCATGATTCGACCTTACTGCGTTGTGTGGACAAAAGCGAGGCGGAAAGGATCATGGCAAAGCTACATGAAGGTACCTTCGGAACTCATTCCAGTGGAAACACCATGGCAAAGAAAATCCTACGAGCAGGATATTATTGGTCCACTATGGAAGCCGATTATTATCAGCACTCTCGGACCTGTCATAAGTGCCAAGTCTATGCTGATAAGGTGCACGTACCTCCAGTTCCCTTGAATGTTTTGACAGCTCCTTGGCCTTTTGCAATGTGGGGCATCGACATGATCGGTGAGATCAGACCTACTGCGTCCAACGGGCATCGTTTCATTCTGGTAGCTATTGATTATTTTACAAATTAGGTTGAGGCAATTTCCTTTGCTACAGTGACCAAGAACGTCGTGGTGCGGTTTATCCGACACAATCTGATCTGTTGATACTGTGTACCAGAGAGGATCATCACGGACAATGGTACAAATCTCAACAATACGATGATCACCGAGCTCTACAAACAGTTTAAGATTCAGCATCACAACTCTTCTCCTTATCGGCCAAAGATGAATGGGGCTGTTGAAGCAGCTAACAAGAACATCAAGAAGATTGTGCAGAAGATGACGGTGACCTACAAAGACTGGCATGAGATGTTACCATTCGCTCTTCATGGGTATCGCACCTTAACACGGACATCAACAGGGGCAACACCCTACTCTCTGGTATATGGCATGGAGGCAGTCTTACCCATTGAAGTCCATATACCCTCTCTCTGGATTATGAAGGATGTAGGTTTGAGCAAAGATGATTGGATCCAGACCCGACTTGACCAGATGAACCTAATTGACGAGAAGAGACTTACTGCTATCTGCCATGGTCAGACGTACCAAAAGCGAATGATCAAGGCTTTTAACAAGAAAGTCAGGCGTCAAGAATATCAAGTCGGGGATCTAGTGATTAAACGCATCATACTGCCGCAAGGTGATCCCAGGGGAAAATGGACCCCCACATACGAAGGGCCATTTATGGTTAAGATCATTTTCTCGGGAGGAGCTATGATTCTAACCACCATGGATGGTGACGACCTTCCTCACCCCGTCAATGCAGACATAGTGAAAAAAATACTATGCATAACCAAAGACCCACTAGGTTGACTGGCCTAGGAAAAAATAAGGGCTTCCCGGCGAACCAAAAGGGTTCGGGCAAAAGTAAGGGATGAAAATGAAAAGAACCGTACACCCGACAAGTCGAAAACCTGGAAAGGCGACTTGGGCAAAAAGGGGTATCCCGGTGAACTGAAAACCCGAAAGGGCGGTTCAGGCAAAAATTAGGGATTGAAGCGTAACATTATGTCTCATTGGATCATCTTGCAACCAGACTTCAGTATCGACTATCAAGCTCAGACGACGCCAATCAATCTGATCTATCTTCGACCAAGTAGCAAAGTGATTAGACGCTCGAAGATATAAAGGCAATAATAGAGTTGGAACCCAGCGGGATTGTTTCACATAGCTGTTTTTCTTTCTTTTACACAAATTGTATAATTTCTGTTCCCTCGGAGGCGTTCTCTTACTAGGACGTCAGCCTCTTATATAATAACGCCTATTACAGGCTAACTTCAAAATCAATAAAATTCATTTTACCAGAAATTTCAACTTGTTTTTTCTTTTTCTGTTTTGTTTTGCAAGAACGTCAATTGATTCATTTTTGATATATGCATTTGAAAATAATTGCTGCTCATAAATATTTACATACGAAACAAAAGACAATTACTCGTAATTCCAGGAACAGGGGCAAACAAGAATTGTCCAAACCTTACAGTTGCTCTACCCACCAGGTACAGGGATAGATCCAATTTGAGAATATGACTAAAGGTACATACACTCCCCGCAGAGTAGGAAGTATCCAAAGACAGTGGTGTTAGCTTTCCCCATCCGAGGTTCATAATCGCGAATGAGTCGGCAAAATTCTCCCCAATAAGAGTTTACCTATCACCAGCAACGATAATTCATCCCCAGCGGAGTGGTTTCTCCAAATCAGCAGATCATCCAGCAAAGTATCTCTCTTCCCCGCAGAGTCATTCTCCCACAGGATCATTCTCAAACAGAGTCTCTCCCGACAATTTGTTCTCGAGCAGAACGGATGCAAGTCTCCAGCTAATCATCTTTGTTCATTATCCCCAGCACTCTCTAATAGCAGTCCATGATTTATTCTCCCCAGCCAGAGAATATCACAAGAACATTTCATATCCATACATCATGGCATGTGCATATGCATCATACAACATAATCTTATTTATTTTGAGAACATCATTAATCAATACATTTCATACATCATGACATTACATACGACTAACTCTTTACCTTTCAGGGAAATATACAATCAAGTTCTCACAAGTTTTCTCTGGTTCAGTCAAATCGATACTAAGATTTCTGTTCCAGTTCAAGCTATGAAGCCTGTAAATCGACCGGATAATATCTTGATTTCTCTAAAAATAATACGAAGCCTGGAATCGACCAGATAGTGGTATATCTTAAATACAAGCCATGAAGCCTGGAAATTTACCGGATAATATCTTGATTTCTCTAAAAATACCATGAAGCCTGGAATTGACGAGATAGTGGTATATCTTAAATAAAACCTATGAAGCCCAGAAATCAACCGGAAAACAGCTTAACCCTCAGCAAGTTATTGTGAAGCCTGGAAATCAACCAGATAGCAATAAAAGATACCATGAAGCTTGGAATTTACCAGATAATGGTATAAAATGCTGTGAAGACTGGATCACGACCAGATAGCGACAAAAGACACTGAAACCTAGGACATGGCCCGATAACAGTATAAGATACTGCGAAGCTTGGAATTCGACCAAATAGCTGTTAGAACATAGTTTGATTCTACAACCCTTGATTAGAGTTTTAATGATAACAAAATACAAAGAATAAATTATTTCAAAGATATATATATTCTCCTTAAAATTATGCTTTGTATATATAGAAGTTCTGATGGAATCAACATCAGTATGAAATCAACATCAGAAGATCAGCAACCTATGGTACACGCTGAAACCACCAGACCACATTGATATTTTGATGACCAGAATCTGCGCCTAAAAAAATACACTCTGACTCCGATCAAAGACATCTTTACCAAGTCATCAACACTCTGAAGCGTTATCAGTAGATACAACAAAGAAGACTCTGAAGTGTTACTGGTTATTCAAGACAGAATTAAATGCTAACAGCTTTCTTCGGACAAAGATCTTCTACAAAAGGAAAGTGCATTATTATCATTAAACCTGCTTTATGGACAACGTATCCTTGCTTGCCTATATAAACAAGACTGCTTGTGAAAAGAAGCACGTACGTACGCACTCAATTTTGCTAAGCTATCCAAACCACGCATATTCAAAGCTTAAGCAAAGTCATTTTATTCCAAGCTTATTTAGTGTAATTATCACAGTTATGGTATACAGTTTTGTAAGAAAACAAAAACACACTTGTTCAATTCATTTGTAAAAGAAGTTCCTTGAGATTAACCGGATTGTGGTTGTACTCAAGAAGACTTTAACAATTGTTAAAGTAGCTGTTGTAATTCTTTGAGAATAGTGAATTAAGACCTCGTTGGAGAGAGGAGAAATCACCTTGACGGGTGGACTGGAGTAGTTTGAGATCAAACGAACCAGGATAAAAATACTGTGTTGTCAAGCCATTTATTTTAAGTTTTACAATTCAAACCCCCCTTCTTGTGTTTTTCACATCTTCAATTGGCATCAGAGCATCTGGTTCTGAGCTTTAACACTTAACCGTGTCAGTACAAGATCCAACGTCAGAAAAACACAATGGCAGGACCAAGTCAAAACATCAGCAATGACAACAATGAAGAAAAGGACAGATTCAGTGGAAAACCTCCAGTCTTTGATGGAGAAAACATTGACTACTGGAAAGACAAAATTGAGAGTTTCTTTCTGGCCCATGATGCTGATCTGTGGGACATGGTAACTGATGGATACACGCACCCAGTGGATGGACGTGGTCAGAATATTGACAGGAAAATGATGTCTGATCAGCAAAAGCGTGAGTTCAGAAATCATCACAAGGCCAGAACAATTCTTCTCAGCGCCATCTCATATTCAGAATATGAGAAAATATCAAACAGAGAAACTGCTAAGAATATGTTTGATTCTCTGAGAATGACGCATGAAGGCAACATTCAAGTCAAAGAAACAAAAGCCCTTGCGCTCATTCAGAAGTATGAGGCATTCAAGATGGAAGACAGTGAATCAATAAAAGCTATGTTTTCAAGATTTCAAATTCTTGTTGCTGGTCTAAAAGTTCTTGACAAAGGATATTCCACTGCTGATCATGTTAAGAAGATCATCAGGAGATTTCCAAAATAGTGGAGGCCAATGGTTACAGCCCTTAAGCTAGCCAAGGATCTCAACAAAATATCTCTGGAGGAACTCATCAGCTCCCTCAGAAGTCACGAGATAGAGCTAGAAGAAGATGGACCTCAAAAGCAAGGTAAGCCATTAGCTTTAAAATCTAACAGAAAATTGGACTCCAAAGTTTTGCAGGCTGTGGAAGAAACCTCTGATGGATCCTCATTAGAAGAAGATGAATTGTCTCTTCTCTCCAGAAGGGTGAACCAACTATGGAAGCAGAGGCAAAGGAAGTTCAGGAAACCCAGAAGATCAGAAAATCAGAATGAATCTTCCTCCAGATACTGAAGGTCAGAATCCTCCTTTGGAAACAAAAGATCTGAAGGCTCTTCAGGATACAAAAAGCCAAACTACAAAGACATCATCTTCTATGAGTGTAACGAGCAAGGGCACTACAAAAGTGATTGCCCAAAGCTTCAGAAGGAGAAGCCCAAAAAGAAGTTTGGAAAAGAAAAGAAGAAAAGTCTCATGGCTACATGGGATGATTCTGATACATCTGAAGCTGACTCAGAATCAGATGATGAAAGAGCAAACATAGCTCTCATGGCAAATGTCTCTGAAGACAGTGAAGCTTCTGGTTCAGATTCAGAATCAGATACAGAAGAGGTATTCCCTGACTTCACTATGAATTTTACTAAGGCTGAATTAGCTGAAAGCCTCAATGAAATTCTGGAAAGGTATCAGCAAATTAGAGTCAAATTCAGAAACCTGAAAAGGAATCTTGCTTCTGACTCTGATAAGACTGAGAGTCTCAAATTGGAGAATTCTGAGTTAAAAGATAAAATTTCAAAATTAGAAAATCAATTGCAAAACTCTCAGAAGGAAACAATCCCAGAAATTCCCAGCAATGCTGATGAGATCATCAAAGAGTATGATCACAGCTTTCATAAGTTTCTAGCTAAAAACATAGACAGAAGCAAAATGGCTTCAATGATCTATGGGGTTAGCAGAAATGGCAGAAAAGGGATAGGATATCAAGGTAAGGTTCCTACACAAAAAAATGCCATGGATTTAGTTATAAAGCGTACTCCACTTGATTCACACTTTATATATGGGCACACACATGACATAAAATATACAAGTAGTGATTACTCTATCAAACCAAAATTCAACCAGAGTTTTGGTAAAACTAACAAATCAGGACCCAAGAAAATGTGGGTACCTAAGGAAAAAATAATACATGTGGCAGATATCTTTAGCAGCAAAGCAAAGACACCAGTCATGGCACCTGGACTCTAGCTGCTCACGACACATGACGGGAAGAAGGCATATGTTCCAAAGCCTGGAAATTAAGCCTGGAGGCCACGTAGGTTTTGGAGGCAATCAGAGGGGAAAGATCATTGGCTCTGGAACAATAGGTAATGGAAATCTTCCCTCTATTAGCAATGTTTTATTAGTTGATGGATTAATGCATAACCTGTTATCCATAAGTCAATTAAGTGATAACGGTTATGATATAATCTTCAATCAAAATTCATGCAAAGCTGTTAGTCATAAAGATGGGACTATCCTATTTAATGGAAAGAGGAAAAACAAAATTTATAAAATCAAACTTTCTGAATTGAAAAGTTAGAATGTAAAATGTCTTATGTCTGTTAACAACGAGTAATGGATCTGGCACAGAATATTGGGACATGTTAGTATGAGAAGAATATCTCAGATTAACAAACTCAATCTGGTCAGAGGACTTCCTAACTTGAAGTGCAATTCAGATGCTCTGTGTGAAGCATGTCAGAAAGGAAAGTTTGCAAAACCTGCTTTCAAATCCAAAAACGTTGTTTCCACCTCTAAGCCATTGGAACTTCTGCACATTGACTTATTTGGACCAGTAAAAACTGCCTCAGTCAGTGGCAAGAAGTATGTGTTAGTAATCGTAGATGACTATAGCAGATGGACATGGGTAAAGTTCTTAAGGCACAAGGACGAGTCACACTCTGTGTTTGTTACCTTCTGCAACCAAGTTCAGAATGAAAAGGATCTTAGAATCGTCAAAGTCAGAAGTGATCATGTTGGAGAATTTGAAAATAAAGATTTTGAATTATTCTTTAATGAAAAAGGCATTCTGCATGACTTCTCTTGTCCTAGAACTCCCCAGCAAAATGGAGTTGTAGAACGAAAGAACAGAACATTGCAAGAAATGGCCAGAACCATGATCAACGAGACTAATGTTGCTAAGATCTTTTGGTCAGAAGCAATAAACACAGCGTGTTACATTCAGAATAGAATCTCCATTAGACCTATTCTGGAAAAGACTCCATATGAATTGTGGAAGAACAGAAAACCCAACATTTCCTATTTTCACGTATTGGATGTACATGTTTTATTTTGAATACAAAAAATTATTTTAACAAGTTTGACTCTAAAGCACAAAAGTGTATTATGTTAGGATACTCTGAACGCTCAAGAGGGTACAGAGTATACAATACAGAAACACATATTGTTGAAGAGTCAATCAGTGTTCGGTTTGATGATAAGCTTGACTCTCAAAAGTCAAAGCAGAGTGAATTCCTTGCAGGTATGGAAGTTGAACTCACATGTACTAAAGACAACTCAGAGGCTCTCAACAGAGACACTCCCTGAACATCAGAAAGAGTCACTACAAGCAACCCAACACCTTCTGTTGATCAACTCCAGAAAAGACCATCCAGAAGCAGAATTGATCACCCAGAAGAAACAATCTTAGGAAGGAAGGAAGATCCAATCAGAACAAGATCTACCTTTAGAAACTCTGAAGAATCCCTCATGGGACTTGTTTCTCTGATTGAACCAACAACAATTGATGAAGCACTTCTGGACAATGACTGGATTCTGGAAATGCAGGAGGAGCTAAATCAGTTCACAAGAAATGACGTATGGGATCTGGTTCCCAAACCAAAAGGATTCAACATCATAGGCACAAAATGGGTGTTCAGAAACAAACTGAACAAACAAGGTGAAGTCATCAGAAACAAAGCAAAGCTGGTAGCACAAGGTTATAGTCAGCAAGAGGGGATAGACTATACAGAAACCTTTTCTCCAGTCGCCATGTTAGAATCTATCAGACTTTTAATTTCATTTGCTGTTAATAAAGACATCACTCTGTATCAGATGGTGTCAAGAGTGCATTCTTAAATGGCTATATAGAAGAAGAGGTTTATGTGCACCAACCCCCTAGTTTTGAAAGTTCCAAAAATCCAGAATATGTTTTCAAAGAAGTCACTCTATAGTCTGAAACAAGCTCCCAGAGCTTGGTATGAAAGACTAAGTAACTTCCTGTTAGAAATGGAATTCACAGAGGGAAAGTGGACACAACCCTGTTCAGTAAGACAATTAAGAATGACATCTTAGTATGTCAGATTTGTGTTGATGACATTATATTTGGATCCACTAAACCCTCTCTGGGAAGAGAGTTTGCTAAATGTATGCAGGCAGAATTTGAGATGAGCGTAATAGGGGAACTAAAGTTCTTTCTGGGCATTCAGATTAATCAAACTCCAGAAGGAACGTACATTCATCAGAGCAAATATGTCAGAGAACTTCTGAAGAAATTTGATCTCTCAGAATGTAAGCCCTCAAGGATTCCAATGCATCCCACGTGCATTCTGGAAAAAGAAGATGTAAGTAACAAGGTAGAACATAAGGTCTACAGAGGTATGATTGGTTCTCTTCTCTATCTGACGGCTTCAAGGCCTGACATTCTATTCAGTGTTTGCATTTGTGCTAGATTCCAATCAGATCCTAGAGAATCTCACTTAACAGCAGTTAAGCGAATTTTCAAGTATCTGAAAGGTACTACTAATCTGGGTTTGTTTTATAGAAAATCAAGTGATTACAGCTTAGTAGGATACTGTGATGCTGATTTTGCTGGAGACAGAATAAAATGTAAAAGCACTTCTAGAAGCTGCCAGTTTCTGGGAGAAAATCTGATCTCATGGTCCAGTAAAAGACAATCCACAATAGCTCTATCAACAGCAGAAGCTGAATACATAGCAGCTGGATGTAGCACGCAAATGCTCTGGATGAAAAGTCAACTTGAGGACTTCAATATATTTGAGAATAACATACCTATCCTCTATGACAACACTTCTGCTATTTGTCTCATTAAAAATCCTATCTTGCATTCTAGGGCTAAGCATATAGAAATGAAACATCATTTTATTAAGGACTATATTCAGAAAGGGATTCTCAATTTAAAGTTTATTAACACAGACCATCAATGGGCTGATGTCTTTACAAAACCTCTTTCTGAAGATAGGTTTAACTTCATTCTGAAACATCTCAGCATGAAGCTTTGCCCAGAATAAAACAGTTTTATTTCCATATCTTAACCTTCAAAATTTTGATTATTTTCTGTGAACTACTGATCAACCTGCCTTCAGATCTTTAGAAGTACAAATTGTATCAGAATCTATCCATGAAGATTTGAGCGCTTCATTTCAAGGATAGAAATGTGATGTTCACTCAAGCAAACAATTGTCATCCATTCATCAGCTACTTTCTGAGGCTGAACACACGTTCACTTTTCTGAAAGGTCAAAAGCGCTGATTGGATGCATTGGGACACATGTCATGGGTAACCGTTCAATATCTTTCTGAATCCCCCAAAATCAGCTGTCATTAATGCTCATAATCATTATAATTTATTTCTCTCTCTTGCCGTTTACGTTTTCAAAATCTTTTTCAAAATCTATTTAAACACATTTCTCATTCTTTACACTCTTTCACTTTCACTCTCTCTACAATCTAATTGATTTCAGTTTGCATCTTTCTCAAAACCCTTTCACTTTCTTCTCAAAACTCTCTGTGTGAACATGGCTTCCTCAAGTAACCCAACTTCCAGTACTCAGAGAACAGATTCCTCAGAACAATATGAAGAACCTTTCACAACTCTCCTCACACCCATTAAAAATCTAGAAGTACTCTCAGAATTGATTGTGGACTTTAACAGTCTTCAAGAGAACGGGTTCAATCTCTCCGAAGAAGTAAAGGCTCAAGGATGGAACAAGTTTTTTGACCGTCAGGTAAGTCCAACGTTACCAATCCTTGTGAAGGAATTTTGGATTCATGCTTCATCTTCCAACCATCAAGTTACTTCATATATAATAGGGAAGAAGATAGTCATAACTGAAGACCTTATTGCAAGATTGATAGGTTACAGTGGTGGTGGTGTAAGATGCATAGACATGGCTGAAAGATGTGCTGATGTCGCCCTAATTGCTAGAGAAATCTTCACTCTGGGTCTTCCCTCCAGCAAGATAAGGGATCTGAAAGACCATCACAGAATATGGGCTAAGATTATTCTGGGATGCATAAACCACAGGAAGCCAACCAGCTCTCCTGACTACATCAACATTGATCAGCAGTTTCTGATCTACTTCATCTCCCAGAAAATTAAGGTGAATCTGGCTCATTTGCTGTTCAACCATCTAAGGACTAGTGTTAAGGAAACCAAAGAAGAGGAGCGCACAAAAAGGGACTGGATACCCCTAGGAATGCTCATATTAGATATTCTAACAGAGAATAAGCTGATAGATCATCTAACAGAAGCACAAGAAATCAGCACTTTAGAAGCAACTGTTGGCAAACAGTTGAATGCAAAGAATCTGAAGAAGATGAAGATCATTGAGAATATCAAGAAGGAACCCAACATCATTTCTTTTGCAACCATCTCCAGCAGAAGAATCCCTCTGGATAACTTTCCCATGTTCTTAGAAATTGATTCCAAACCTGAGATAATAGTCAGATATCTGGATGAATGCAAGGCATATGGTACATCACCAGATTTAAACATTCAGGATCTGCAACAGAAGGCTCCAGAAGTTATGCTGAAGAAAAACAAGAAAAGGAAGGTTTCATCAGAAGGATCATCCCAGCGGACTCCCAAAGCAGCTAAAAAGAGAGGTAATCCTTCTTCTGTAACTGTTTTAGATTCAGTATCTGTATCAACATTTGTACCTATCCCCACTCAATCAGAAAATCCTACTCAACAAACACTTGATGATTTTGACATTGAATTTGACCCCTCAGAAACTTTAACTCTTAGAGGATCTCACTCCCTACCTATAAATCCAAATATTTAAGTAACTCAACAAGAACTTGCAAAAGTTATATCAGATATTGAAACCTTTGACCAACATATATCTGCTCCCATACTAGTAAATCCAAACTCTGAAACCATTTCAGAAGAACCTCAACCAGAAATTCCAGTCTCTCCTCTACCAGAAACTCATTCACGTTCTCCACAACCTGAACCATTACAACCAGAAGTGCAAACTTCTGAGGTTCAACCCCCTGAATCCTGCAAAACAGAACTTCATCACCATCAATCCAACCAAACTATTGATTATGATCCCATTCGCATTCCTGGAATCACTGAACCTCTGACCATCAGTATACCCCTGACCATTCTGGATATTCCCCAAATTCCCTCTTCACTAGAATCAACTCCACCAGACTCCCCAATAAGTCCAATAATCATTCCAGACTCTCCAACTTCCTCAACAAAGATCAATCCAAATGACAACGCCAAAACTGTCATTGATTTAACTGTTTTTGAACGCCTGGCTGCCATAACCAACAAAACAGCCATTCCAAAACCAAAACCATCTGAACCTACACCAGATGTTGGTACCAGTTTATTGATATTTGAAACAGAAATGCAGAAGTGGATAACTTCATTGAAGCAAGCTAGTCTTGAGCTGATTGATCCTGCTGCATCAGATTATCTTTGGACAAGTTTCAGAAAATGGGTATGTTCTGAAACTCATAAAATGCAAGAACAGAGCTACATACAAGTTCAACAGAACTTCAGTAACCTGCTAAAATTGTTTGAAGATCAAGTTCTGAGCCAGCTACTCAAGGAAGAAGTTCTCCCTTTGGACAATGCTCCCTGGTCTGAACATCGTCCAGCAGACAAAGTTCAACCAGAGTCAGAAGATCTCAATCTGACTGATACTCCAGAGCAGATGATTCCTGCTGAAGAACTGGGTCAAAAAGAGGACATCGCAGAATGCTCTGAGAAGCATCCAGTTGCTGAAGATCCTCAAGCTTCCTCCTATGAAAGCCAGACTTTAGAAGACCTGAAGAGATCTGATATTTTGATGCAGGAAAGAATGGATAAACAAGATGACAAAATTTCGGAAATCAAGAGCATGTTAACCAAGCAAGAGGAAACCAACATCCAGATCAAGGGCTTGTTGGAAGCTTTGTTCACGCGTCTTCCTCCTCCGTCTTAGATGTTCCTCTGTTTTAAAAATTTGTTTATCTGTAATATTCTCTACATAGCTCTGAACTTATCGTTGATTCTGATTTTAATATAAACTCACTTTGGCTCTGATTATTTGTTCTTTTTGATAAATGACAAAAAGGGGGAGAAAGAAAAAGATATTTTCAATAACGGATTACTGAGACATAAGTCTCAAACATTCTAATCTACTTAAATTCTCTCTTCTAAAAAGCTTGAACAGGTACAAAACTCTACTGAAAGATACAGTAAGATTCTGATGCTCAAAGACTCATGGAATTAAAAGGAAGTAATCAACTCAGGGGGAGTTTTTCTACTTAACTCTATAATTTTTGTTCTTTATTCTTTATTGAAAAATCTGGTTTTTGTCATCATAAAAAAGGGGGAGATTGTTAGAACATAGTTTGATTTTACAACCCTTGATTAGAGTTTTGATGATAACAAAATAAAAAGAATAAATTATTTCAAAGATATATATATGCTCCTTAAAATTATGCTTTGTATATACAGAAGTTTTGATGGAATCAGCATCAGTATGAAATCAGCATCAGAAGATCAGAAACCTATGGTACACGCTGAAACCACCAGACCACACTGAAAGTTTGATGACCAGAATCTGCGCCTAAGCAAATACACCCTGACTCTGATCAAAGACATCTTTACCAAGTCATCAACACTCTGAAGCGTTATCAGCAGATACATCAAAGAAGACTCTGAAGCGTTACTGGTTATTCAAGACAGAATTAAATGCTAACGGCTTTCTTCAGACAAAGATCTTCTACAAAAGGAAAGTGCATTATTATCATTAAACCTGCTTTATGGACAACATATCCTTGCTTGCCTATATAAACAAGACTGTTTGTGAAAATAAGCACGTACGTACGCACTCACTTTCGCTAAGCTATCCAAACCACACATATTCAAAGCTTAAGCAAAGTCATTTTATTCCAAGCTTATTTAGTGTAATTATCACAGTTGTGGTATACAGTTTTGTAAGAAAACAAAAACACACTTGTTCAATTCATTTGTAAAAGAAGTTCCTTGAGATTAACCGGATTGTGGTTGTACTCAAGAAGACTTTAACAGTTGTTAAAATAGCTGTTGTAATTCTTTGAGAATAGTGAATTAAGACCTCGTTGGAGAGAGGCGAAATCACCTTGACGGGTGGACTGGAGTAGTTTGAGATCAAACGAACCAGGATAAAAATACTGTGTTGTCAAGCCATTTATTTTAAGTTTTACAACTCAACCCCCCTTCTTGTGTTTTTCACATCTTCAATAGCAGCTTACCCGGCCAGTTACTATGAATCCCGAAAATCGACCGGATATTAGTATGCCTTAAATTCAAGTTGAAGCCCGGATGCAACCGGATAACCACTTGATTCCTTCTGAAGCCTGGAGCATGACAAGATAAGAAATTGCAAAGCCTGGAAGACGACCAGATAACAATCTTATCTCCCCAGTAATTCGCTGTAAAACCTGGAGCACGACCGGATAACAATAGTCTTATTATCCTCAGCAAATCACTGTAAAGCCTGGAGTACGACCAGATAGCAGTTCATTTTCACCTCCTCGACTAAGAGATGATTCCCCAATAGAATAACAGACAACTGAAGCTCCTAAAATTCTATTTCTCCCAAGACAGAGACCAACATTCCCCAGTGAAGTCTTGCTCGACAATAGGTATACGGGCTCTCACAAAGGAATCTCTTATGCGATCGACACTTCTTATGATGGCATCTTTAAGCCCATCTTCCGTAATTGACTTCCAAATTTCATCTGTAATCTCATTCCCAATATCGCAAGACAAGTACCACTTCATGTGAGTGCAAATTTCTGGGCACTCTAGTATTCAATCATCTTCCACCTTCGGATCACGAAAGGCAGACAAGCCAATCTACATCCTCAGGTTTAAGAAGATTGAATAGGGGAAGCTGTTGTACCCCAAAATTTTCCCTCCCATATTTCTCAATACATGTCAAGTGAAGTCCTCAAATTGCTCAAGGAAGCCCAAAGCTTGACCAGACAAACTCTCTCCTAAGGCAGTCTACCTCAAATTAGGGTTTCATTTTGCATAAAGATGTTTGAGTCCAAAGGATACCAAATTCTCACCATTGTCCTAATATGTTCTCAAGATCATCCATGTCAAGTTTCAAGCCTTGCAGAGGAAGTTTGCTCAGGCAATTGCTCAAAGGCCTGAAAATCGACTATGTTAGGGCAAGAGTCAACTGTGGCCCACATACAGTCAAACCTCAAGATTTTTGGTCAACATTATAATTTTGAAGTATTATTCATCATTTGATCAAGGGTTGATCATGATTCCTCAAGGATTTCTCATAATTCATCAAAACCCAAAAGTTGCTAAATTAGGGTTTTGTAGGAAAAGTCAACTCAACTTTGACAATGCATAACTTTCTCATACTTTATAAAAAATGACCCATCCAAAGCTCATTTTGAAGATGATGTAATTCCATACAATCCATATTCAGCTCCCAAGTTCAAAATATGCACTCACAAAAAGATATGAATTTGGACATTATAGGTCATTTTGAAAAATCAACAAAAACACCTTTTGGGTCAAAGCTTCATACACGAACATGGAAGACTCAATTGAGAAGAGACCAAAAGGGTTGCTTAGAAGACATATTAAGCTTTCTAAAAAGTCCAAAAAAACATCTCTAGCGTCAAAATTGAGAGAGTTATGCATTGGCAAAGTTGACCCTTTTTGCAAAATTGCCAAAAGTCAAATATGTCCAAAATTGCATTTTTTGCTAAATGGGCACAACTTTTATGCTTGCACTGAGTTTGTAATGTGACCCACGACCCATGAGCCCTTCCACTTGTCATTCTTTTATTTTTGTCATTTATTTTGATTTAATTTCATTAAAATCAAATAAAATCAAAATAAAATAGTAAAAAAATCAAAAGCTAATCAAATCTTGAGATTTTGTATATGATTAGGTCCAATACACAGCTGGAAACAAGATCAAATCGTGCAAGGTTCAAAATGGACAGAAAAAGATTGAATTTGCTTGATTTGGAAAGATTTGCACAAGGATCAAATCATTAATCAATGATCATAATTGGAAAAGATTTGATACAAAGTTGCAACCCTAATTCATTCTTGGATACATAAGGGACAATTGCAGACCAAAAACAAAGGGGCTGGCGGCATGCAAGAGAGAAAACAAGTTTCAAAAAATTCAAGAAAAGTGGCAAACTGATTTCCATGTTACAGCTCACTTCAAGGCATTTTAACCATCCCAATCATTTACTGGACATTCCTGGACCGTGTTGCAATCATTAACAAGATTCCTCACACTCAGAATCACGCTGTAAGAGTCACACGGTTCATCTCTTTTCTTGAATTCGAATATCATAATTCTGGCATATTTAGCATGTTTTATTGGTATATTCATAATCCTTGAGATGTTTGCAAGCTAATGGTTGTATTTAATTGCATTTTTATTGACTATATACCAAGATGCCATGGATAGGGTTCATGCTCTGGTTTTAGGGGTGAACAAGGGTTGTACCTACGCACAGTGTTCGTAGGTAAAAGTATGTGATCTAAAACGACAAAAGCCACGAGGAAGATGATGGCGTGGCAGGTGGTGAATGACCGGTTTTGAATTTCGCGCATTTTTGAGTTTAGCCATTTGTTTTAGCATAATATATTTGTTGTTAATTATTGTTACAACTAAACAAGCCAACACAGGTGGTAAAGCCATTGGTCTTTGATGCACACGTCCTGGGTTCGATCCCAGACGTGTGCATTTTATTTTCTCAATATTTTCAAGATGATTCAATGTACCACATGGCAAAGGACTCATCATGTACTCTCCAAATCTGGTCATCCAAACCACCAGCAAGCCAGATCCAAGGCTTCTCCAACGAGGGTCCACCATGTGCATAGGTCAAGCGTACACACAGGATTTGGAAAAAGTCAATGGAGGCCTAAGCTTGTTGGGCTTGAAATTGCAAACGACCCCCCCCCCCCCCCCTTGCTAGCCCAACACCAGGCCCATTCTTTCTCTTTTCTATTTTTTTCTTTTATTTAATTTAATTAATTTAATTATTTTCTAACCAAAATTAATTTCTTGTTTTTCACAAAAAAATCATAAAATCAAGTTTCACAAATTTAGATTTAGGTTTTTTATTTTATCAAATTTAATTTAATGTTAGTTTAATTTAAATTAGGATAATTCTAACTTTTTTTTCTATAATTAAAATCAATTAGAAAAAATTAGGGTTAAGTCTTGATTTAATATTTATTTCTTTTTCATAAAATAAAAAAATACAAAATAGGTTAATTTAATTATTTTTCTTAAATTTAAATTAATTAGTAATTAGTTATTTTATTCAATTAAACTTTATTTTCTCAAAATAGCACCAAAACCACAAAAAATGATTTTCTTCTTGTAAATCACAATTAGGCTTAGTCGGGGTCAAAACCCTAAATCTCTCGTTTTTGATTCATCGCGCGCGTTTATTATTATTTTTTGCAATATTAATGTAATTGCTCACGGTATGTAATAGTTTAATTAGGATTGTCTTTATTTATCGTTTTTACGGGTTTTTTGGCTATGTAATTAATCCCTATCCCGAAGCCTTGTAATAGCGTAGGTTTTATTTCTCGCATTTTAATTCTTGCAAATATTAACTGTTAGATGTATGTTAATAGGATTGTATGACAAGATTGCATGCTAATTTAAAACGGCTAGAAAACCCTAATGTGCAAAGATAATAACTGAAATCAAATCACTCGCACATGCGCACTCTTAGGGTATACTCTCACTTCGGTTGCTTTCGGTAAGCGGTCATTAAGTATAGGGTGTCTTAGTGGTTACCCTCATGTCTAAACAAAGATCAAATGTCCCGTTCAGAAATGTTACCTCGGAAATGCTGCCTCGAATATGATCTTAAGACTTTAGGGCTATTACTAAGACGTCCTAACATTGCTCTAGTGATCGTACGTCCCTTACGAATTGACCCTTACAACTCCAATGGCGGTGCTACCTTTTTCCGAATAGTAGGATAGTGTTGTCTAAAGGAAATAAGAACAGAATCAATCTTTTTTCGAGTAGGTAGATGCTAGTAGGTACTTGCTCAAATCAAATTTTTTACACTTACACTTTTCAAACAAGTTTTCAAAAACAACTTCATAACACTCTTGAAGATAGAAGTAAGGGTTAAAACTAAGTAAAACAAAAACTTTTCAAAACAAACACAAGTAATTTGTAAAAGAAGAGCAAGTACCTAAGAGCCCATGGAAAACCATGGATAGAAAGGGTGCTAATACCTTACCTTTCTATAATCTACCCCCCGTACTCAAAATCTCGAAAAAGGAATTTTTCTGTGCTTTTTTCCTTTCCGGTTGGATAAAATAAAAGTCGATGGCGACTCTTGCTTACCGCGACATTTTGCGAATAAAAAACGCAAAACACAAACCAGCATTTTCAAAACAGTCGGTTCTGCCACCATATCACACTAAGATACCTTGTAATATTTCTAATCAAGGTTATACGATGACCCACACCCGCCCCGTTTACATCCAAGGATAGGGTTGCTTACCAAATCAATGGTAAGACAACAATGTCAAAGGAAAAGGAAATGAACAAGAAAGATATTTGAGTAGGTAGGTTACTCCTAATTACTTGCTCCATTTCAAAACAAACATCCTTGCTATTTTCAAAACAATCACATACACCTTCAAACATCTTACAAAAATTAAAAACATTTTCAAAAGATCAACATCTTTGTATACATTCTTACGAACGAGAATCATTACAAAGATTGCCTAAACCATGGTCTCTTTACAAAATACTTTCAAAAACCACACAAAGCGCAATTTCAAGCAAAAGCAAGTGATCTAGAAAGTAACTAAGAGCCCATGGAAAACCATGGATGAAAAGGATGCTAATATCTTACCTTTTCATAATCTACCCCCCGAACTCAAGAAACAATCTCAAAGGTCTTTCCTGTGCTTTTTCACCTTTCCTTTTGGATAAAAGAAAAGTCGGTGGCGACTCTTGCAAACCGCAACATTTGCAATCAAACGCAAAACACCCAAGTCAGTTCTCCCACCGTATCACAGAGTTCATCATTAGAGTTTACTTTGTGATACATGTTGATGCTTTTACTTCTAACACCGGATGTACAACCACCCCAGTGGTAGAAAGCGTGCGCATAAGACATTAGTGGTAAGGGTCCTGGGTTCTAGCCCCAGAAGCATCTTTTTCTTAGGTTCATTTGTTGACATTTTTACCTATTTTATCTGCCAGACAACATTCCTAGATTAGAACTTCTAGATAGTCTCACCCAACAACATTATCACCTCACTCTATCAAACGACCAAAACTTCTGATGTGCCAATAGTATTAGAACTTCTATATTCCTAACAACCTCATAACTTTGGTGTACCCGGACCCATAACTTCTGACCTTCTACTTTCCTACTAACATTTTCTTTCTTGAAGCGTATCAGGGTCATAACTTCTGTTCCTTCTCGTTTCAGCCACACGCTGATTCTGACCCCTTTTCCTCTTATTATTTTATTTTATCTTTAATAATCAAAATATCAAAAATATTTTTATATTCCCATATTTTGTTTTATCTCTTTTAAAACCAAAAGATCAAAAATATTTTTCTTAAGCAAAATTACTTCTTTTCTTAATAAAAACAAAACAAGTCCATTTTACATCTCTTGTACGTTATTTCAATATGGCTGTAATAGATAATTAGGACTTTAATTTCTTGCAATCCCCATTCGTAAATTTGTACACCCCATCCCTCTAATGATGTAATAGCGTAGGACTTTTTTTTCCCACACTTTTATTGCTTTCATATACTGTTAGTAATTAGGGTGTGTATGGCAAGACATGAAATCAACAAATAGGTAACCCTAATCAAGACTAAATGCATGTAAATCAAACACACTTACACACTTGCACCCTTAGGGTAATACCATTTTGCTGCCTATCAGAAAATAGTCATGTCCCTCGAATATGGACGTTTTAGCAAAGACCCTCGATAAAAGATCGTATTCCCCCGATGACCCTCAATGTTGCCTTTGGTAAATGATCTAGTCCCTAAAATGACATTGCTAAAACGTCCCGTAGGTTGCCTTCTATGACTATACAAATGTCCCACGCCCGTCCCTTCACATCCAACAATGGGGTTTCTTACTAAAACAATGGTAAGATAACTACATCTAAAGGAGGAAGAAAAGAACGTTTAAGACCTTTTGAGTAGGTAGGTTACTCCTAGTTGCTCGCTTGCTCACAACAAAAAAAACATTTTATACACCAACACTCTCATTTTGAAACATTTCAAAAGACAAACATTTTTTACGTGTTCTTATAGAAATGAGAGCCATTACAAAGACACTTTTCAAAATCACTTTCAAAAACACATTCCACGAACACCCCTTTGAACTATTTTCAAAACTAACACTTTGTACGTGTTCTTATAGAAACGAGAGCCATTACAAAGACGTTTTCAAAATACTTTCCAAACCCACACCACAAGCACATTTTCAAACAAAAGCAAGTGATCTAGAAAGCAACTAAGAGCCCATAGATAACTATGGTTGAAAAGGGTGCTAATACCTTCCCTTTTCATAATCTACCCCCCGAACTCAAGAAATAATCTCAAAGGTCTTTCTTGTTCTTTTCAGCCTTTCCTTTTGGATAAAAGACAAGTCGGTGGAGACTCTTGCTAAACCGCAACATTTGTGATAAAACACAAAACACCGAAGTCAGTTCTCCCACCGTATCAGAGCCCTCAATGAAAAATATGGTAATATTTGCAAATGAAAATACCCTAGCAGTTGAAGGTATTGGTGATGTTATGATTATGATGAAAAATGGCAAGAGGTCAGTAATTTCCAATGTGTTGTACATACCAGGCATGAAGAGTAATTTGCTCAGTATAGGGAAGTTGGTCGAAAAGAATTATAAAGTGTCGATCAAAGATGATATGATGAGAGTCATCGATGCAAATAGAAGATTAATCTTGAAGGATCATATGTCTCAGAATAGAACCTTCAAGATCAAACTAAATGTGATGAAGCACAAGTGCCTTTTCGACTACAGCTAGCAGAGATGAATGGATATGGCATTATCGACTAGGCCATCTCAACTTCAGAGACATCAGAGATTTAAAGATAAGAAATATAGTTTCAGGATTTCCATAAACCGACATTCCAAACACGGTATGTGAGGAATGTGTGCAGGCGAAGCAATAGAAGAATAGTTTCAACAAGGATGCAAGAAGCAAGTCGTAGGTTATTCTTGAAGTCATATACTCTGATGTATGTGGACCAATCCAAGTTGATTCGATGGAAGCTAACAAATACTTTGTTACATTCATAGATGATTTCAGTCAAAAGCTGTGGACTTGCCTGATCAAGAAGAAAAGTGAAGTGATCGAGGTATTTTCCAAGTTTAAGTCTATGGTCAAAAGAAAAAGTGGTCAAAAACTCGAAATTTTGAGAACAGATGGTGGTGGAGAGTATGTGTCGAAAGACTTCAACAGGTTATGTGAAAAGGAAGGCATTGTGCATGATGTGGTGCCACCCTATACTCCATAGCATAATGGAACTGCAGAAAGGAAGAATCGAACCATCATGAATATGGTGATAAGTATGTTGAAAGGAACGAATTTACCTAAAGAGTTTTGAGGTGAAGTTGTGTCGACTGCAACATACATTTTGAACAGATGTCCTACGAAGAAGCTAGAAGGAAATACTCCAGAAGAATGTTGGTCCGGTGTGAAGCCTAACTTGAGTCAACTGAAGGTATTTGGATCTATTGCCCATAGACATGTGCCAGATCAGTTGAGAAGAAAACTTGATGACAAGTCGAGTGAAATGATTCTAGTTGGATATCATTCGACAGGAGGTTACAAGTTGTTCGACCCAGTGAACAATCAGATTGTGATCAGCAGGGACGTGATCATAAATGAGCTTAAAGAATAGAATTAGAATGAAAATGTCAAGAAAGATTCAGTGGGAATCCTACTTGAAGAACCAGAAACTCAAGTCGAAAGAGAAGTTCGACAAGAGGAACCAGCAATTATAGATCAACCAAGTACAAGCAGTCCTCAAAGAACAAGATGCATGCCTGTAAGATTGCAAGATTGTGTGATTACATCAGATGATGTGATAAATAATGAAGGTGAGTTGGTACATTATGCTTTCTATGCAGATGTCGAACCTGTCAATGCAGCTGAAGCATTGAAGGATTTGAAGTAGGTGAAAGCAATGAACGAAGAAGTGAAGTCTATCAAAGACAACAACACTTGGTCACTTGTCGAATTTCCTCAAGGCAAGAAGGAAATTGATGTCAAGTGGGTATACAAAGTGAAAATGAATTCCAAAGAGGAAGTAACTTGATACAAAGCAAGGCTTGTGACGAAAGGTGTAACACCCGTAATTTAATTAATTATTTAATTAAATTATTTTTGGAATATTTGTGAAGTTATGTTATGATTAGTTGGATTTATTTATTTTATTAAGTGGTGAAATAATATTAGAAAGATAATATTATTTGATGTGGGCTTGTCTCATAGGATGGAAGTAGAAATAAGGGGGGTGTAGTAGTCTTAAGCCCATTAAGGAATAAAGAGAATAATAGGGTTATTCTTTTATTATTGTTAGAAATAATAGAAAAGAAGAAGCAGTAAGAAGAATAAGGACTAGAAGAGGAAGAACGTGAAAGTTGTTGGAAAAGAGGCAGAACGGAAAATCAACCGGAAAGTTATAGAGAAACCTTCAATCCAAGGTAAGAGTGGGGTTCTGACTCTATAATAGGGTTCATGATAATTGGTATGTGAGGTTAGATGTGAAAATTTTGTTTTGTTCATGATTGAATTATATATGATGTTGTATGATGAGAATCGATGAATTACAGATGAATAACGATTACCCAATGCTGTATATTTGATGTAGAATTATAGGGTAATTATAGTTGATGATTTTCTATGATTAAGAGATGTTTTTAGGGCTTTAAGTATGGAACCCGTAGTGAAAACACAGAGAAATCACAGAAATTATGCATGGCAGATCAGTATGTCTCGACCCCAAACATTATGTGTCGATACAAGAAGGCTTGTTGACTCAGGATGAGTCGACACGAAGGGGTCCTGCATCGATACATGAGGGCTTTTAGACTCAGGATGCATCGATACGTAGGGGCATCTGTCGATGCATGCAGTGTGACAGAATCAGTATGAGTCGATACAAGGGAGTATGCGTCGACTCATCTGGCATGTTAAACTCAGTACGCATCGACCCAAGGCGTTATGCATCGATCCATGTTGTCTGGTTTTTGGCAGAATCAGTTTGAGAATGTTGTAACTTGAGTTTTCGGACTCCGTTTGAGGTGCCGTTCGAAGCGCTGAATAGCTAACGTGATGAGCTTTATTCTTGAGGATTAAAATGAAGAATAGGAAGTATAATCCTAGTATCCCAATTAGGACTAGAGTTAATTCCCGCGTTAACTGCTATGTTGGAATTTATGAAGAATGAGGAGAATGAGATGAGTATAGATTACTGTTGGGTTTGTAACAGTGGGATTAATGATGATAATGACGTAGTATTATAGAATAGTAATATGTAGAGGTCTAGTGATTTAGAAGTAAGCCTTTGATGATTAATTAATTATAGGCAATATCATGTTGAAGGCCTATGCCCAATGTTGTGAGATTGATGAGTTACTTTTATATTACTGTACAACTGAGTTGTTGATGAGATGATGTTAATGAGATTTTGTTTGGTGAATTATGATGATATATGATGAAAGATGTTGTGATGTCTATAATAATTAGAATCTTTTAAGATGTAGGCTTTTGGCCAACGATGATGTTGTGTTGAGATGTTGATAATTATGGTGTTGTCATTAAATTCATGATTGTGTCGCATACATTGCATTTCAAGATGGAGCTTATGCTCGTTAAGATGGCCTATATTGGCGAATATTAAGATGAAGGTTTATGCCTTTTTGATGCCTCTATTTATTGGAAGATTTTTAAGATGGGAGTTCTACTCCAATGGTACCACATGCATTCACATAGTATTGAGTCGCATTATACGATTACATAAAGAAGTTGTGTTATGATGTTGTGAATGTGTATTATTTATTGCGATTATTGTTGATTATAAGATGAGAAGTGGTGATGTTATGTGATCTAACTTAATATATTAATTATCATACATTTTATTATATTGTTAGTATCTTACCCCTTCTGTTTGAATGTTACCCTTATGTTGGTAACGTGCAAGTGATCGAGAGTGAAGGCTGTATACCTTCAATAGTTCGAGTTCGTGTCATTACTCTGATATGTAACACTCGGGGGGATGAACGCTTGTTGCTTTGATTGTTGATTATTCAGTTGTTGAACTTTAAGTTGATTATTATTAAATTGTGTTATTTTGAAGTTGCTGTAATGATGATAAAGATGTTATTAAGAATTCCGCTGCGTAGATGTTAAATTGTTGATTTAGGAGATTAAATTACTATGTTGATGGTTCATCCAAATGTTTTAAAGTGTTATGTATCCACGATGAATGCAATGAGTTTTTAATGATGAATTTGTGGCATCCTGATTCGTTTGCATGAATGATTTTATAATTCTAATTTATTTATATAATTTCCGGGTAGAATTGGTGTGTTACAAAGTTGGTATCAGAGTAAAGGTTGGTCTGTCCGACCAAGTTGTCGAGTCGTAGTTGTCTAACAATCGAGTATTGTTAATTTGAGTTCTAACCGTTGTTTATGTTGTAGTGATAAGTTAAGATGGCTGGAAGGAATGATGTTGCACTTGCTGCTTCTTTAGAAGCAATGGCTCATGCGATGGAGAATCATCCGAATACTGACGGGAATGCCGGATCTCGTAGCTTGGCGACTTTCCAGAGAGATAATCCACCTACGTTCAAGGGAAAGTATGATCCTGACGGAGCATTGGAGTGGTTGAAAGAGATTGAGAGAATCTTCCGTGTGATGGATTTCACTCCAACGTAGAAGGTTCGATATGGTACTCATATGCTACAGTCGAGGCTGATGACTGGTGGCTAGAGACTTGTCATAAGTTGGAAGCTGCAGGTGAGAATGACAATTGGGCTGTGTTCCGTAGGGAATTTTAGAGGAAGTATTTTCCTGAAGACATTCGTGGTAAGAAGGAAATTGAATTCCTTGAGCTGAAGCAAGGGAATATGTCGGTTGTTGAGTATGCTGCCATGTTTTTTGAGTTGGCTAAGTTTTATCCGCACTACGCTGAGGCAGATGCTGAGTTTTCAAAGTGTATCAAGTTTGAGAACCGGTTGCGCCCGAAGATCAAGAAGGAAGTTGGATACCAGAAGATCCATGTCTTTGCTGATTTGATTGATAGTTTTAGGATTTATGAGGAGGATAATAATGCTCATTACAAGATTATCAGTGAGAAGAGGGGTAAGCACCAACAGAATCATGGTAAGCCTTATGATGCCCCAACTGGTAAAGGTAAACCGAAAGTTGCTCAGGGTTAGAGGACTAGTGGAGGAGATGCTCCTGCTGGTGTGGTTTGTTTTAAATGTGGGAAACTTGGGCATAAGAGTAATGTGTGTACTACTGAATTAAAGAGGTGTTTTTGTTGTGGTAAGAACAGACATTTTGTATCTGAGTACAAGCATAAGGATGTGATTTGTTTCAATTATAGTGAAGAAGGGCACATTGGTAGTCAGTGTCAGAAACCGAAGAGGGCTCAAACAAGTGGTAAAGTGTTCGCTTTGGTTGAGGATCAGACAACTGCTAAGGACAGACTTATCAGAGGTACATGTTTCATTAATAATACTCCTTTAATTACTATTATTGATATCGGTGCTACTCATTGTTTTATTGCTGCTGATTGTGTTGAAAGACTGGGTCTTATGTTGTCTTTTATGAATGGAGAAATGGTCGTCGATACTCCAGCCAAGGGGTTGGTGACTACTTCTTTTGTGTGTTTGAAGTGTCCTTTGTCGATCTTCGACAGAGACTTTGCTGTTGATTTGGTTTGTTTACCGTTGAGAAGTTTGGATGTGATTTTGGGTATGAACTGGTTAGAGCATAACTGTGTTCATATTAACTGTTATAACAAGTCTGTGAGGTTTTCTACTCCTGAAGAAGAGGAAGATGGTCTGTTGTCTGCTAAACCGTCGAGGAAGTTGATGCATGAGGAAGCACAAATGTTCTCATTGATGGCGTCGCTATCTGTAGAGACTCAAGCTATAATTGAGGAATTGCAGGTGGTGTGTGAATTTCCTGAAGTTTTCCCTGATGAAATTCCTGATGTACCACCGGAGAGGGAAGTTGAATTAGTCATTGATCTTGTACCTGGTACCAGACCTGTGTCTATGGCACCATACAAGATGTCTGCATCTGAATTGTCAGAGTTAAAGAAGCAATTGGAAGAGTTACTTGAAAATAAGTTTATAAGACCAAGTGTATCTCCGTAGGGAGCTCCAGTGTTGTTAATAAAGAAGAAAGATGGAAGTTTGAGGCTTTGTGTTGATTATAAACAGTTGAATAAAGTGACGATTAAGAACAAGTATCCACTTCCAATAATAGATGACTTGATGGACCAATTGGTGGATGCTCGTGTGTTTAGTAATATTGATTTGAGGTCGGGTTACCATCAGATTAAGGTGAAGGATGAAGATATCCAGAAGACAACTTTCAGAACGCGTTATGGACATTATGAGTATTCGGTGATGCCTTTCAGTATTACTAATGTTCCAGGAGTATTCATGGAACATATGAATCATATCTTTCATACTTATTTGGATCAGTTCGTAGTGGTGTTCGTTGATGATATTTTGATTTACTCTAAGTCAGAAGAAGAGCATGCATAACAGTTAAGAGTAGTATTGCAAGTTTTGAAAGAGAAGAAGTTGTATGCAAAGCTGTCCAAGTGTGATTTCTGGTTAAAGGAGGTCAATTTTCTTGGTCATGTGATCTCAGGTAGTGGCATTACTGTAGATCCATCGAAGGTTGATGCTATGTTGCAATGGGAAACTCCGAGGTCAGCTACTAAGATTAGAAGCTTTTTGAGATTAGGAGGTTATTATAGAAGGTTTATTGAAGGTTTTTCTAAGTTTGAACTTTCGTTGACTAAGTTGACTTGTAAAGGTAGAGCTTTTGTGTGGGATGTTCAGTGCGAAGAAAGTTTTATGGAATTGAAGAAGAGATTGACATCAACTCCGATATTGACGTTGCCTAATCCAGGAGAGCCTTTTGTGGTGTATTATGATGCTTCTAAGACGGGTTTAGGAGGTGTGCTTATACAGAATGATAAGGTAGTTTCTTATGCGTCAAGGCAGTTGAGGACTCATGAGAAGAACTATCCTACGCATGATTTAGAGCTTGCTGTAGTTGTTTTTGTGTTGAAGATTTGGAGGCATTATCTTTATGGTTCTAGATTTGAAGTGTTTAGTGACCATAAGAGTTTGAAGTATCTTTTTGATCAGAAAGAGTTGAATATGAGGAAACTAAGATGGTTGGAATTGTTAAAGGATTATGATTTCAGTTTGAATTATCATTCAGGAAAAATGAATGTTGTAGCTGATGCGTTGAGTCAAAAGACTTTACATATGTCAGCAATGATGGTTAAAGAGTTGGAATTAATTGAGCAGTTCATAGATATGAGCTTAGTTTGCGAGGTTACTCCACGTAGTGTTATGTTGGGTATGTTGAAGAATAATAATGAATTTCTAGACAGTATCAGAGAAGCTCAGAAGTTGGATGTGAAACTGGTAGATTTGATGGGTGGAATCGATCAGTATGAGAATAATGATTTTAAGCTAGATGCATAAGGTGTGTTGAGATTTCGTAATCGGATTTGTATTCCTGATGATGCTCAGATGAAGAAAGTGATACTTGAAGAGAGTCATAGAAGTAAGTTGAGTATTCATCCAGGAGCTACAAAGATATATCAAGATTTGAAATGTTTGTTTTGGTGGCCTGGAATGAAGAGTAATGTGGCTCGGCTTGTGTATGCATGTTTGACTTGTCAAAAGTTGAAGGTTTAACATCATAAGCCTGCAAGATTGATGCAACCGTTAGAAGTTCCAAAATGGAAATTGGATAGCATTTCAATGGACTTTGTAACAGGGTTACCTAATACTTTAAGAGGACATGATTCGATTTGGGTGATTGTTGATAGGCTTACGAAGTCGTCTCATTTTATTCCTATTAACATCAGTTTTCCAGTGTCAAAGTTGGCTGAGATTTACACTAGTGTGATAGTGAAGTTGCATGGTGTTCCTTTGTGCATTGTGTCAGATAGAGATCCAAGATTTACTTCTGATTTTTGGAAGAGTTTGTGAGAAGTGTTGGGTTCTAAGTTGAGGTTGAGTTCAGCGTATCATCCTCAGACAGATGGCCAGACTGAACGGACTATCCAATCGTTGGAAGACTTGTTGAGGGGATATGTTCTTGACCAGGGAGGTTCATGGGATACTTATCTTCCATTGATAGAGTTCACTTATAATAACAGTTATCATTCCAGTATTGGGATGGCACCTTTTGAAGCATTGTATGGTCGAAGATGTAGAACTCCTTTATGTTGGCATGAATCTGGTGAAAGTGTAGTAATTGGACCTAAACTTGTTAGTGAGACTACTGAGAAGGTGAAGTTTATTTGAGAAAATATGAAAGCTTCCAAAAGTAGACAGAAGAGTTATCATGACAAGCGAAGGAAAGATTTATAATTTCAAGCGGGTGACCATGTGTTTTTGAGAGTTACACCTGTGACTGGTGTTGAGCGAGCATTGAAGTCTAAGAAGCTCATTTCTTGTTTTATTGGACCATATCATATTTCGGAGAGAGTGGGGAATGTTGCTTATAGAGTGGCTTTACCTCCTAAGCTTTCTAATTTGCATGATGTGTTTCATGTGTCGCAACTCCGGAAGTATATTTCAAATCCATCTCATGTGATTCATATGGATGATGTGCGAGTACGGGATAATATTACGGTGGAGATGATGCCTGTATGGATCGCGAATCATGAAATAAAGACTTCGAGGGGAAAAGAGATTGCTTTGGTTAAAGTGGTTTAGCTAGGAGCTGCCGGAGAAAACATGACTTGGGAGTTGGAGAGCAAGATGCGGAACTCCTATCCTGAGTTGTTTGATTAAGGTAAATTTTCGAGGACGAAAATATCCTAAGTGGGGGAGAGTTGTAACGCCCGTAATTTAATTAATTATTTAATTAAATTATTTTTGGAATATTTGTGAAGTTGTGTTGTGATTAGTTGGATTTATTTATTTTATTAAGTGGTGAAATAATATTAGAAAGATAATATCATTTGATGTGGGCTTGTCTCATAGGATGGAAGTAGAAATAAGGGGGTGTAGTAGTATTAAGCCCATTAAGGAATAAAGAGAATAATAGGGTTATTCTTTTATTATTGTTAGAAACAATAGAAAAGAAGAAGCAGTAAGAAGAATAAGGGCTAGAAGAGGAAGAACGTGAAAGTTGTTGGAAAAGAGGAAAAGAGGCAGAACGGAAAATCATCCGGAAAGTTATAGAGCAACCTCAATCCAAGGTAAGGGTGGGGTGCTCACTCTATAATAGGGTTCATGATAATTGGTATGTGAGGTTAGATGTGAAAATGTTGTTTTGTTCATGATTGAATTATATATGATGTTGTATGATGAGAATCGATGAATTACAGATGAATAACGATGCCTCAATGCTGTATATTTGATGTAGAATTATAGCATAATTATAGTTGATAATTTTCTATGATTAGGAGATGTTTTTAGGGCTTAAAGTATGGAACCCTTAGCGAAAATGCAGATAAATCATAGAAATTATGCATGGCAGAGCAGTATGTGTCGACCCCAAACATTATGTGTCGATACAAGAAGGCTTGTAGACTAAGGATGAGTCGACACGAAGGGGTCCTGCATTGATACATGAGGGCTTTTAGACTCAGGATGAGTCGATACGTAGGGGCATGTGTCGATACATGCAGTGTGACAGACTCAGTATGAGTCGTTACAAGAGAGTATACGTCGACTCATGTGGCATGTTAAACTCAGTACGCGTCGACCCAAGGCATTATGCGTCGATCCATGTTGTCTGGTTTTTGGCAGAATCAGTTTGAGAATGCTGTAACTTATGTTTTCAGACTCCGTTTGAAGTTCCGTTCAAAGCGTTGAATAGCTAACGCTTTGAGCTTTATTCTTGAGGATTAAAATTAAGAATAGGAAGTATAATCCTAGTATCCGAATTGGGACTAGAGTTAATTCTCGCGTTAATCGCTATGTTGACATTTGTGAAGAATGAGGAGAATGAGATGAGTATGGATTACTGTTAGGTTTGTAACAATGAGATTAATGATGATAATGACATAGTATTACAAAATAGTAATATGTAAAGGTCTAGTGATTTATAAGTAAGCCTTTGATGATTAATTAACTATATGCAATATCATGTTGAAGGCCTATGGCCAATGTTGTGAGATTGATGAGTTACTGTTATATTTCTGTACAACTGAGTTGTTTATGAGATGATGTTAATGAGATTTTGTTTGATGAATTATGATGATATATCATGAAAGATGTTGTGATGTCTCTAATAATTGGAAGATTTTAAGATGTAGGCTTTTGGCCAACGATGATGTTGTTTTGAGATGTTGATAATTATGGTGTTGTCATTACATTCATGATTGTGTCGCATACATTGCTTTTCAAGATGGAGCTTATGCTCGTTAAGATGGCCTGTATTGGCGAATATTAATATGAAGGCTTATGCCTTGTTGATGCCTCTATTTATTGGCAGATTTTTAAGATGGGAGTTCTGCTTCAATGGTACCACATGCATTCGCATAGTATTGAGTCGCATTATATGATTGCATAAAGAAGTTTTGTTTTGATGTTATGAATGTGTATTATTTGTTGCGATTATTGTTGATTATAAGATGAGAAATAGTGATGTTATGTGATCTAACTTAATATATTAATTATCATACATTTTATTATATTGTTAGATATTTCACCCCTTCTGTTTGAATGTTACCCTTATGTTGGTAACGTGCAGGTAATCGAGAGTGAATGCTATATACCTTCAATAGTTCGAGTTGGTGTCATTGCTCTGATATGTAACACTCGGGGGGATGAACGCTTGTTGCTTTGGTTGTTGATTATTAAGTTGTTGAACTTTAAGTTGATTATTATTAAATTGTGTTGTTTTGAAGTTGCTGTAACGATGATAAAGATGTTATTAAGAATTTCGCTGCGTAGATGTTAAATTGTTGACTTAGGAAATTAAATTACTATGCTGATGGTTCATCCGAAGTTTTAAAGTGTTATGTATCCACGATGAATGCAATGAGTTTTTAATGATGAATTTGTGGCATCCTGATTCATTTGCATGAATGGTTTTATAACTCTGATTTATTTATATAATTGCCGGCTAGAATTGGGGTGTTACAAAAGGATTTCTACAGAAAGAAGGAATAAACTTCGATGAAGTTTTTGCACCTGTTGCTAGGATCGAAATAATCAGGTTGGTTGTTAGTCTAGTAGAAATAAACAGATGTCACATATGTCAGATGGAAGTGAAGTGTGCATTCCTGAATGAACCCTTAGACGAAGAAGTTTATGTTAAACAACCAGTTGGGTTTGTGAAATATGACAAAGAGAGAAAGGTGTACAGGCTGCATAAAGCCCTGTATGGATTGAAACACGATGCAAGAGCTTGGAATAAGAAAATTGATAGTTTCCTAAGGGAAAAGGAATTTGTGAAGTGCACAACTAAACATGGAGTATATGTAAGAAGAAGCAATAGTGAATTACTTATACTATGTCTCTATGTCAATGATTTGTTGATAATAGGTAGCTGCAAAAGTAAGGTCGAAGACTTCAAAGGTAATCTCAACAAGGAATTCAAAACATTTGATCTGGGTGAGATTTCATATTTCCTTGGCATCAAATTCTACAAGAGCAGTAGAGGTTTGATGATGCATCAAAGAAGATATGCAGGAGAAATTTTCAAGATATTTGAGATGGAAGAATGCAACTCAACTTCGACACTTGCAGAACCAAGACTGCAATTGTCAAAAGATATAAATGAAGAGGATGTCGACCCAACCCAATACATAAGACTAAGAACCATGATGAACATAGATAGTTTAGACATAATGAATTAGGTTGTGTATTAAATTGTAATTCTATTGTGTCAAAACAGTGTGTGTGTCGAAGGGAGGTTGCGCAGTCGAAGAGCTTGTGGATCGAAGCAAGCTACACACATATTTGATTGGTTTTAGATTTAGATAAATTTGATTTAGATCTAAAATAGATAGATTTGATTTAGTACCAAAATATGTATTTTAGGATTTTATAGTTTTGGGCTTTGCCTTAGGGAGCAAGCTAACCTAAATCTATAAATAGAGGGAGTAACCCCTAATTTTGTAATTAAGTCAATTCAGTGTAATCACAGAATTTGCAGTTGCAAGTGATTAATAAAGTTTTCCATAGTTTGTGGGCAGAGAGAAACTCTGCAGAAAATAATTGTCTTCTTTCTTTTCTTTTCTCATAATTCATTATCATTGTGAGGTGATATCAATCTTGTTCACCAATATTGGTAGAAATTCATCATAGATATTTGGTGGATTTCCAACAGAATTGAGTTTACAAAGCTACTGTTTGGATTCATGTTATGAAGTTTGTAAACGCATGGAAATGATTTAGAATATTCCATGTAGAATATATGCTATAGGAGCATAGAGTCCTATGATTGCTGCTAGGAGGACATAAAGTTTAAGGATTTTGTTTTATCGGTTGAAAATCGGCTATTCGTTTGAAGGATGATGGACTCGAAAAGTAGTTTTTGATATGAAATATATGTAGAAGATTGAGAAGAGTACAAATATGAAATCTTCGGGGCTGACCATGCCACTGGCTGATAAGACAACAACAACAGCTAAACAATTGAGTTGTCGGAAAGAAAGAAAACAAGCTTTGTTTTGTGGTTTGGTTTGTTGAGATCGTTCTTGAGAGTTTGGTCATGTTGCTGTTTGTATGTGTTGTGATACGATTTTACCAAAATAGTCAGGCAAGTGCATATGAGACTTAGAAGCCTTTTTTATTCAAAAGCTATGAGCATAACACTATTAGTGTAATGGTATTTTCTCCTCCTACCTTTTCTTTTCTAGATATGTAGTTTATTTTAAAGGTCTAATTATTATAATATATAAATTTTATAAATTGATTTGTTATAAAGGTTCACATTTGAGTGATCCGTAAGCTATATGAGTTTTGGTGTCAGATTAGCATCAAATGTAATGATCCTTCTATAATGGTCTCGAATTTTGTGGACAATATAAGGGAATTGAAGTTTGTTATTTTCATTGTAACACTTTGATTTAAATGTAATCGATGTTTGTTTGTTTATGTAATCATCTCAGTTTGGCTTGTCTTACATTGTTTCTTAAGCTGAACTGAACTAACATTTGGACTCACTTGATTTGAATTATGATTGAACTGGACTTGGCTTGAATTGGCTGCATATAACTTATTTAAATTAACTTGTTAGGCTCTCTCATGCTGAATCTTGTTTATCATGTCTCTGTCCTTGCATTGTTATGCCTTGGTGTAAACTCAAGCTTTGCTTTACTTCTATTAGACATATTGGAGGTTTTTATACCCCAAAATTTCCCTCTCAATTTCTCAAGAATTCTCTCACAAGATTCCAAGACTGCACAAGGTTTGATTAGCTTAAGAAACCTCCTCGAGCACTGATAACTCAAAAATTAGGGTTTGAGTTTGTACAAGGACAATTGGACTTTTAATGCTTCACATGATTTTCATGGATTATTTTGGACTCCCAATATTGCTCATGTCAAGTTTCAAGCTTTGGATCACATTTTTGCTCAGTCAATTGATCAGTTGACCTACAATCAACTATATTAGGGAAAAAGTCAACTATGGTCAATTTACAGTCAAACTTCTTAATTTTTTATCCATTTCAACATTTTGAACTGATATATGTCAATTGATCAAGTTTGGATCACAATTCCTCAAGAAATTTGATCAGATCACCAAAAGGGCAAAATGGTCAAAATTAGGGTTTTGACTGAAGAGGTTTAATTTTTGACTGTTGACCAAATACATGACTTATTGGTTTGAGACATTATATCAAGGATTAAAATGTATCATTTTTACCTAATGGTATGGTTCAAAACACTTCCAAAGATCAATTGATTGATAGTTGAAATTCAGTCAACTGATGAAAAGTTAACTGATACACTAAAAAGTCAAACTTTGACTTTTTGATCAAAATCAAGTTTCAAAAATCATATTTCATCAAGACATGTCAAAATATGAAGTTTGTTTATCAAGAAATCAAAATGTAAAAATTCACTTTGAAAAGTCAAAACTTCCAAGACTTAGAAATTTTTCTAAGTGTTGGAAAATTTACTTTTTTTCATAACTTTGTGCCAATTTTTCATCATGATGCAAAGTGATTCAAGAAAAACTTCTAACATGAAAGTTGTATATCTCAATGATATATAAAACTTTGTAAAAGGAATCAAGTTCTAAAAATTCTTGGATTGCAATTTATTAATTCATGAAGACATACTCATGAAACTTAAACAATTAGTGAAATTTTGCCCTAGTTAGGCAAATTTTTTGTACCAACTTCATGGCAACTTTTCACCTAGTTCCAAATTGATTCTTCAAAAATGTCCAACATAAAGGTTGTATAACATGTTACAAGCTTTCCAAAAATATCCAATAACTCATTGAGATCATTCTCGAGCTAGGAGAATCGAAGGCAAGATGTTAGGGTTTCTAACTTGTTTTTCAAGTCATTTTCATGATGAACATTTGATCCAATTCCAAGCAATGCTGCATAATCCCACTTTTCAGGCCCTCTAACTTGTGTATCTATCCTTAATAAGAAGATTACACAAGCTTTTGAGCTATGAACCACTTGATTTAAGCTTTGTCCAATACACCTTGCCATTTAAGGAAGAAAGTCACCACTTCCATTTTGAAAAAAATAAGCTTTATGCAAAGTCAACTTGTCTTGAGCTTTGCACTTGTTCTTTATGCACACACAACATCTATAAGTCAGAAGCAAGCTTGTTTAAAGTTTAACCACTCTACAATAGCACGATACAAGCTTTGGAAGATGTTTGTCATGGTTGCTTCAAAAACAAGTAAAAGTGTTACAACTTGATAATTTAAATTCTGACTTGTTGTAGCATACAAAATCTCTTTCCTATAAATACATACACTATTTGCAAGCTAAAGCATAATTTCACAAGCCCCTAAACTCTCCAAAACTCTGAACTGCATAACAAACCTCATTGTTGCACATCCTGACAAAAAACTCCAAACTCAGAAACTACTCATGCGTTTCTTGGCCTTTTGGTTCCAAAAGCTTCTAAACATCATACATAAACAATCCCAACACCTGTTATCCAACTGTAACTCCATCTTCACCAACATCTATTTTCAAAAACAGGGCATTGCATCTTGACTTCTCCAGACCATTCAAGCCATCCATAGCTCAAGCTAAGCATTGCATTATCTTCCTGAAGACTTGAGGAAGCTAACTTGACCATCACAACTCCTTGAAAGCCGCTCAAACTCCCTACACGATTTCCACTTTTGAGGCAAGTTTTCTCAACTTTGAACTCCTCATACAAGCATCATTAATGGTTAATTTGTGAATAAAAAATGTAGATATAATAGCCCTGAAGCTAACCATGTCCATAGTTTTCATTTATATTGCCTGAGCTTAGAGAATTTTAAGTTTGAATCTCAGAAAAAATTAGGTCATAATTTGGTACCATCTAAAATTCGTGTTCATCTTTGAGTGTTAGCTTAAGTTATTTACTTGTTTGGATTCATGATGAAATTTCCAGCAACTTTCATGTTTATACTTTTGAAAATGGTTGAGAAATGAGAGAGATAACAATTTCTAAAAAATCATGTTGAAGGTCTGGCACGAGGTTGAAGATGATACAAGCCTAGGAACATGTTTCAAATATATCTTTATGGTTTTGTATTAATAAAGGGATGTATAGCCACCCCAGTGGTAAGAGCGTGCGCCTATGACTATAGGGACCTGGGTTCGAGCCCCGGTGGTACCCTTTTGTTTTTTTTTCACATTTTCTGTTTCAGGATCCAGTGCAAGCAGGCCATACACGTGCATGATACACCCTCTTTATCCAGCCATCAGATCACCATGCCAATGAATCCAACACACTAGATACGCTTGTCCACCATGAGCTCCCACAAGTCAGACCCATGGAATCCAAACAGGCGTTGGGCTTAGAGCTTGAGCCTTGTTTCCTTTTGTTTGTTTTTGCTAACTCTCACCCCTATTCTTGCTCATACATACGCAGACCCACATATTTTTATTTTATTTTATTTTTTTTCTGATTTCAAACAAACGTATATATTGGGCCTAACCCTGTTTACTACTTTTTACCCCCATTTCCACTTTCTAAACCCCTTGACTTGACTTGAATATTTATATTTTATTTTATTTTCTTTTACTTTTTTTTTAATTTTATTACTATTATAATTATTTTTATTAACAAAAATCCAAAAAAAATATTTTATTTATTTATTAACATCCTAATATACTTATTTTCATTTTTTTAAGACAAAAAGACAAAAATATTCTCTTAAACAAATCAATTTTTTTTCTTAAATATAAATTAATATTTAGACTTAGGCTTATTTTCCCCTTCTAATTAAAATTGGCTTAGGACTTAGGAATTAAATTAATTTTTTTAGTTTGATTAATTAAATTAAAACCTTTTCATAAAACCCTAAAAAAATTTGTTTCTTTAATTTAAATTAATTTCATTTCTTTTAAACTTAACTTTAATTTTCTTATTTTAGTTAATTATTTTCTTTTAAGTTAATTAGGTTAAAACAAAACATTTTCTAAAAAAAAACTAAAATCCATTTTCTTTTTTCATTTACTTTCTAGCATATTTATCCATTCTTGTACATTTATTCAATATGGTTGTAATAGATAATTAGGGTTTAATTTCTTGCAATCCCCATTTGTACATTTGTATCCCCATCCCCCAAAATGATGTAATAGCATAGAATTTACATTTCCACAATTTATTGCTTTCATATAAATGCCAGTAATTAGGGTTGGTATCGCAAGATAAGATCAATCTTAGAAAACTCTAATCCAAGATAAAACAAGCATGAAATACAAAACACTTGCACACTTGCACCTCTAGGGTTAACTCCACTTGTTGCCTTAAGAAATAAATGGTCATGATATACATGTGAGACATCTTAGCAAAAACAATAAAAAATACAAGATCATAGTCCCTCGATGACGCTACGAATGTTGCCTTACAAATGATCTTAGTCCCTTAAGAAAAATGCTAAGATATCTCACAACATTGCTATCCGTGACTATACGATGACCCACGTCCGTCCTTTTACATCCAAAGATAAGGCTTTTTACCAATCAATGATAAAATAAAAATGTCAAAAGAAGAGAGAAATGAATAAAAGACTTTTGAGTAGGTATAACTTTCTTAGTTGTTTGCTCACAACCTATCTTCAAAACAAACATATTTTCAAATACACCAAACACTTTCAAAAACATGAAATATTTTCAAAAAGTCCAACACTTTGTGTACATTCTTATAGATACGAGAATCATTACATAGTTTGCCTAAACGAATGCGCTTTTCAAAAATACTCTCAAAACCCACCACAAACACATTTCAAGCAAAGCAATTTCAAAAGTTGATCTATCAAGCAACTAAGAGCCCATAGATAACTATGATGAAAATGGTGCTAACACCTTCCCTTTTCATAACTTACCCCCCGAACTCAAGAAAACATCTCAAAGGTATTTCCTGTTCTTTTCACCCTTTCCTTATTGGATTAAAGAAAAGTCGATGGCAAATCTTTCTATCCGCAACAATTGCGATCAAACGCAAAACAACCAAGTCAGTTCTCCCACCCTATTACAGAGGTATTATGTCAGATAATAAGGTGATATGTTACTTTATGGTTTTAGTTCTAATTTTACTATTATTTTTTATTAAATAGATGACATAGAATATAGAGCATATAAGCCTTACAACTTCAGCTAGCACTCATGATGAAGCTATATTGCCACCACATCCCAAAGAAAAAAATCATCCATTACGGTCTGATATGTGGAACCACTTCACTACGGTGGAAGGTAATGAGAAAAAGGCTAAATGACACTACTGTGGAGTCTTAATTAAATATAGTAACAAAACAAGTGGTTTGAGGACTCATCTAGGTAGATGTACTGCTTATGATCATGATAAAACCTAAGCCACCCAACCAAACAAAAGGATAAAAACCACTACAGAAGGGAAAGTAGTTTGTTCTCCAAGCTATTATAAATTTGATCAAGAGGAATATAGAGCACTACTTGTGAAAACATTTGTGTGTGCCAAGCTTCCATTTTGTTTTGGAGAGAATGAAGTGTTCAGAAAGCTATTAATCACCTTGCAGCTTCAGTTTTATATGCCATTACGGATTACACTGAGGCGTGATATTTGGACGCTCTACCTTGAAGAAAAAGGAGAAATTGAAAAAATTCTTGCCAAATTGTGGAAGAGTTTGTTTGACCACAAACACTTGGACTTTAACTCAAAACTTAAGTTACATGAGTTTGACAGTGCATTTTGTGGACAGTGAGTGGAAGATGCATAAAAAATCATCAACTTTTGTCAAATCACGGGAAACTCGGGCACTTGATTGGAAAATATATTGACGATTACTTAAGAAGTTGGGGTTGAGTCAAATCTTAACCATAAAGGTTGAAAATGCCTCGGAAAATAGTATTATGATTAAGTATCTCAACATAAGGATGGGTTCCTGGAGTAATCTTGTTTTGAATAGAGAATTTTTCCACATGCGTTGTTGCATGCATATCTTGAATTAAATCGTAAAATCGGGATTGAAAGTGGATAAAAGTTGCATAAAAAAATCCGCCATGCGGTTAAATATGCCAAATATTCTCCAAGTAGACTAGCCAAATTTATGGAATGTGCATTGCAAGAAAAAGTTACATACAAAGGTGTTGTTGTCCTTGATGTTGAAACCCGATGGAATTCAACTTATTTAATGTTGAAGGTTGCCTTACAGTATCAAAAAGCTTTTGACTTTCTCTATGCACGAGATAAGACATTTCGCAAAGAAATGGACACGACAAACTAGGAAGTTAAGAAAGAGGATTGTACATATGTTGCATTAGTGCTTACCTTGCTTGAGATGCTTTATAAATCTACAAATTGTTTGTCTAGATCAACATATATCACTAGTACTTCATATATGGCAGAGGTACTCACCATTGGAAAAGGGATCAATAAGCATTTAAAGAGTAATAATGAACACATAAAAACACGACGAATAAGATGAAAGGTAAATTTAACAAGTATTGGGGAAATCCTGACACAATAAACATCTTACTATTGAATACTTTTGTTCTTAATGCTGAAGGATGAGAAAACAATTAGAAGGGGGGGGGGGTTGAATAAGTTTCTCTTTTTCTTTTTCTTAAAGGCTCAACAATAATGGAAAGGCAAGGTTATTTTTATCCTGGTTCGTTTGAACTCAAACTACTCCAGTCCACCCGCCAAGGTGATTTCGCCTTTCTCAACAAGGACTAATTCACTATAATCAACTGATTACAATCACACAACAACTGTTTTGACTAATAATGCACAAGTAATCTTACAAGTGACTCACACTACTAAGACTTAAACTAGTCCTAGTCTACTTGAGAAATCTGACCAAACTTGGTCTCTCAAGGAACAATTACTAGAGTTAAATCTTTACAGATAGTGAAACAAAGTTTGCTTCTAAGAAAGCTATATCACAACTGTGGTTTTTCGCTAAGAATAGTATTGCACAAAGTGTATGAAAAAATGATTTGTGAGCCCAGAATATTCACGTAGTTCTTGCTTCTTTTGAAATTAATTAGTTGTTGGCTTGAAATTAATGTTCTTCTATATATAGTAAGAACAAAATGACCGTTGCTGCCTTCAGAAGTGGAGAGTCCCAGATGGCTCGACGACAGGGGTGGTAACTGGAATAGGAACTGGGATAGTAGCTGATGTACTAGAAGATGGAATGACAACAGGTTTGTGGACAGTCGGAGGGGAGATCTCGGGAGAAAAGAGTCTTCCACTTCTGGTGACCTTGCTGGCCCCGACAATATTGCTGACATCAACATCAGCTTCCTCACTCTTTAAGTCTTTTTTAACTCCATGGTAATATACATCAACACCATAGTGCCAAGGGACAACCTTATCCGAAGTGTATGGTATAGGACCAGGGACAATAATCATTAACAGAGCAATTCTCGGGACGGGTGTAATCCTAACATGTTTTCTTGAGGAAACCTTAGAAGGATTGGCGGAAATGGTTATGATGGCAACATCTTTAATTGGAACTAACAGAATCATAGAATTTTCGAATAGGATCTCTTTATTATCCATCAGGCGTTGAACACCTGATTTCAATAAGTGGCAACCAGTAGGCAGAATTGAGCACATGTGGCAACCTTTACCACAACCCGGAAATAAACCGACCAATAGCAAATTCTTTTTTACTGTCATCAAAGGAGTAGCAATTTCTTCCACAAAGGTCACAAATAAATCATCGCTTACAACATTTATTCCATGATCATGTTTGGGCATAGGGGCAGTTATGACGTTGGGCTTCTCCGGGGCGTCGAACTCAATCTCTTTGGCTTCGATCAAGTCTTGCACTTTGTTTTTCAAGGCCCAACAGTTATTTGTATCATGACCTTGACTTTCGGAGTGATAGGCACATCGGCCATTCGGGTTATAGTGCGGAGATGTGGTGTTGGGGTTCTTCGGGGCTTCCCTTAGAGTTGCAAGGTTGGTCTTCAATAATTGTGGTAGAATTTGAGTCAGAGTCATATTGAGCCGAGTGAACTGCCTCTGTGGTCTTTCCACCCTTTGTTGATTTTTGCATTGTGGAGCAACTGCGGGTCTTGATATCACTACCGCATTTACTGCTTGACGGTGTTCAGGTCTGCTTTGGCCCCTTGGGCCGTAGATTGCACTAGATTCTTTCTTACCGGTGAAAGGCTTTTTTACTGCACTTGACAAAGTGTCCTTCTGTATCTTACCACTTCGGATACCAGCTTCTACTCTCTCTCTCCAATCAAGATCAACTCAGTAAACCCAGATGACAAACTGTCGATCAGATGATTGAAAAATGGGCCAGATAGCGTCCCCAGAAACATGTCAACTAACTCCCTATCAGAGAAAGGGGGTTGGACTCTTCCAGCCAAGTCTCTCCATTTTTGAGCATAGTCCTTAAAACCTTCACTTGCACCCATAGACATACCCTGAAGCTGAGTACGAGTGGGAGCAAGGTCGGTGTTATACTGATACTGCCTATAGAAAGCAACAACAAGGTCTTCCAAGTTTAGGACGTTGGCTCCTTCCAACTGAGAAAACCATTCAAGCTGAGTCCCTGACAGACTATCTTGAAAGAAATGCACCCACAAATTTCTATCAGCAATGTGAGGTTGGATTTTTCTGACGTACGAGCGGAGATGGAGTTTTGGACAGGATACTCCATCGTATTTAGCAAAAATCGGAGCTTTGAACTTATGAGGGATCACCACTCCCGATACCAATCCCACTTCTCCAAAATCCAAACCAGGGATCTTCTGAATCTCCATAGAACTCATACGGTCTTCTAGTTTCTTGTACCTATCCTCAGCAGGAGGATATTTCTCATCATCATAATATGTATCATCATCAGAAACTGCTGGACTAGGGTCCTTTGTCCTTTCTTGATTTTCCCCATCTTTGGATGAGGAGGTCAGATCAGTTGATTGTCTTATCCTTTCTCCGAATCTTCTACCCATGTTCAGAATACCAACCTTCTTTTTCTTCTTCTTCTCTTTCAAAATCAGGGTCTTCAAATCCTCTTGCCCTTTAGCCATACTTAAGAACATCGGTTGGAATTGGGTGTTTTGTGCCTGAAGATCTTTGATGGCTTGATAAGAAGACATTTCTGCTGAAATAAACAGCGAAGAAGATGAGAAACCTGTAATGGTACCTGTAATGGTGTGCATGATAATGGGATGCGCATGTAATGATTTCAAAGACTTTGGGAGATTTAAATTTGCAAACAAAAATAAACAAACTTTATTAGATTAACTTGTAAAAGGTTCAACCAATGCCTTTGAGGCGTTACAAAGAAGTAAATGGAAAACAAATCTAAACTAGAAAAATAAAAAATCAAAAGTCCCATGGACGCTTCCTCTTTGTGCTGACGTAGTCATTGTCACTCTTTCTTCCTCGAGCTGCCTGGTGAGCTTCAAAATCTCCCTTTCTTGTTCATGGTACTTCTCCCGGTAAGTATCCCTTTCCTCTTTCAGCTGGATCCAAGACCTCTGCAACGCCCCAGGATCAGTGGGCATGTAAGGATAGAGGACCGTGTAAGGAACACCTTCTTCGTTGGTGGGCTCCATAATCACTGGAATTACGGCTTCATAAGGCATCCCAAGCTTCTGGGCACGAGCTCGGACCCATTGGAGGTAAGGCTTCATAGGAAGGGAAGTCCTTGGTCCTAACTCTTGGGGGTCAGATCTGTTCACCATGCCCCAAGCTCGTATAAACCTCCGACGATGCTCGTCTACTTCCTCCTTGTAGTTAAATGCAATATCCTCAAGAAGTAGCTATTGGGGACCATCTCTTCGAGCACGACCAAATTGTCGCAAAGCTAGAAAAGGATTGTAAGTTATACCCCCTCTGATTCCAAGCAATGGGACATTAGGATATCCCCCACAACGGTCAATAACATCAGTGTCTTCCATGGCCCGGGTAAACCAAAGAATGTCTGTATGGGCGAGTGACATTATTCTGTAAGACCAACCCAAACCTTCTTCATTCTTCAGCACAGACTTAGGGAGGTGCGAAATAAACCACCTCAACAGCAACGACATGCAACACATAATATTCCCTCTTCTTCGCACAGTACGAGTGTAGAGGGCATGCAAGATATCACCCAATAGAGTAAGCACATGATTGCGAGAAAGGAAAATCTTGACCGCATTCACATCTATAAAGGAATATGGATTCGGGAAGAGGACCAACCCATAAATAAGGAGAGCCAAGATATCTTCAAAAGCCTGAAAATCCAAATTATCCCAGAATAGCTGAGTCTGGTCTATCAAAAACTTGGCTAAGAAACCTTCGACACCGCTTCGTGTTTCCCAATTGGATACTACATCAGCCCGTTTCAGATGCAGAGCCGAGGCAATGTCTTCTGGTCTAGGAGTCTCTTCCATACCTGTGAAGGGCACCTTTTCAAGAATGGATATGCCCAATAAGAGAGAGAACTCTTCCAAAGTGGGAACCAGCTGATAATCTGGAAAGGTAAAGTAATGATGCACAGGATCGAAGAACTGGAAAAGTACACTCATCACCTGCTCATCAAGCTTTGAGGTGACCAGGCTAAGAAGCTGACCATGTCTCTTAATGAACATAGAAGTCTCAGAAACTCTTGAGGCTAACTCTTTGAGTTGAGCAGGTATTTGCATAAAGTTAACTCGGATGGTATTTCTGCGCACGGAAGCCAGAATCTGCAAAACAGAACAAAGATAAATTCTCTCGGTCTTTGAAATGGTTAGTATAATGAAGTATGAATGCAATGATATGATGCATGATGTCATGATAAAAAAACAACAGGTATAACAGATAACAGGCATGGAAAAGGCAAACAAGTCACACAAAAGCCCTTAAGTTTAAGGCTTGCATGAGGTCAAAGGTATGACCCTCTTGATGTTTATTTGGTTTCTACCTGTCCTAGAAAAAGTAACCGGGTTCTAGAGGTTCTCAATATCACTGACCATCCTCCATCGGTCATGGTTTCAGCTCACACAATCTTTTCTTGCAGCCGGAACTATCTCGAGAGTATGGTTTCAATGAGTGTAGCATCGAGTATCAACCAGTTCTCAGCTTTACACCGAGGCCAACTATCTCACTACTTTCTAATGGCCAAGTTGGTTGATTAAGGGTTCTAAGGTCAGTTGATGCTTAACGACACACGTAGCGGCCCCGTATTCTCCTCGTTTCTCCATAAGGGATACCAGTACCATCAAATGTGCCACATCAACGTCGCTAATGCTTCAAACGTATTGGTCTATGCTTTACAGTTCCCTCACGGTTTATTGCTACTTACCTAAAAGGTGTCCCCAGATCCGGGTTAGGATCTATAGTAACTCCCAAACAAAAACCCTTAAAAGTAAAGCAACCAAAACAAACAAGAGAAGCAAATATGATGAACTAGATCCTAAGGTATACCCCACTTATTAATTTCCCCAACAGAGTCTCCAGTTCTGTGATACGGTGGCAGAACTGACTGTTTTGGAAATGCTGGTTTGCGTTTTGCATTTTTTATTCGCAAAATGTCGCGGTAAGCAAGAGTTGCCACCGACTTTTATTTTATCCAACCGGAAAGTAAAAAAGCACAGATAAAAAATCCTTTTTTGAGATTTTGAGTACAAGGGGTAGATTATAGAAAGGGAAGGTGTTATTACCCTTTCTATCCATGGTTTTCCATGGGCTCTTAGGTACTTGCTCATCTTTTTAAAATTTCTTGTGTGTTTGTTTTGAAAAGTTTTGTTTTACTTCGTTTTAACCCTTGTTTCTGTCCTCAAGAGTGTTACGAAGTTGTTTTTGAAAATTTTGTTTGAAAAAAAGTGTTTGGTGTGAAAAAGTTTGATTTGAGCAAGTACCTAACAGTTATCTACCTACTCGAAAAAAAGATTTTTTCTATTCTTGTTTCCTTTAGACAATGCTATCCTACTATTGAGAAATAGGTAGCACCGTCGTTGGAATTGTAAGGGTCAATTCGTAAGGGACGTACGATCACTAAAGCAATGTTAGGACGTCTTAGTAATAACCCTAGAGTCTTAAGATCATATTCGAGGCAACATTTCCGAGGTAACATTTCCGAACGGGACTTTTGATCTTTGTTTAAACAGGAGGGCAGCCACTAAAACACCCTATACTTAATGACCATTTACCGAAGGCAACCGAAGTGAGAGTATACCCTAGGAGTGCGCATGTGCGAGTGATTTGATTTCAGTTATTATCTTTGCACATTAGGGTTTTCTATCCGTTTTATATTATCAAGCAATCTTGTCATACAATCCTATTAACATACATCTAAACAGTTCATATCTGCGAGAATTAAAATGCGAGAAAATAAAACTACGCTATTACAAGGCTTCGGGGGTAGGGATTAATTACATAGCCAAAAAACCCGTAAAAACGATAAATAAAGAAAATCCTAGTTTAAACTATTACATACCGTAGACAGTTACATCAATATTGCAAAAATGATAAACGCGCGCGATGAATCGAAAACGAGAGATTTAGGATTTTGACCCCAACTACCTAATTATAATTTAAAAGAGAAATCATTTTTTGTGGTTTTTGTGCTATTTTGAGAGAATAAAGTTTAATTGAATAAATAAAAAAACCTAATTACTAATTAATTTAAATTAAAAAAAAAATTAAATTAACCTATTTTTATATTTTTTATTTTGAGAAAGAAATAAAATTAAATCAAGAGTTAACCCTAATTTTTCTAATTGATTTTATTTATATATAAAAAGTTAGAATTACCCTAAATTAAATTTAAACTAATATTAAATTAAATTTGATAAAATAAAAAAAACCTAATTCTAAATTTAGTGATACTTGATTTTATGATTTTTTGTGAAAAAAGAAATTAATTGTGTTAGAAAATAATTAAACTAATTAAATAAATAAATGAAATAAATAGAAAAGAAAAAAGAATGGGTCTGGTGTTGTTTTAGCAAAAGGGGGGTATGATTTGCAATTCTGGGCCCAACAACCTCCTGGCCCCATTGACTTTGTCCAATCCCCGGCACATGCTTGACTGGGGCGCATGGTGGACCCTCATGGGAAGGCCTTAGATCTGAAGCCTTGGTGGTTTGGATGATCAGATCTGGAGAGTGCATGATGGATCCTGGAGTGTGAGATGCACTGCATTACCCTGAAAATATTGAGAAAATAAAATGCACACGCCTGGGATCGAACCCATGAACTGTGCATCAAAGACCAACAACCTTACCATCTGCACCAGCTTGTTTAGTTGTAATAATAACAAAGAAAATAAAATATAATACAAATAACATGCCACGCTTCCCAAAACGCGCGCAGATTCAGACAAGCCACTCACATACTGCCACGCCATCATCTTCCTCGTGGCTTCCGTCGTTTTAGATAAAAGGCTTTTACCTACAGACACCAGGTGTAGGTATAACCCTTGTTCATTCCAAAATCCTGTACATGTATGATAAATGCAAACCAATGGTACCAATCAACTTGTTGCAAGCCCACGAGCATCATGGTAACATTATCCATGCCTATTTGTCCCTGTACAAGAAACCCCTAAAAACAAAGAAAGAACCCTAGCCATGGCATTTTCATGTTCAGTCAGTAAAAATGCAATTGGATATAACCAATAGCTTGCAAACAACTCAAGGATTATGAATATATCAATTAATCATGCTAAATATGCCAGAATCAATGTAATCGATTTCAAGAAAAAAGCCAAACCGTGTGACTCTTACAAGGCGTTTCAAGGCATGGGGAAGCTTGCTAGCGATTGAAATATGATTCTAGGATGTCCAGCAAACAATTGGTATGATCAGAATGGCTTGAGATGGCCTGAAACTTGGAAATCAGTTTGCACTTTTTTCTTGAATTTTTGCAATTTGTTCTTTGTCTTTGCACGCCTCTAGCCTCTTGTTTTGGGTCTGCACTTGTTCCTTATGTATAGTATAGTGCATTAGGGTTACAATTTTGTATCAAATCTTCTCCAATTATGATTAGTGATTCATGATTTGATCCTTGTGCAAAATCTTTCCAAAACAAGCAAACTCTATCTTTTTCTGTCCATTTTGCACCTTGCACGATTTGATCTTGTTTCCAGCTGTGTAATGGACCTAATCATGCACAAAATCTCAAGATTTAATTAGTTTTTGATATTTTCATTATTTTATATTGATTTTATTTGATTTAAATGAAATAAAATCAAAATAAATAACAAAAATAAAAGAATGACAAGTGGAAGGGAGCATGGGTCGTGGGTCACATTACAAACTCAGTGCAAGCATAAAAAGTTGGGCCCATTTGACAAAAAATGCAATTTTTGACACATTTGACTTTTGGCAATTTTGCAAAAAGGGTCACCTTGGCCAATGCATAACTCTTTCAATTTTGACCCTAGAGAGGTGTTCTTGGACTTTTTAGAAATCTTAAGATGTCCTCTAAGCAACCCTTTTGGTCTCATCTCAATTGAGTCTTCCATGTTCATGTATTAAGCTTTGACCCAAAAGGTGTTTTTGTTGACTTTTCAAAATGACCTATAATGTCCAAATTCATATCTTCTTGTGAGTGCATATTTTGAACTTGGGAGCTGAAGATGAATTGTAGGGAATTAAATCCTCTTCAAAATGAGCTTTGGATGGGTCATTTTTGATAAAGTATGAGAAAGTTATTCTTGGTCAAATTTGAGTTAACTTTTTCTACAAAACCCTAATTTAGCAACTTTTGGGTTTTGATGAATTGTGAGCAATCCTTGAGGAATCATGATAAAACCTTGATCAAATGATGAATAATACTTCAAAATGAGAATGTTGACCAAAAATCTTGAAGTTTGACTGTATGTGGGCCACATTTGACTTTTGCTCTAACACAGTCGATTTTCAGGCCTTTAAGCAATTGACTGAGCAAACTTCCTCTGCAAGGCTTGAAACTTGACATTGATGATATTGAGAACATATTAGGATAATGGTGAGCATTTGGGATCCTTTGGACTCAAGCATCTTGATGCAAATTGAAACCCTAATTTGAGGTAGACTGCCTTAGGAGAGAGTTTGTCTGATCAACCCTTGGACTTCCTTGAGTAATTTGAGGACCTCACTTGAAATGTATTGAGAAATATGGGAGGGAAATTTTTTGGGTACAACAGCTGCCCCTATTCAATCTTCTTAAACCTGAAGATTTAGATTGGTTGTCTGCCTTTCGTAATCTGAAGGTGGAAGATGATTGAACACTAGAGTGCCCAAAAATTTGCACTCGTCTGAGATGGTGCTGAACTGTGTAGGTAGTATCAGGAATGGGCTTACTGATGCAATTTGGAGGAGATGAATGAAGGTCACCGAAGATGGGCTTAAAGATGCCATCCGGAAGATATGACGGAGAATCGTCGGAGATAGGCTTAAATATGCCATCTAGATGATGTTGATTTCCTGAGATATTCCTTTGATGAGAATTCCTGTTCCTATCATTGAGGAGGAATCTGCTGAGGAATGTTGGTCTCTGTCTTGGGAGAAATAGAATTTTAGGAGCTTCAGTTGTCCGTTACTCTACTGGGGAATCATCTATTAGTTGAGGAGGTGACAATGAACTGCTATCTGGTCGTGCTCCAGGCCTTACAGTGATTTGCTGAGGAAAATAAGACTGACTGCTATCTGGTCGTGCTCCAGGTTTTACAGTGACTTACTGGGGAGATGAGATTAAACTTGCTATCAGGTCGTCCTCCAGGCTTTGCAATTTCTCAATTCTTTTCTGGTCGTGCTCCAGGCTTTAGAAGGAATTAGGTGGTTATCCGGTCGCATTCAGATTTCAACTTCAATTTAAGGCATACTAATATCCGGTCAATTTCCGGGCTTCATAGTAATTGGCCGAGTAAACTACTATTTTGGTCAAATTCTAAGCTTCGCAGTACCTTATACCGTTATCTGGTTGTGTCTCAGGCTTTAGTGTCCTTTACCGCTATCTGGTCGTGCTCCAGTCTTCACAGCGTCTTATACCATTATTTGATCGTGCGCCAGGCTTCATGATATCTTATACCTATTATCTGGTCGATTCCAGGCTTCATGGTAACTTGCTGGGGGGATTAAGCTGTTTTCTGGTCGATTTCTGGGCTTCAAAGCTTGTATTTAAGATATACCACTATCTGGTCGATTCCAGGCTTCGTAGTATTATGGAGAAATTAAGATATTATCTGGTCGATTTCCGGGCTTCATAGCTTGAACTGGAATAGAAATCTTAGTATCGATTTGACTGAACTAGAGAAAAATTGTCAGAACTTGATTTCATCTTTCCCTAAAAGGTAAAGAGTTAGTCGTGTGTAATGTCATGATGTATGAAATGTATTGAGTAATGATGTTCTCAAAATAAATGAGATTGTGCTGTATGATGCATATGCGTATGCCACAAGGAGAATAAATCCTGGACTGCTATTGGAGAGTACAAGGAGTTGAGTTCTTCGTTCTCGCTGGGGATAGTGATCCAATATGATTAGCTGGAGACTTGCATCCGTTCTGCTCGAGAATAATCCGCCGGGAGAGACTCTGTTTGAGATCAATCCTGTGGGAGAACGATTTTGTGGGGGAGAGAGATACTCTGCTGGAAAATATGTTGATTTGGAGAAATAAACTCCGCTGCTGGTGATAGATAAACTCTGCTTGGGGAGAATTTTAACGAGTCATTTGTGATTATGAACCTTGGCTGGGTAGAGCTAACACCATTGTCTTTGGATACTCCCTACTCTGTGGGGAATATATGTACCTTTAGTCATATTCTCAAGCTGGCTCTATCCCTGTACTTGGTGGGTAGAGTAACTGTAACGTTTGGACACTTCTTGTTTTCCCCTGTCCCTGGAATTACGAGTAATTGTCTTTTGTTTCTTATGTAAATATTTATGAGCGACAATTATTTTAAAATGCATATATCAAAAATGAATCATTGGACGTTCTTGCAAGACAAAAAAAAAGAAAAACAATTTGGAATTTCTTGTGGAAACGAATTGTATTAATTTTTGAAGTTGGCCTGTAATAGGCGTTTTAGACAAAGAGGCTGACGTCCTAGTTAGAGAACGCCGCCGAGGGAACAAAAATTGTACAATTTGTGTAATAGAAAGAAAAACAGCTATGTGAAACAATCCCATCGGGTTACAACTCTGCTATTGCCTTTATATCCTCGAGCGTCTCATCACTTTTCTACTTGGTTGAAGGTAGATCAGATTGATTAGCGCCCTCCGATCTTGATAGTCGATACCGAAGTCTGGTTGCAAGATGATCCAATGAGACATGGTGTTACGCTTCAATCCCTAATTTTTTCCTGAACCGCCCTTTCGGGTTTTCAGTCCACCAGGATACCCTTTTTTTGCCCAAGCCGCCTTTTCAGGTTTTCGACTTGCCGGGTATACAGTTTTTTTCATTTTCATCCCTTACTTTTGCCCGAACCCTTTTGGTTCCGCGGGAAGCCCTTATTTTTTCCTAGGCCAGTCAACCTAGCGGGTCTTTGATTTGCGTAGTATTTTTTCACTATGTCTGCATTGACGGGGTGAGGAAGGTCGTCACCATCCATGGTGGTTAGAATCATAGCTCCTCCCGAGAAAATGTTCTTAACCACAAATGGCCCTTTGTATGTGGGGGTCCATTTTCCCCTGGGATCACCTTGCAGCAGTATGATGCGTTTGATCACCAAATCCCTGACTTGATATTCTTGAGGTCTGACTTTCTTGTTAAAAGCCTTGATCATTCGCTTTTGGTACGTCTGACCATGACATATAGCAGTAAGTCTCTTCTCGTCGATTAGGTTCAGCTGGTTAAGTCGGGTCTGGATCCAATCATCTTCGCTCAAACCTACATCCTTCATAATCCGGAGAGAGGGTATCTGGACTTCAATGGGTAGGACTGCCTCCATGCCATATACCAGAGAGTAGGGTGTTTCCCCTGTCGATGTCCTTGCCGAGGTACGGTACCCATGAAGAGAAAATGGTAACATCTCGTGCCAGTCTTTCTAGGTCACCGTCATCTTCTGCACAATCTTCTTGATGTTCTTGTTAGCTGCTTCAACAACCCCATTCATCTTTGACTAGTAGGGAGAAGAGTTATGATGCTGTAGCTTGAACTGTTTGCAGAGCTCGGTGATCATCGTATTGTTGAGATTTGTACCATTGTCAGTAATGATTCTCTCCGATACACCATATCGACAGATCAAGTTGTGTCGGATGAACTGTGCCACAATGTTCTTGGTTACTGTAGCAAAGGAAGCTGCCTCAACCCAGTTTGTAAAGTAATCAATAGCTACCAGAATGAAACAATGCCCGTTGCACACAGTAGGTCTGATCTCGCCGATCATGTCAATGCCCCATATTGCAAAGGGTCAAGGAGCTGTCAAAACATTCAGAGGAACTGGAGGTACATGCACCTTATCAGCATAGACTTGGCACTTATGACAGGTTCGAGAATGCTGATAACAATCGACTTCCGTAGTGGACCAATAATATCTTTCCCGTAGGATATTCTTTGCCATAGTATGTCCGCTGGAATGATTTCCGAAGGTACCTTCATGTAACTCTGCCATGATCCTTTCTGCCTCGCTTTTGTCCATACATCGCAGTAAGGTTGAATCATGGTTACGCTTATAGAGGATCCCATTACTGATGAAGAATTTCGCAGTGAACCTTCTCAGAAACTTCTTATCATTAACAGATGCACCCTCGGGGTATTCTTGAGCTTCAAGATACCTCTTTACCTCATGAAACCATGGTTTATCTGCTACCTGTTCGGTCTCGATGTCACATCAATGTGCGGGTCCGTCCAACCTCTCAATGGTAATCTGGGGAGCTTTATTGTCCCACCTGACTTTGAACATAGAAGACATGGTAGCTAGCGCGTCCGCTAACTGATTCTCCTCTCTTGGGAAGTGTTCAAAGGTTATCTCCTCAAAATGTGGGAGCAATGTCAGTACATATTCTTTGTAAGGAATAAGATTTGGGTGTTTCGTATCCCACTCGCCTTTGATCTGACTGATCACTAGAGCAGAATCTCCGAATACACTTAAGAACTTAATCCTCAGGTCAATAGCAGCTCGAAGACCCAGGATACATGCTTCATACTCTGCCATATTATTGGTGCAGTTAAAACATAACCGGGAGGTGAATGGAGTATGACAACCCTCAGGAGATATAATTACAGCACTGATGCCATTATCCAATGCATTTGAGGCTCCATCAAAATACATAGACCATCGGGATCCTTCCTCAGGTCCTTCATCTGGTCCAGGTTCTTCACAGTTGGTCACCAACATGATGTTCTCATCCGGGAACTCGAAATTCATGGATCGGTAGTCCTCCACAGCCTGATGCGCCAAATGATCCACCAATACACCCCCCTTGATTGCTTTTTGGGTTGTGTATTGGATGTCATACTCAGTTAGGATCATCGGTCATCTCGCTATTCTTTCGGACAAGGCAGGCTTTTCGAAGATATACTTGATTGGATCCATCTTTGATATTAATAAGGTGGTGTGAGTAAGCATATACTGTCTCAGCTGGTGAGCAGCCCATGCCAAAGTGCAGCAAGTTTTCTCGAGCAACGAGTATCAGGTCTCGCAGTTGGTAAACTTTTTGCTAAGGTAGTAAATAACGTGCTCTTTTCGTCCAGACTCGTCATGCTGCCCAAGCACACACCCCATTGAATTATCCAGTACTGTCAAGTATAAGATCAAAGGTCTTCCTTCAATTGGAGGCATCAAAATAGGTGGCTCTTGGAGGTATTCCTTGATCCTTTTGAAAGCGGTCTGACATTCATCATTCCATTTTACCACTTGATCTTTCTTCAACAGCTTGAAGATTGGCTCACAAGTAGCAATCAGATGTGAAATGAATAGGGCGATGTAGTTCAGACGTCCCAAAAAGCCTCTAACTTCCTTTTCTATGCGGGGAGCCGGCATCTCCTGTATGGATTTTACCTTGGCAGGGTCCACCTGAATACCCTTATCACTGATGACGAAACCCAGCAGCTTACCAGACCTTACCCCGAAGGTGCACTTGTTCGGGTTCAACCTTAGCTTGTACGTCTTCAACCTGTCAAACAATTTCTGGAGATGGTCAAGGTGTTCTTCCTCATTCTGGGACCTTGTGATCATGGCATCAACATAAACCTCAATCTTATGGTGCTTCATGTCGTGGAACAAAGCGACCATGGCGCGCTGATACGTTTCCCCAACATTCTTCAACCCGAAAGGAATTACCTTGTAACAGAAGGTGCCCCACTGTGTAACGAAGGTTGTCTTCTCCATGTCCTCGGGAGCCATCTTGATCTGATTGTAGCCAGAAAAACCATCCATGAAGGAGAAGATCTTATGTTGCACGGTGTTGTCGACCAGAACGTCGATGTGAGGAAGTGGGAAATCATCCTTGGGGCTTGCCCTGTTAAGATCTCTATAATCCACACACATCCGTACCTTACCATCCTTCTTAGGCACCGGAACAACGTTGGCAACCCACTGCGGATAAGAAGTGACAGCTAGAAATCCCGCGTCGAATTGTTTCATGACCTCAGTTTTGATTTTCTCAGACATCTCAGGGCGCATATGGAGAACCTTCTGCTTTACCGGAGGACAGTCTTCTTTAGTTGGCAAGCGATGAACCACAATATCAGTGTCCAAACCAGGCATGTCTTCATAAGACCAAGCGAAGATATCAACATAGTCACGTAGCATTTGTATCAACCATTGTTTGACACTGGGCTCCAAATTCGCACCTATCTTGACCTCTTTCCTGTCTTCCTCTGTACCCAAATTCACTGATTCAACTGGCTCTTCATGAGGCTGTATGGCGCTTTCTTCCTGTAGTAACAGTTTAACAATTTCTCCGGGCACCTCACAATCATCCTCACCTTCGTCCTCGGCTTGGTTGATCAGATTTTCGAAGTCATAACTGGCAGTATTAGAGTTTTTATCAATGGGATCCAGAGTGGATATGGATCTGCATTATGATACGTGAGTGTGTGTAAGAGAATAACTGTTTTTGATAAAGCGAGAGACAGAAAAAGAAAAACAAGGAGCGCAAAATTTTTAATGCAAGAAACGTCCAATGTTTTATTAATGATATATGAAATGACAAATAAAAAGCCCTCACAAGCAAATCCAGGGTGCCTCGGGCAAGGCAATGGGCCGTAAAGTTTTGAACTGTCTATTACAACTCTTAAAACAAAAGTCAATTATTGTGGAATAAAAGAAACATGTATGAAGTCCTTCGCCGTCCAATTGCTTAGTCCGCCATTGGTTGTAGGGTAGATCCAGCTGTCGATATCTGAATCTTCTTCACCATCTTCAATTGCATTAACTCCCTGATTGCTGATGTGCATAGGAGGTCTTCCAATCAGTGCGTGCCAAACAGCCCTTTGAGCCCCTGTAGTAAAGCCCAAACCAAATTTGTTAGTTTTGTGCGTGAAATTAGGGAGCTGACCCCAATTTGTACACCCACCTTCTTTGATTACAGCCCTGGCATCCTTGAGAGAAGCCATCTTCATTAGAGGTTTGTTGGTAGCAACTTCAGTTGACGCCAAGGTATGGGGGACCTCTTCAAAGTTCTGCCAAGGGGTTTCGATGAATTCCCCATCCATCTCCATGTAACGGAAATAATTGAGATGACTCACCATATACTCCTCTTCACCTCGTACCGTGACAATCTTCCCTTTCACCGGATATTTCAGCATTTGATGGAGCGTTGAAGTCACTTCCCCAGCCTTATGAATCCAAGGACGACCCAACAAGCAAGAATATGATGGTCTTATATCCATCACATAAAAGGTGGATGCAAAAGTCTGAGAGCCAAATTTAACAGGGATGTCCACCTCCCCGTGCACCATTCTCTTTGACCCGTCGAAAGCCCTGACCATAATATTGCTCGGTTTTAGAATCAAACCTTCACAGTCCAGACGATCTAATGCTTTCTTTGGCAGAACATTCAATGAGGATCCGGTATCCACCAGTACATGGGCCATAGTAGTTCCCCTGCACTCGATCGAGACATGCAGAGCGTCATTATGATTTCTTCCTTTAGCAGTCAGATATGCATCTGAGATACCCAGCCCATTGTCGGAAGTCAGGCTAGCTACACAATCTTTGAATTGATCGGCTGAAGTTTCCTGCGGCATATGCGCAGTTTTGAGGAATGCAATTAAAGCCTTTGCATGGGCTTCAGAAAACAACAACAAGGACAACATGGAGATTTTTGACGGGGTCTGCTCCAACTGCTCGACTATGTTGTAATCGCTCTTCTTGATAATCTTCGGAATTTCTTCTATCTCTTGCTTCGAGGTTTCTACAATGATCTTCTTAGGTGCCTCTGTCCGGGCAGGCTCACCTGTGATTTCTTTGCCCCGAGTCCCAGATGGCTCGACGACAGGGGTGGTAACTGGAATAGGAACTGGGATATTAGCTGATGTACTAGCAGATGGAATGACAACAGGTTTGTGGACAGTCGGAGGGGAGATCTCGGGAGAAAAAAGTCTTCCACTTCTGGTGACCTTGCTGGCCCCGACAATATTGCTGACATCAACATCAGCTTCCTCACTCTTTAATTCTTGTTTAACTCCATGGTAATATACATCAGCACCATAGTGCCAAGGGACAACCTTATCCGAAGTGTATGGGATAGGACCAGGGACAGTAATCATTAATGGAGCAATTCTCGGGACGGGTTTAATCCTAACAGGTTTTCTTGAGGAAACCTTGGAAGGCTTGGAGGAAATGGTTATTGTGATACGGTGGGAGAACTGACTTGAGGTTTTGCGTTTGTGTTCGCAAATGTTTTGGTTTAGCAAGAGTCGCCACCGAATTTTATTTTATCCAAAAGGAAAGGTCAAAAAGAACAGGAAAGACCTTTGAGATGTTTTCTTGAGTTCGGGGGGTAGATTATGAAAAGGGAAGGTGCTAGCACCCTTTTAATCCATGGTTTTCCATGGGCTCTTAGTTACTTGCTTAGATCACTTGCTTTACTTTTCCAATTGTTTGAAATGGTGCTTTGTGTGGTTTTGAAAGTATTTTGAAAAGAGGCCATCGTTTTGGAAATCTTTGTAATGATTCTTGTTTGCAAGAATGTATACAGATATGTTTGTCTTTTGAAAAATGTTTCAATGTTTTGAAAGTTGTTTGGAAATGTTTTGAAATTGTATGTGTTTTTGAAAATAAGCAAGAATGGTTTTGCAAATTGATCAAGTAACTAGAAGCGTCTACCTACTCAAAAGTCTTTCCTACACATTTTTAACCCTTTGACATTGTTGTTTTACCATTGTATTTGGTAAACAACCCTATCTTTGGATGTTAAACGGGAAGGGCGTGGGTCATCGTATGACCATGATAGCAATGGTGCCTAGTATCTTAGCAAGTTTTAGGGACTAAGATCATTTGTTTAGACAACCTTTTGATAGCGTCATCGAGGGACTATGATCTTTTTTGTTTTGATTGATTTTTGTTTTGCCAAGATACCTAGCATGCATACCATGGCCATTTTAAGGCAACAAAGTGGATGAAACCCTAGTGGTGCTTGTGTGCAATGTGTTGTCATTTTTCATGCCTTTTTGTCTTGTATTAAGTCATGCTATTTGTTTGATTTTTGGTCTTTGCATACAAAACCCTAGTTTACTATCATGGTATATGAAAGCAATAAAATGCGTAAAAGTAAATCTAGACTATTACAACAATATTATAGGAAGGGGGATACAAGTTTTGAATAGGGGGATATTGCTCAAAATAAAACTCTAAAATTATTACAACCAAATTGAATTTATTGTACAAATAAATAAATAAGCAAGTATTTAAATATGCAATAAAATGTAAATATGCAAAAGATGTTTTTGTATTAATCTTATTGTGATCGGTGGGAATGAAAACTGACTGTTTTGGAATGCTGGTTCGCGTTTGCGTTTGTTTTTGCAAAATGTCGCGGTAAGCAAGAGTCGCCACCGTCTTTTATTTTATCCAACAAGGAAAGGACAAAAGCACAGAAAAATTCCTTTTTGAGATATTTCTCGGGTTCGAGAGGTAGATTGTAGAAAGGGAAGGTGTTAGCACCCTTTCTATCTGTGGTTATCCACGGGCTCTTAGGTACTTGCTCATTGTGTTTTCAAAAGTTTGCTTTTCTTTGTGTTTGTGGATTTGAAAAGAGTTTTTATTTTGAAAGGGGTGTAAGTGCGAAAAGTTTTATTTTGTTTTAAAAGGAGCAAGTACTTAAGAACCATCTACCTACTTGAAAAAGGAATCAAACTATGCTAATGTCCTTTAGACAATGCTATCCCACTATTGATGAGTAGGTAGCACCGTCGTTGGAGTTTTCGGGTCAATTCGATTAAGGGACGTGTGGTCACTAAAGCAATGTTAGGATGCCTTAGCGGTAACCCTAATATCCTAGATCATTTTTCCGAGGCAACCGTTTCGAGGCAACTATAATCTTTGGACAAGAGGGCGACCTCTAAAACTTCCTATACTCAATGACCACGTTCGAGGCAACCAAGTGAGGCGTACCTTAAGAGTGGCACGTGCAAGTGTGTTATTTCGGTTAATTTTATCTGTACATGTTATGGGTGAGCTATGTTGATTTTAAGTTCATACATTGGAAATCGTCATGCATTGCCTATTTATCAAACATCTAACAGTTAATAGTTGCGGAAATTAAATTTGTGGAAAGTAAATCTAAACTATTACAAGGCGTCGGGTATTTACATCGCCAAAGACAAACCCTTTAATTTAAATTGCGGAAAGTAAAAATAAAACGATAAATAAATAAAGTCCTAATTAATTATTACATACCGGGAAACAATTACAAAATTGGATAAAAATGAAACGCGTGCGAGAAAATTAAATCGGCGCATTTTTAGGGTTTTGACCCCTTTATATTTAAAGAAAAGATTTTTGTTATTTTTGAATTAAGTGGAAATTAAATCTAAGTTAATTAATTAATTAATTAAAAAAGATATTTTTTGGATTTTTTATATTTAAGGAAATAAAAATAAAATTGTCAAAATTGTTAAAACCTAATATTCTATTTAATTTTAATTTATTGCAAAAATTATTAAAATTGTCCCTAATTAAACTAATTGATTTATTAAAGTTTATTTACAAAAATAATGAAATAATGAAATTAATAAAAATATTATTTTTTATGTTTTCTGATTTTATGAGGAAAATTATTAATTATTTTGGTTAGTATTTAATTAAAAATAAAAATAAAACAAATGAATAAATAAAATATTAAAAGAAAAGAAATAACCAAAAAGGGGGGTGCTGGGCCCAATTTGAGTGTAGAATCCGCAATTTTCCAGACCCAAAACGTCCAAGCCTGTTTGACTTTCCCAATCCAACGTATGCCTTTGACTAGGGAGTATGATGAGCTTGCAATCTGGACCCTTGGATTTGCCTAGAGGCCATCTGGCGCCTGGATCCATGAGACATATGGTGAACTACATCTTGGGCGTTGCATACAATTACCTGAAGAAAAATTGTAACAAATATTGGGGGACCTGGGATTCGAACCCAGGTCCCATTGCTCATTTGCCAACGCACCAACCACTCCACCACTGCTTAATAGTTGTTAGTATAATAAGCAAACAAAAATATATTGGAAACAAACAACTATGCCTTAAAATAAAAAAAGTGGCGCGCTTATTTGAACCAGCAAATAGGAAGAGAATGCGTAGTCGTCTTCTTCACAAACCCCTGGTTTTTTACCTACGGATTTTTATCCGCAGGAAGATCCGTAGCTCGCTTCCAAAACTCGTTCTAGGCCATAAAAATACCATCCAAGAACATGGATGTGATCGTCTCTGCCTCTTGAGTATCTCTATAACCATTATTAGTCTTAATTTTACCTTAAACACAAACGCCTAAAAAGCAAGATCCGAAACCCTAGGTTCGGGCATTACAATACAGGCCAGAAAAATGAAATTGAATATTGCAAAAAGCTTAAAAATCATACAAGGAACAAGAATATGCTAATGTTTTGTCAAAAGGATGCAAGAATGAGGAGTTATGTTTTCGTGTACAGGGGCATATTCGTGAGTACTTACAATGCATTTCAAGTGGTCTCAAGGCCTGGTTTTGGTTGCTATAGCTTCAGGAGATTGCAAGCAAGAACACCACGTTGTGATTTTGGATTGAAACGAGCCCGAAGTGTGATTTCAGATTCCAAGTCTTCAAGCTTTTTCTCAATCCTTGTCTGGCCGTTTCTTGCAGTTTTTAGGGCGTGTCCTTGTTATGCCTCGCTTGTACATGTATATTGGAAGTGAATTAGGTCAAGAGTTGGGCTTTAATCCATGTGCATTCAAGGTTTTGAGATTTGATATGATCACCATTGATAAGCTTTCCATAATTGTACCAAATCTGATTTTTTGTGCATAACAAAGCTTGATACGAATTTGAATTAGTTCATGACGATAATTGAAGTCTGTACCAATCACAAAGATACCATTCCATCAATTTTTAGATTTTATTTGAATTAATATTGATTTAAAATGAATTAAATCAATAAAAATTAAATAAAATAGAAAAATAAATGATTGGTCATGAAATTTAAGATGGGACACGTGTGTGGTGTGATAAGACCATATCAAGTGGAAAAAGTGGTCCCTTTTGTTAAAAATTAGAGTTTTGAGGATAGTTGACTTTTGGCAATTTTGGAAACATTCCCAACTTCAACAATGCATAACTTCTTCAATTTGGAACTTTTGGAAGTGTTCTTGGAATTTTAGAAACCTTGTGATGTCCTCTAACCAACCCTTTTGGTATCATATCATTTTGATATTCCATGCTCAAGTTATAAGCTTTGGAAAAAAGGTGTTTTTGTTGACTTTCAAAAATGACCTATAATGTCCAAATTTGTAACTTTTTGTGAGTGCATTTCTTGATCTTGGGGTGTCAAGATGGATTGTAGGAAATTGCATCCTCTTCAAAATGAGCTTTGGATGGGTCATTTAGCATAAAGTATGAGAAAGTTATGCTTGGTCAAAGTTGAGTTGACTTTTCCTACAAAACCCTAATTTAGCAACTTTTGAATCTTGATGAATCTTGAACAATCCTTGATGAATCATGACCAAACCTTGATAAAATGATGAATTATCCTTAAAAATGAGAATTTTGACAAAAAATATTGAGGTTTGACTATTTGTAGGACACAATTGACTTTTGCCATAGCACAGTCGATTTTTGGACCTCTTGAGCAATTGACTGACCAAACTTTCTCTGCAAGGCTTGAAATTTGACATGGATGAACTTGAGAACATATTAGGACAATGGGGAGCATTTGAGACCATTTGGATATGAGGACCTTGATGCAACACAAAACCCTAATTTTGAATTGACTGCCTTATGAGGTGATTTGACTGTCCAACTCTTGAGCCATCTTGAACAACTTGGAGATGATTCGTGACATGTCTTGAGGAATATGGGAGGGCAAATTTTGGGGTACAACACTTATGTATGAGAAAATAAATTTATTTATGTCTTAAAAATAAGAAAAATAATAAAATGATTATTTTTGAAAGGGTGAAAACCCTAATTTTTGTTTTAAAAGAAAATATATTCTAATATTATTTTATCTCATTTATATACAAGGAAATAATAAAAATAATATATACAAAATGTTAAAAAATTGAAATATGTGTGAAAATATTATTTTAAGTGTATAAATAATAAAAATAAAAATAAATAATATTTTTATATTATTTACAAGTTTTTATTTAAGAAAATAAAGTATGTTATTATTAATAAACTATGTTTATGCCCAAAAAATAATAAAAATAATAAAATAAAATGCAAAAAATTAAGAAAATATTTTTGGGATTTTTCATTGTTTAGAAAAAATAAATAAAGTCAGAAAATATAAATATGCAAGAAAATATAAAAAAAAAGAAATGCAAAGGGGGGTGCAGAAGCAAAATGGAGGATGCAAATAGAAGCAAACAGGAAGCCCAAGCCCACTTCACTTCATCCCTGACCTCCAGACCAAAACGCGCGCGCCCTGTGTTCAAAACCTGTTCTTGCTGTTCTTTGCATAAAATCAAAAATGTATAACATGAAAAATGTAGCTCATCATCACACGATTCCAATGATATAAAGAACTTGACCTAACTTTAAAAGACCAAGGAGAATTTCAGTGGCCCTAAATTCTAACCAAGTTTTTTCAGCAACTTTAACTATCAAATACTCCTAGCTCAGTTAATATAAATGAAATCTACGCATATGTACAACTCAAGGAACTTAAGGACTACATTTTTGCTTCACAAACCTAAGCCTAATGATGCCTAAATAAGGAGATAGAACTTTGAAAATTACCTTGTTCAGTTGAGTTTGGATATGGCAATGTAGCAACTTTGAGTGAGGCCTAAAGTTCTTTTGAGCTTGCTTGAAGTTCCCTCAACCTTTCCCAATGCTCAGCTTACTTTGAAGTTGCCTGAATATCCCTGTAGAAGTCAACCTGCAAACTTAGAAAATGGAAATGGTGAAGCTCGAAACAGGGGTCATAATTGCTTGAAAAAGGCCTGGACAGCTCAGGTGTGTTGTATGGAATGTGTTTGAAGCCTTGAAACAAAAAACGCACGAGCAAAAATCGTTTTGGTTAGTGATCTGCAGAGGTTGCCCTGTTTTGGGCAGAAATGGTGATTTTGGTGTTTTAGGGTGTTTGCAATGCTATGAGATCGTGTATTGGCTTGTTACAATATGCTGAAGTTGTTTCAAATGATAGCAAGACTTGGTTTTATCAGATGGAAGAGTTGTGTGGACTTTTGCAAGTTGGCTTGTTTTTGAAGAAAAGTTGGAAGTGACTTGCCAAAGGCTGTACTTACTAGCTCGTGGGATGTAGAGGGTTAGTACACTTTTACTGATGTACATGGATCTTGTTTGCAACCAAAGATCAGGTTCAATGCTCAAGGATTACAAAATTGCAAAAAGCATGCTTTATCAAAGTAGCATTGTTACCTTTATGCCATTTTTGGAATAATTCCTTGTGCAATGCTCCATAGCTCAGAACAAAGCCATTGTCCAATGTATTTGAATTCAATTTTGGAGTGTAAAAAGGATTAGAACCTGTAATGCAAGTACAAGCATGATCCAAACTGATTTGCAACTTGAACCAATGTGAAAAATGCCTTGGACAAAAGTGATAATTTTCCATTTTCATTCCTTCGATTCTCCCTAACAATAAATGATCTTGGAGAGTTCTATGATATTTTGGAAATCTTGTAACATGCTCTAAAATCCATATTTGAAATGAATTTTGAGATTCCTCTTGGAACTAGGTGAAAAGTTACCATGAAGTTAGGTCAAAAATCTGCCTAAACTAGGGCAAAATTTCACTAAGTTAAAAGTTTTATGGACCCCTATTCACAAAATCATAACTTGAGATCCAAGCATCTTTTGGGAAAACTTTTTGAATCAAAGTTGTAGATTTCATGGACGACTACAACTTTCATGTTGGAAGTTTTGTTTTAATCCAATTGCATCATGGTGAAAAAGTTGGGAAAAGTTGGGAAAAAATAAGAAAATTTCATAACTTGGAAAAATTTTAAGTTAAGAAAATTTTCAAACTTAAACCCTAATTTTCAATTTTAATTTTCTTAGTGAAAAATTTTCATGTTTTGACACCTCTTGATGAAAAATTACCCTTGGTACTTGATTTTGACCAAAAAGTCAAAGTTTGACTTTTCAGTGTACAGTTGATTTTTGATCAGTTTACTGGAAAATTCATCTGTCAATCCAATGCATTTGAGATCTTTTGAACTTTGTGATTAGGTCAAGATGATGCCATTGATTCCTTGAAGTCATGCTTGAACCTAAATTACCATTGGCTAGGTGAAAAATCAGAAATTGCCCTTCTCCGATCAAAACCCTAATTTTGACCATTTTGGCCTTTTGATGATCTGATCAAATTTCTTGAGGAGTTGTGGTATAAACTTGATCAAATGGTTTATATGAGCCTATAATGTTGATGTGGATAAAAATTATGAGGTTTGACTGTAAATTGGCCATGGTTGACTTTTTCCCCCATACAACTGATGTTTAGGTCAACTATCCAATTGATTGGGCAAAAAAGTGATTCAAGGCTTGAAACTTGGTATGAGCAATATTATAGGTCCAACATGAAGTATGAAAGTCACATGAGGAATTGGAAGTCCAAAAATCCCTGTGCAAACTCAAACCCTAATTTCAGGTCATTAATGCAAGGAGATGTCTTGAGCTGAGCAAACCCTAATCTGGTCTTGAGTCCAAAGAGTCTTGTGGGGAAAATCTTGATAAAATGAGAGGGAAAATTTTGGGGTACAACAATTATGATGGCAACATATTCAATTGGAACTAACGGAATCATAAACTTTTCGAACATGATCTCTTTATTATCCATCAGGCGTTGAACACCTGATTTCAATAAGTGGTACCCAGCAGGCAGAATTGAGCACATGTGGCAACCTTTACCACAACCCAGAAATAAAATGGCCAATAGAAAATTCTTCTTTACTGTCATCAAAGGAGTAGCAAATTCTTCCACATAGGTCACAAATAAATCATCTCTTACAGCATTTATTCCATGACCATGTTTGAGAATGGGGGCAGTTATGACGTTGGGCTTCTCTGGGGCGTCGAACTCAATCTCTTTGGCTTCGATCAAGTCTTGCACTTTGTTTTTCAAAGCCCAAAAATTATTTGTATCATGACCTGGACTTTCAGAGTGATAGGCACAGCGGGAATTCAGATTATAGTGGGGAGATGTGGTGTTGGGGTTCTTCGGGGCTTCCCTCAGAGTTACCAGGTTGGTCTTCAATAATTGTGGTAGAATTTGAGTCAGAGTCATATTGAGCCGAGTGAACTGCCTCTGTGGTCTTTCCACCCTTTGTTGATTATTGCGTTGTGGAGCAATTATGGGTCTTGATATCACTACCGCATTTACTGCTTGACGGTGTTCAGGTCTGCTTTGGCCCCTCGGGCCGTAGACTGCACTAGATTCTTTCTTACCGGTGAAAGGATTTTTTACTGCACTTGACAAAGTGTCCTTCTGTATCTTACCACTTCGGATACCAGCTTCTACTCTCTCTCCAGTCAAGATCAACTCAGTAAACCCAGATGACAAACTGCCGATCAGATGATTGAAAAATGGGCCAGATAGCATCCCCAGAAACATGTCAACTAACTCCCTATCAGAGAAAGGGGGTTGGACTCTTCTAGCCAAGTCTCTCCATTTTTGAGCATAGTCCTTAAAACCTTCACTTGCACCCATAGACATACCCTGAAGCTGAGTACAAGTGGGAGCAAGGTCGGCGTTATACTGATACTTCTTGTAGAAAGCAACAACAAGGTCTTCCTAGTTTCGGACGTTGGCTCCTTCCAACTGATAAAACCATTCATGCTGAGTCCCTGACAGACTATCTTGAAAGAAATGCACCCACAAATTTCTATCAGTAGTGTGAGGTTGGATTTTTCTGACGTACGAGCGGAGATGGAGTTTTGGACAGGATACTCCATCGTATTTGGCAAAAATCGGAGCTTTGAACTTATGAGGGATCACCATTCCCGATACCAATCCCAGTTCTCCAAAATCCAAACCAGGTATCTTCTGAATCTCCATAGCACTCAGACGGTCTTCTAGTTGCTTGTACCTATCCCCAGCAGGAGGATATTGCTCATCATCATAATTTGTATCGTCATCAGAAACTGCTGGACTAGGGTCCTTTGTCCTTTCTTGATTTTCCCCATCTTTGGATGAGGAGGTAAGATCAACTGATTGTCTTATCCTTTCTCCGAATCTTCTACCCATGTTCAGAATACCAATTCAGAATACAAATTTTGATGCAACACAAAACCCTAATTTTGAATTGACTGCCTTAGGAGGTGATTTGACTGTCTAACTCTTGAGCCATCTTGAACAACTTGGAGATGATTCCTGACATGTCTTGAGGAATATGGGAGGGTAAATTTTGGGGTACAACAGTTGCCCCTGTTCAATCTTCTTAAACCTGAGGATATAGATTAGTGTTCGGGCCTTTCGTGATCCGAAGGTGGAAGATGATTGAACACTAGAGTGCCCAGAAATTTGCACTTGCATGAAGTAGTATTTGTCTTGTGATGTCGGGAATGGGCTTACAGATGCCATATGGAGATTGATGATGGGAGATGGGCTTAAAGATGCCATCCGAAGGAGTGTCGATCGCGTAAGAGATTCCTTAGCGAGAGCTTGTATACCTGTTGTTGAGGGAGATTCCACTGGGGAATGTTGTTCTTTGTCTTAGGAGAAATAGAATTTTAGGAGCTTCGATCGTCCGTTATTCTACCGGGGAATCATCTCTGTTGAAGAGGTGAGAGTGAACTACCATCTGGTCGCAACCCAGGCTTCATAGTGATAAGACCGACTGCTATCTGGTCGTAATCCAGTCTTTTACAGTGACTTACTGGGGATATGAGATTAAACTTGCTATCCGGTCGTAATCCAGGCTTTGCAATTTCTCACTTCTTATCTGGTCGAAATCTAGGCTTCAGAATAAATCAAGTGGTTATCCGGTTGCATCCGGGCTTCAACTTGAATTTAGGGCACACTAATATCCGGCCGACTCTGGGCTTCTTGGTAACTGTCCATGTAAACTGCTATTTGGTAGGAATCCAAGCTTCACAATGCCTTGTATCGCTATCTGGTCGTAATCCAGGCTTCACGATGCCTCACTTCTTATCTGGTCGAAATCCAGGCTTCAGAACAAATCAAGTGGTTATCCGGTCACATCCGGGCTTCCCTTTGACTGTTGGTTTTACTAATATCCGGTCGAATCCGAGCTTTATAATAACTGGCTGGGTAAACTGTTATTCGGTCGTAATCCGAGCTCCACAGTGTCCCTTAACGCTATCTGGTCGTAATCCAGGCTTCACGATGTATCATACCACTATCTGGTCGAAATCCAGGCTTCGTAGTACTCTTGGTTGCTATCTGGTCGTAATCCAGTCTTCACAACATCTTCTACCACTATCTGGTCGTAATCCAGGCTTCATGGTCTTGTATTGCTTTCTGGTCGTAATCCAGGTTTCACAATAACTTGCTGAACTGTTATCCGGTCGTGATCCGGGCTTCACGGCTTGTGTTTATGATATACCACTATCTGGTCGAATCCAGGCTTCATGGTGCTTACTGAGCTGCTATCCGGTCGTAATCCGGGCTTCATGGCTCACTGGGGAATAAACTATTATCCGGTCGTTCTCTGGGCTTCATAGCTTACTTTTGAGAGACGTCACTATCTGGTCGTAATCCAGGCTTCGCGGTAGTCTGATATTGTCATCCGGTCGTAATCCAGTCTTCACAATATATTGTAGAAATCAAGATAATATCCGGTCGTGTCCGGGCTTCATAACTTTAATTTTGATTGTATCTTTCCTGAAAGGTAAAGGTTAGTCTCATGCAATGCATGATATGGATCAAACAATGATGTTCTCAATATAAATAATATTGTATGGTATGATGCGTATATGCATGTATCATGATGTATGGACATGAAATGTCCTAGCTAGGGAAAATAAATCCCTGAGCTGTTGGAGAATAAAGTTGAATGCTTCACTTCCGCCAGGGACGGTGGACGAAGATGATTGTGAGAATAAACCTGCAGGAGAAAAGAACTCCGTTGGGGAATAAACTGATGAAGAGATTATTCTGAGGGGAATTACTCTGTGGGGAAGAGATGTTCTGCTGAAGATTTTAACGATAAACTCCGATGGGGATTCTGTTGATAAGCTCTGCCGGGGATAATTTTAATGATAAACTCCGCTGGGGATTCTGTTGATAAGCTCTGTTGGGGATTTCAATGATAAACTCCGTTGGGGATGATTTTAATGATAAACTCCGCTGGGGATGATTTTATGATTGCTGGGGAATATCTTTATACTCCACTGAGGAATATTAAGACCTTCTGGGGATACCAACCTTTTTAGCGCTGATGATGGATGAACTCTGCTTGGGGAGAGTATTGCTGATTCGTCCGTAGTTGCATGTCTCAGCCAAGAGAGTTATCATTACTGTCTTACCCTGTGGGGAATGAAGGTATCTTAGCCATATTCTTCAGCTGGATATACCTTGGTACCTGGTGGACAGAGCAACTATGCAGTTCGGACAATTCTTATTGCCCCTATTTATGTTATTACCAGTAATTCATCTTTCGTTTCGCATGTAAATATTTATGATCAGCAATTAATGTCAAATGCATATATCAAAGAGGAACTTTGGACATTCTTCGCAAAACAAAATAGATAAAGGAAAAAAGGAAATTTCTGGAAATGAATTTGTATTGATTTTAAAGTTTGGCCTGAAAATAGGCGTTTTTGTACAAGAGGCTGACGTACTAGTAAGAGAACGCCGCCGAACAAATAGAATTTATACAAGTTGTGAAAAGGAAACAAAACAGCTATGTGAATAATCCCATTGGGTTCCAACTCTGCTATTGCCTTTATATCTTCAAGCATCTCATCACTTTGCTGCTTAGTTGAAGATGAATCTGATTGATTAATGTCGTCCGAGCTTGATAGTCGATACCGAAGTCTGGATGCGAGGTGATCCAATGAGACTAGTGTTACGCTTTGATCCCTAAATTTTTCCTGGACTGCCCTTTCGGGTTTTCAGTCCACCGGGATACCCATTTTTGCCCAAGCCGCTTTTCAGGTTTTCGACTTGCCGGGTGTATAGATTTTTTCATTTTCATCCCTTATTTTTGCCCGAACCCTTTTGGTTCGCCGAGAAGCCCTTATTTTTTCCTAGGACAGTCAACCTAGCGGGTCTTTGATTTATGCGTAGTATCTTTTCACTATGTCTGCATTGACGGGGTGAGGAAGGTCGTCACCATCCATGGTGGTTAGAATCATAGCTCCTCCTGAGAAAATGTTCTTAACCACAAACGGCCCTTCGTAAGTAGGGGTCCATTTGCCCCTGGGATCACCTTGAGGTAAGATAATGCGCTTGATTACCAGGTCCCCAACTTGATATTCTTGTCGTCTAACTTTCATGTTAAATGCATTGATCATCCGTTTTTGATACGTCTGACCATGACAAATAGCAGTAAGTTTCTTTTAGTCAATTAGGTTCAGTTGATCAAGCCAGGTCTGAATCCAATCATCTTCACTCAAACCTGCATCCTTCATGATCTGAAGAGAGGGTATCTGAACTTCAATAGGCAAGACTGCCTCCATGCCATAAACCAAGGAATAGGGTGTTGCCCCTGTTGACGTCCGTATTGAGGTGCGGTACCCATGAAGAGAAAACGGTAACATCTCGTGCCAATCTTTGTATGTCACTTTCATCTTCTGCACAATCTTCTTAATGTTCTTATTAGCCGCTTCTACAGCCCCGTTCATCTTCGGCCGGTAGGGAGAAGAGTTATGATGTTGTATCTTGAATTGCTCGCAGAGCTCGGTGATCATCTTGTTGTTGAGATTGGTACCATTGTCCGTAATGATCCTCTCTGGTACATCTTATCGACAGATCAGATTATGCCGAATGAACTGTGCTACGATGTTCTTGGTTACAGTAGCAAAGGAAGCTGCTTCAACCCACTTTGTAAAGTAATCAATAGCTACCAGGATGAAACGATGCCCATTGGATGCCGTAGGTATGATTTCGCCGATCATATCAATGCCCCACATTGCAAAAGTCCAAGGTGCCATTAAAACATTCAGAGGTACCAGAGGTATGTGCACCTTATCAGCATAGACCTGGCACTTGTGACATGTCCGAGAATGCTGATAATAGTCGGCTTCCATTGTGGACCAGTAATATCCTGCCCGGAGGATTTTCTTTGCCATGGTATGTCCACTGGAATAAGTTCCGAAAGTACCTTCATGCAGCTCTGCCATGATCCTTTCTGCTTCAATCTTATCCACACAACGCAGTAAGGTCGAATCATGGTTACGCTTGTAAAGAATGTCATTGCTAATGAAGAACTTCGCCGCGAACCTCCTCAGAAACTTCTTGTCATTAACAGATGCACCCTCGGGGTATTCTTGATCCTCGAGGTACTTTTTTACTTCGTGACACCAAGGCTTTTCTGTTACCTCTTCAGTCTCAAGATCACAGCAATGTGAAGGTTCATCCAATCTTTCAATAATGATCCGGGGAGCCTCGTTGTCCCAATTGACTTTGAACATAGAAGACATCGTAGCCAGCGCGTCCGCCAACTGATTCTCCTCTCTAGGGAAGTGTTCAAAGGTTATCTCCTCGAAATGGGGAAGCAATGTCAACACATATTCCTTGTAAGGAATAAGATTTGGGTGTTTCGTATCCCACTCGCCTTTGATCTGACTGATCACGAGAGCGGAATCTCCGAAGACACTCAGAAACTTAATCCTTAGGTCAATTGCAGCTCGAAGACCCATGATGCACGCTTAATACTCCGGCATATTGTTGGTGCAATTGAAACATAGTCGGGCGGTAAACGGAGTATGAGAGCCTTTAGGAGATATGATCATGGCACCAATGCCATTACCCAAAGCATTTTAAGCTCCATCAAAGTACATAGACCATCAGGATCCTTCCTCAGGTCCTTCATCCGGTCCAAGTGTCTCACAATCATTTATCAACATCATATCCTCGTCCGGGAATTCAAAATTCATAGACTGGTAATCATCCACTGCCTGATGTGCCAAATGGTCTGCCAATACACTTCCCTTGATTGCTTTTTGAGTTGTATACTGGATGTCATACTCAGTCAAGATCATCTGCCATCTTTCTATTCTTCCGGACAAGGCAGGATTTTCGAAGATGTACTTGATTGGATCCATCTTTGATATCAACAAAGTGGTGTGAGTCAACATATACTGTCTCAGCCGGCGAGCAGCCCATGCCAAAGCGCAACAAGTTTTCTCGAGCAGTGAGTATCGGGTCTCAAAGTCGGTAAATTTTTTGCTAAGGTAATAAATAGCATGCTCTTTTCGGCCAGACTCGTCATGCTGACCCAGCACACACCCTATTGAGTTGTCAAGTACTGTCAAGTATAAGATCAAAGGTCTCCCTTCAACTGGTGGCATTAGAATAGGTGGCTCTTGGAGATACTCTTTGATTCTTTCGAAAGCATCCTGGCATTCATCGTTCCAACGTACTACTTGATCTTTCTTCAGTAGCTTGAAGATTGGATCACAAGTAGCTGTTAGGTGTGAGATGAATCGGGAAATGTAATTCAGATGTCCTAGAAAGCCTCTGACCTCTTTCTCTGTTCTGGGAGCTGGCATCTCTTGTATGGCCTTCACCTTGGCAGGGTCCACTTGAATACCTTTGTTGCTCACGACGAAACCCAGTAGCTTACCAAATCTCACCCCGAAGGTGCACTTGTTCGGGTTCAGCCTCAACTTGTACAACTTCAACCTGTCAAACAGCTTCTGCAGATGGTCAAGGTGTTCTTCCTTAGTCTGGGACCTTGCAATCATATCGTCGACGTATACTTCAATCTCATGATGGATCATGTCATGAAACAAAGTAATCATGGCATGTTGATACGTTGCCCCAGCATTTTCAACCCAAAAGGCATGAACTTGTAGCAAAAGGTACCCCACTGAGTAACAAAGGTGGTCTTCTCCATGTCTTCGGGAGCCATTTTTATCTGATTATAACCGGAGAAACCGTCCATAAAGGAGAAGACCTTGTGCTGAACAGTGTTGTCAACCAGAACGTCGATATGAGGTAGAGGGAAATCATCCTTGGGGCTTGCCCTGTTCAAATCCCTGTAGTCAACACACATTCGAACCTTCCCATCCTTCTTCGGCACCGGAACCACATTGGAAACCCACTGAGGGTAAAAAGTTACTGCTAGAAAACCGGCATCAAATTGTTTCATAACTTCAGCCTTGATTTTCTCATACATTTCTGGGCGCATTCGGCGAACCTTCTATTTTACTGGAGGATAGTCTTCCTTGGTAGGCAGGCGATGAACGACAATGTCAGTATCCATACCAGGCATATCTTCGTAAGACCAGGCAAAGATCTCAACGTAGTCATGCAGCATCTGAATCAACCGCTGTTTCATACTAAGCTCTAGATTTGCACCGATCTTGACTTCCTTTTTGTCTGTCTCAGTACCCAGATTCACTATTTCCACCGGCTCTTCATGTGGCTGAATGGCCCTCTCTTCCTGGAGTAGCAGTCTTGCAAGTTCACCAGGCACTTCGCAATCATCTTCACCTTCGTCTTCAGCTAAGTTGATCAGATTTTCGAAGTCATAACTGGCAGTAGCAGAGTCGTTACCAGTGAGATCCAGAGTGGATATGGACCTGTATATGTGAGTGTGTGTAAAATAGCTGTTTTGCAATATATAATAAAGAAGAACAAGGAGCGCAAAATTTGAAATGCAAAAAACGTCCAATGCTTTTATTAATGATATATGAAGATGACACACAAAATCCCTCATAAATGAAGCCACGGTGCCCCGGGTAAGACACCGGGCCATAAAGTTTCAAAACATTGTCTATTACAAATTCAAAACAACAAGTTTCATTACTGGGTAATGTGATACGGTGGGAGAACTGACTTGAGGTTTTTCGTTTGTTTTCGCAAATGTTTCGGTTGAGCAAGAGTCGCCACCGACTTTTTATTTTATCCTAAGGAAAGGTTAAAAAGCACAGCAAAAACCTTTTGAGATGTTTTCTTGGGTTCGGGGAGTAGATTATAGAAAGGGAAGGTATTAGCACCCTTTATATCCATGGTTATCCATGGGCTCTTAGTTACTTGCTTAGATCACTTGCCTTTTTGTTTTCAATTGTTTGAAATGGTGCTTGAGTGTGAGTGGGTTTGAAAATATTTTGAAAAGAGGCCAATGTGGTGGCAACCTTTGTAATGATCCATGTGGGGATGTATACAAAGATGTATGTCTTTTGAAAAAGGTTTTCATTTGTTTTTGAAAGTTTGTTTTGAAAGTGTTGTGAGGTAGGGTTTTGAAATTAGGCAAGTGTTTTGTTTTGCAAGTTTGATTCAAGTAACTAAGAGGTTATCTACTCCTAAATTTCTCAAAAGATTATTGCTATGTTTTAACCCTTTTAACAAGTTTGTTCCACCATTGAATTTGGTGGACAACCTTGTGTTAGGATGTGAAAGGGACAGGCGCGGGTCATCGTTTAGACCATAATTGCAACGGCGTTAAATATCTTTGGGCAATTTTCTTTAAGGGACTTGATCATTTATTTTTGTTTGTTTTGAAAAGTTTTATCGAGGGACTATGATCATTCAAATTGTTTGCTTTGCCCAAAGAAGTTCAACATACAATATGGCCCAATTTTGAAAGGCAACAAGTGGAGTACCCTAGGGGTGTGCAAGTGTGATTTGTGTATCCATTTTCATGCTCATTTGTCTTGAGATTAGGTCATAACTATTTTTGTCGTTTTTTCGCATACAAACCCTAATTCTAACATGTTATCATTAGAAAGCAATAAAGTGCGAAAATAAATTTACTAAGCTATTACAAAACCAAATATGGGAAGGGGGGTACAAATGTTCAAATGGGGATATTGACAAGTAATTTAAACCTAAGTTATTACATCATTTTTGAATATTTGCAAAGTAAATAAATTGCATAATTAAATGGAAATTAAACAAATATGCAAAATGCAAAGAGAAAGTTTTTTATATGTATGAGAAAAGTATGGTTTATGTAAAATAAAAATAAGAAAATAAAAAAGTATTATTTTGAGTATTTCTAACTTTTAGGGCAAAAACCCTAATTTTAAAGAAAATGGATATTAATTGATTTAATACAAATATTTATTTATTATTTATAAAAATAAAAATAAAATGAAGTATATTATGAAAAAAGTATTTTTGTATCAAATATTAATAAAAAATGAAAAATTCAAGTATTTTTATATTTTAACTTAAATACATTAATAAACATATATATATATATATATATATATATATATATATATATATATATATATATATATATATATATATATATATATATATATATATATATATATATATATATATATATATATATATATTAAGTCTTAAATATGTATTATACACAAAATAATATATATTTAATATTTTAACAAAATAAAAAAATAAAAAAAAGTATTTTTGTGTGAAATATTTTTAGAAGGTAAATAAAAATAAATAAATAAAATGTATTTTCACTATTTTTCTATTTATTCTACTAATAGTATATATCTAATATTTATATATAAACAAAAGAAATAAATCAAATAAATATGCCATATATTCAAAAAATGATGGAAAAAATATTTTTATATTTTTTATATCATGAGAAAAAATAAACAAAGTCAATCAAAAAAGAAAAAGTCAAAAAAAGTCAAAAATAAAGCAAATGGGCTCAGGGGGGTGTAATAGCAAATATGTGGTGTGAATAAGAAAAATGCACAGGCCCAGCCCAAAGATCACTGTCTTCAACCTCCAGCATAAACATTTGAAAAAACGCGCGCCCCTGTTCTTCAATGTCCAACTCTCGATTCCTGGCTTTTTAGCAAAAACTCATAACACAACAAATGTTCAGCATGAAGAGACGATTCCAACCATGTATAAAACTTGACCTAACTCTCTAAGATGAGGGAGAATTTCTCCTCCCCCAAATCCTACCCTAGTTTTTCTGCCATTTTCAAACTACAAATTCTCTCTACTCAGGCAAAAGAAATGAAATGTAAAGATATGTACATGTTCAGGGCTATGAGTAGAACCTTGTTTCTTCACAAACTTAAGACTAAAGATGCATGATAAGAGAGATACGAGTTCAAAGTTTTACCTGTGCAGTTGAACTTCTAGCTGGAGAATGAGGAACTTCTAGTGCAAGGTAATGATTGGAAAAGCTTCCTTGAGGTCCAGGGATGCTTTTTCAATGCTTACTTTGTCTTGAAACTTCTTGTGTCAAGCTATAGAACTTCACCTGCAAAAGGAAAAAATGAAAATGGTGGAAGCTGTTAGAGGGATTACAGGTCAGGTTTTAGGTCATGGTTAGCTTGCATATATGCTAGGGAATGTGTATGGATTGATTTTGGTAAGAATGCTCGAGGGAAATAGGAGTTGGCACTCAAACTGCAGAGGCAACTCTGTTTTTGCAGTTTGAGGATGATTCTGAGATGGAGGGTGTTTTGGAGGTGCAAGGGTCGTGTCTTGGCTTGGTTAGGTTCTATGGAAGATGTTTGATAACTTTGCTCTTGTGTTTCTCAGCTGAAGAGAGAGTTGTGATAAGTTATGGACTTTTCTTGAACTTGAAGCAAACAAATGCAACTTGGCTTTCTAGGTCAGTAGAGGACCCCCTAATGTGCTGCATAATCCTCTCTTGATCAGTGTGTTATGCACATAATCTTGTGCCAAGCAGATTTTCCATGTACTTTCTTGATTTGCAATTGGACATAAAGTTAATCTTTTCAAAAATGGAAAGTTCACTTTATCTAGTTTAGGATTAATCTTGCATACAATGCTTGCACTCAAAGAACAACACTTTAACACATTGAATATGCATTAAATTATTGAGTATGGAATGGTTCAAGGACCTGTAATCAAGCATAAAGCAAGCTGAGTTTCAAATGGTAAGGTTATGGACATGTTTTGATGAAGAACAAAAGTGAATTTTTGCCAACTTGTGAAATTCGAATCTCTCAAGCTATGAGGTTGTTTGATGAGTTCTTGGACATTTTGGAAAGCTTGGAATGTGCACTAAAATCCATCTTTGAAATGCAAATTGAAATTCCAAGTGGAAGGGTATGAAAAGTGGCCTTGAAGTGGGGTAGAAAACCTTGTCAAAATAGGTTAAAATTTCACTAAGTTAAAAATGGTTTAGTGCCCTTATTCAAAAAATTGTAACCTGAGATACAAGCTTCAAATGAGAAAACTTTGTGAATAAAAGTTGTAGATTATGCAACAAGCTACAACTTTCATGTTTTGACTTTTGTTTGAATCCAAATGGATCTTGGTGAAAAGATGGGGCAAAGTTGGGAAAAAATTAGGGTTTTTCATAACTTAGAAAAATTCTAAGTTATGAAAAATTCCATTTTCTAACCCTAATTTGCATTTTGTGATTTCTTGGTGAACAAGTTTCATGATTTGGCATATTTTGATGAAAAATGAATCTTGACTCTTGATTTTGACCAAAAAGTCAAAGTTTGACTTTTCAGTGTACAGTCAAAATTGATCAATTGACTGGGAAATTCAACTGTCAATCTTGTGTACTTGGGATCTTTTGAGCTTGATGAATGTGTCAAGATAATTCCATGGGGTCCTTGAGTCCATATGTGAGCTTGGTTTGCCATTGGCTAGGTCAAACAGTCAAAAATTGCCTTTGTGCAGTCAAAACCCTAAAAAATGACCATTTTGCCCTTTTGGTGATTTGATCAAATTTCTTGTGGAATTGTGATCCAAACTTGATCAAATGGTCCATATGAGTTCATAATGTTGATGTGGGTCAAATTTCATGAGGTTTGACTGTCAATTGGCCACAGTTGACTTTTTCCCCAATACAGCTGATTTCTAGGTCAACTGTCCAATTGACTGGGTAGAACTTGGAATCAAGGCTTGAAACATGGTAAGGATAAACTTGGGAGTCCAATATGAAGCATGAAAGTCATCTTAGGCATTTTAGGTCAAAACATCCTTGGGCAAACACAAACCCTAATTTGGGGTTAGCAGTGCAAGGAGGAGTCTTGAGCAGATGAAACCCTAACTGGATCTTGATCTTCAAGGGTCTTGTGATGAGAAAAATGTTGAGGAAATGGGAGGGCAAATTTTGGGGTACAACAGTTGCCCCTGTTCAATCTTCTTGGACCTGAAGAGTTAGATTGGCGAGTTCGCCTTTCGTGACTCGAGGGTAAAAGGAGATTGGACACAAGAGTGCCCGGAAATTTGCACTCGCATGCTGGAGTCTCAACAATGTGGTGTCGGGAATGGGCTTATAGATGCCATTTGGAGAGATGGTGGATAGGGAGATAGGCTTATAGATGCCATCTAGAGATGTGACAGAACCTTGTCGGGAATGGGCTTATAGATGCCATTTGGAAGTGTCGATCGCATAAGAGATTCCTTAGCAAGAACTTGTGTATTTGAGAAAGACGGATGTTTTCCTGGCTTGTTACAGGTGTTTGATCTTCAGTCTCCTTATGCAGATATGCCCTGGCTAGATACAGGTATCGAATCTACAATTGGTTGTTCACAAATGTGCCCTGGCTGGATACAGGAGTCGAATCTGGAAATAGTCGTTAGTAGATGTGCCCTGGCTGGATACAGGAATCGGATCTTTGAACTCTTCAGACGTGCCCTGGCTAGATACAGGAATCGAGTCTGGAAACGTGGTCAACAAATATGCCCTGGCTGGATACAGGAATCGAATCTTCGAACTCTTCAGACGTGCCCTGGCTAGATACAGGAATCGAGTCTGGAAATGTGGTCAACAGATATGCCCTGGCTGGATACAGGAGTCGAATCTGGAGATATTGTAGTTGATAGATGTGCCCTGGCTGGATACAGGAATCGAATCTTCGAACTCTTCAGACGTGCCCTGGCTAGATACAGGAATCGAGTCTGGAAACTGATCACTCTCAGATGTGCCCTGGCTAGATACAGGAGTCGAATCTGGAATTATGACAGTTGAAGGTAGTTGTTTTTGGGATTGTCTTTTTCCTGAAAAGGCAAAAAACATAAGTTGTATGAAATGTCATGATGTATGATGTGCACGATGTCATGATGTTCAACATGAGATGCTGTTGTATGCACTTCATCATATATGTAAGCAAGATGTATGAAAATGTGAAATGTTTATGAATGTAATTTCGTCTTAGGCAAATAAATCCTTGACGAACAGTCGGGGAGTTGCTCCGGGGAAGAGGTACTTGGCCGAAGTTTTGAGAGGTCTGTTGAAGGCTTTAATGATGGATTCCGCTGAGGATAATGATGATAAACTCCGCTGGGGATTGAAGGAATTTTGCCGAGGGCGGTCTTTCGTGGTTTTTAGCTGAGGATAACCCAGTTATAAGTCCTTGTGAGGAAATAACTCTAAATAAAATTCGGGAGAGACGTCCGTACTCTGCAGGGGATAAGCTTCCAGAATCTACTGGGGAATGAGCTTTAAGACCTACTGGGGAATGTTGTGCCTTTTCAGGATTGATGGGGAGTCAACTCCACTTGGGGGAAGTACTACTGAACCTTGTTTTACTCTGCGGGGAGTTGAGATGATTCGGACACATTCTTCAGTTGAATTCTATCTTGGTACCTTGGCGGACAAAACAACCAGACTGCATCAAACAACTCCTCATTGCCCCTGTTTCTGATGTCACCTGTAATCAATCTCTTGTTTTATGTGTAAACATTTACGAATCAGCAATTTAATGTCAAATGCATATATCAAAAATGAACATTGGACGTTCTTCGCAAGACAAAACAGAAAAAAGGAAAACAATGGTAATTTGTATGGACAAGTGAATTTGTATTGATTTAAACTTTGCCTGTGAATAGGCGTTTTTGTACAGGAGGCTGACATCCTAGTAAGAGGACGCCGCCGAATAACATAGAGTTTACAATTTGAAAAAGGAAACAAAACAGCTATGTGAACAATCCCACTGGGTTCCAACTCTGCTATTGCCTTTATGTCTTCGAGCGTCTCATCGCTTTGCTACCTAGTCGAAGATGAAGCTGATTGGTCGATGCCGTAATCTGAGACAGATAGTTGACGCCGAATTCTGGATGCGAAGTGATCCAATGAGACATAATGTTACGCTTTTATCCCTAACTTTTGCCTGGACCGCCCTTTCGGGTTTTCAGTCCATCGGGATACCCATTTTTGCCCAAGCCGCCTTTTCAGGTTTTCGACTTGCCGGGTGTACAGATTTTTATTCATTTCATCCCTTATTTTTGCCCGAACCCTTTTGGTTCGCCGGGAAGCCCTTATTTTTGCCTAGGTGTGTCAACCTAGCGGGTCTTTTATTTATGCGTAGTATTTTTTCACTATGTCTGCATTGGCGGGGTGAGGAAGGTCGTCACCATCCATGGTGGTTAGGATCATGGCTCCTCCTGAGAACACACGTTTAACCACAAATGGCCCTTCGTATGTAGGGGTCCATTTGCCCCGGGGATCACTTTGAGGAAGGATGATGCGTTTGATTACCAGGTCCCCAACTTGATATTCTTGTGGTCTGACTTTCTTGTTAAATGCCCTGATCATCCGTTTTTGATACGTTTGACCATGACAGATAGCAGTGAGCCTCTTTTCGTCAATCAGATTCAATTGATCAAGTCGAGTCTGGATCCAGTCATCTTCATTCAAGTCGGCATCCTTCATTATCCGGAGAGAGGGTATCTGGATTTCAATTGGCAAGACTGCCTCCATGCCATAGACCAAGGAGAAGGGAGTTGCCCCGATTGACGTTCTTGCTGAGGTACGGTACCCATGAAGAGCGAACGGTAACATCTCGTGCCAATCTTTATAGGTCACTGTCATCTTCTGCACAATTTTCTTGATATTCTTATTGGCTGCTTCTACAGCCCCATTCATCTTCGGCCGGTAGGGAGAAGAATTGTGGTGCTGTATCTTGAATTGTTCACAGAGTTCAGTGATCATTTTGTTATTGAGATTGGTACCATTGTCCGTAATGATTCTTTCCGGGATGCCGTACCGACAGATCAGATTATGCCGGATGAAACGTGCCACGACGCTCTTGGTTACTGTGGCGTAGGACGCTGCCTCAACCCACTTCGTGAAGTAATCGATCGCCACCAAGATGAAGCGATGCCCATTGGATGCCGTTGGTCGGATCTCACCGATCATATCGATGCCCCACATTGCGAAAGGCCAAGGTGCCGTTAGGACGTTCAGAGGAACCGGCGGGATATGCACCTTGTCAGCATAGATCTGGCATTTATGACAAGTTCGGGAGTGCTGGTAACAATCGGCTTCCATTGTGGACCAGAAATATCCTGCCCGAAGGATTTTCTTAGCCATGGTGTGTCCACTGGAATGTGTTCCAAATGCACCTTCATGCAGTTCTATCATAATTTTCTCTGCTTCAGCCTTATCCACACAACGTAGCAGAGTTGAATCATGATTCCGTTTGTAGAGAATGCCGTTGCTGAGGAAGAATTTTGCAGCAAACCTCCTCATGAACTTCTTATCATTGACAGACGCACCTTCAGGGTATTCCTGAGCTTCCAAGTATCTCTTCACCTCATGATACCAGGGTTTTTCAATTACCTTCTCAGCCTCGAGCTCGCAGCAGTATGCCGGTTCATCCAACTTCCAGATTATGATTCGGGGAGCCTCATTGTCCCATTTAACTTTGAACATTGAAGACATCGTAGCTAGGGCGTCCGCTAGCTGATTCTCCTCTCTAGGGAAGTGTTCGAAAGTTATCTCTTCAAAGTGGGGAAGCAAGGTCGACACATACTCCTTGTAAGGAATAAGATTCGGGTGTTTCGTATCCCACTCGCCTTTGATCTGATTGATCACGAGAGCGGAATCTCCGAAGACACTTAGAAATTTGATCCTTAAGTCGATTGCAGCTTGTAAACCCATGATACATGCCTCGTATTCTGCCATGTTGTTGGTGCAGCTGAAACATAATCGGGCGGTGAGGGGAGTATGAGTTCCTTTGGGAGATATGATTACAGCGCCGACGCCGTTACCCAAAGCATTGGAGGCTCCATCAAAATGCATAGACCATCGGGATCCTTCCTCAGGTCCTTCATCCGGTCCAGGTACTTCACAGTCAGTTACCACCATGATGTCTTCGTCCGGAAAATCAAAGTTCAATGATTGATAATCGTCCACAGGTTGGTGTGCCAAATGATCCGCCAGTACACTTCCCTTAATTGCTTTCTGAGTTGTATACTGGATGTCATATTCTGTCAAGATCATTTGCCATCTCGCTATTCTTCCAGACAGAGCGGGCTTTTCAAATATGTACTTGATGGGATCCATCTTTGAAATCAATAAAGTAGTGTGAGTCAGCATATACTGTCTCAGCCGGCGAGCAGCCCATACAAGAGCGCAGCAAGTTTTCTCAAGCAGTGAGTAACGAGACTCACAGTCGGTAAACTTTTTGCTCAAGTAATAAATAGCGTGCTCTTTTCGGCCAGACTCGTCATGCTGCCCCAGCACACACCCCATTGAATTGTCAAGTACTGTTAAGTATAGTATCAGAGGTCTTCCTTCCACCGGTGGCATAAGAATGGGTGGCTCTTGGAGGTATTCCTTTATCTTTTCAAAGGCGGCCTGATATTCATCATTCCAGCGTACTACTTGATCTTTCTTCAGCAATTTGAAGATTGGCTCACAAGTAGCAGTCAAATGTGAGATGAATCGGGCAATGTAATTCAGTCGTCCCAGGAAGCCTCTGACTTCTTTCTCTGTTCTTGGAGTCGGCATCTCTTGTATGGCTTTTACCTTGGCAGGGTCCACCTGGATACCCTTATCACTCACAACGAAACCTAGCAATTTTCCGGACCTCACCCCAAAGGTGCATTTGTTGGGATTCAATCTCAGTTTGTACAACTTGAGTCGGTCAAATAATTTCCTCAGATGGTCAAGGTGCTCCTCCTCAGTTTGAGACCTTGCGATCATGTCATCAACGTATACCTCAATTTCATGATGGATCATATCATGAAATAAAGCAACCATGGCACATTGATAGGTTGCCCCAGCATTTTTCAATCCGAATGGCATGACCTTATAACAGAAGGTGCCCCACTGGGTTACAAAGGTAGTCTTCTCCATATCTTCTGGAGCCATCTTGATCTGATTATACCCTGAAAAACCATCCATGGAGGAGAATACCTTGTGTTGAGCTGTATTGTCAACAAGAACATCAATGTGAGGCAGGGGGAAGTCATCCTTGGGGCTGGCCCTGTTCAGATCCCTGTAATCAACACACATTCTGACTTTACCGTCCTTCTTCGGTACTGGTAACACATTGGCAACCCACTGAGGGTAAGAAGTCACTGCAAGGAACCCGGCATCAAACTGTTTCATGACCTCGGCCTTGATCTTTTCAGACATCTCTGGACGCATCCGTCAGACTTTTTGCTTTACCGGAGGGCAATCTTCCTTGGTTGGTAGGTGGTGAACTACAATGTCGGCATCCAAACCAGGCATATCTTCATAGGACCAAGCAAAAATCTCCATGTAGTCTTGTAGCATCTGGATCAATCGTTGCTTCACGCTGAGCTCTAGATTGGCACCAATCTTGACCTCTTTCCTATCTGTCTCAGTACCCAGATTAATTGTCTCCACCGGCTCTTCATGTGGTTGAATAGCTCTCTCTTCCTGGAGTAGCAGTCTTGCGAGTTCACCAGGCACTTCGCGATCATCTTCACCTTCGTCTTCGGCCAAGTTGATCGGATTTTCGAAGTCATAACTGGCGATAGCAGAGCTGTTACCAGTGAGATCCAGAGTGGATTGAAACCTGTATAAGTGAGTGTGTGTAAATATAGCTGTTTTGCAATATATATAACACAGAAAGGAAAAGAGCACAAGATTTGAAATGCAACAAACGTCCAATGTTTTGATTGATGATATATGAAAATGTCATACAAAAAGCCCTCACAAATGGAGCTACGATGCCCCGGGTAGGACACCGAGCCAACAAAGTTTTAACATATTGTTTGTTACAAATTGGAAATCAAAAGAAATTAATTACTGCGTGACAAATGTGATAGGGGTAAAATCCTTTGCCGTCCAGTTGCTTGGTCCGTTGCTGGTAGTCGGGTAGATCCAACTGTCAAACTCTGCTTCCTCTACATCCTCCTCAATAGCATTCACCCTTGAGCTGGAGATAAACACCGGAGCCTTTCTGACCTTCTCCTTGCGCACATCCCTCTGAGCCTCTGCAGTAAAGCCCAGCCCAAACTTGTCGTTCTTCTGAGTGAAGTCAGGAAGCTGACCCCAGTTTGCACAATCGCCTTTCTGAACCACAGCCCGGGCGTCCCTTAGGGAGGCCATCTTCAAGGAAACATTCTTTTCGACCGCTGTTTCTGCTGCTGCTGAAATTGGATGCACCTCCTCGAAATGCTGAAAGGGGGTTTCAATAAACTCCCCATCCATCTCAATGTATCTGAAGGAATTCAAATGGCTCACCATATACTCCTCTTCTCCTTGCACAGTGACGATCTTCCCCCTGACGGGATACTTCAGCTTTTGGTGCAAGGTGGAGGTCACTGCCCCAGCTTTATGGATCCAAGGTCGACCCAGTAGACAAGAGTACGATGGACGTATATCCATCACATAAAACGTAGAGTCGAACACCTGAGAGCCCACACGAATAGGGATGTCAACCTCTCCATGAACCATCCTTTTTGAACCGTCAAAGGCCCTAACGATGATATTACTGGGCTTCAGTTCTAGGCCTTCATAATCCAGACGGTCTAAAGCCTTTTTCGGTAGGACATTCAAGGAAGAACCAGTATCCACCAATACATGCGCCAGAGTAGTGCCCCTGCATTCGATAGAGACATGCAGGGCATCATTGTGGTCTCTTCCTTTCGCAGTCAGGTCAGCATCTGAAAAACCCAAGCCATTGTCGGCTGTCAGATTTGCTACGCAATCAGTGAACTGGACTGCAGATGTCTCCTGTGGCACATGGGCCGTTTTGAGAAATGAAATCAAGGCTTTAGCATGGGACTCAGAGCATAGCAATAAGGAGAGCATGGAGATCTTGGAGGGCGTATGCCCCAGCTGCTCGACAACATTGAAATCACTCTTCTTTATTATTTTCAGGATCTCCTCCACTTCTTGTTGGGAGGCCTCAGCATTTATAGGTGTCGGTGCCTCCATCCGGGCAGGCTCCTCTTCAATCCCTTTGCCCCGAGCATTAGATGACTCGGCAGCAGGGGAAACAACTTGATCAGCAATAGGAATAGGTAAACTTGTAGGTTTTATAAGGAGGGGTTTTCTAATAGCGGGCGGTGCAATGTCAGGCGAGAAGAGCCTGCGACTGCGGGTGACCTTGGCTGGACCAGTGATATCGCAGATACTGGCGTCAGTGTCGAATTCTTGTTTGATTCCATTTACATACACGTCCGCCCCATAATGCCAGGGTACAGCTTTATCAGATACGTAGGGGAGAGGCCCCGGAACAATAATAATCACAGGTGCAACAGTCATGATTTGAACAGGCTTCTTTGGGAGAGCCTTGATTGGATTATTGAAGATGGTAACCACATAAACTTCTTTTACCAGAACCAACTGAACAGCAGACTTCTTAAACAGAATCTCCTTGCTATCCATTAGGCTTTGGACGCCTAACCTTAGCAAGGGACAACCAGATAGGGAAACAGCACAGAACGGGCAACCTTCACTGCAATCCGGAAATAAACCGGCCCGCAGTAGGTTCTTCTTGACGGTCTTCAGAGGGGTAACAACTTCATTTACCGAAACAGCATATAATTCTTCCTCAATGGCATTTACTCTATGCTGGGGCATAGGAGCAGTTACAACATTAGGTCTCTCCGGCGCTTCAAACTGAATTTCCTTTGCGTCGATCAGATCTTGCAGTTTGTTTCTCAAGGCCCAGCAATCATCAGTAGTGTGCCCGGGACTATCAGAATGATAAGCACACCGGGCATTTGGGTTATACTTAGGAGACGCAGTGTTGACGACCTTATGAGCTTCTTTGAGGGTCACCAGGTTGGTGGATAACAGTTGGGGTAAAATTTGAGATAAGGTCATACTCAGTCGAGTATACTGCCTCTTGGGCCTTTCGCTTCTTTGTTGATTGTACTGCTGAGGAGCAGCAACAGGTTTTGAGATGACCAAAGCATTGACGGCTTGGCGACTTTCGGGCTTGACTTGTCTTCTAGTACCATAGACGGCACTTGCTTCCTTCTTAAACGGTCTCTTCTCAGCACTTGTGGAGGCAGCCTTTTGTATCTTGCCTGACCTGATGCCAGCTTCAATTCTTTCTCCCGTCAATATCAAATCCGTAAACCCAGCGGAGGAGTTACCAACCAAATGATTGAAAAATGGACCAGACAACGTCCCTAGAAACATATCAACCAGCTCACGATCAGTCAATGGAGGCTGCACCCTGCCAGCCAAATCTCTCCATTTTTGAGCGTACTCTTTGAACCCTTCACCCGTTCCTAGAGACATACCCTGAAGTTGGGTACGCGTAGGAGCGAGATCAGAATTGTATTGGTATTGTCTGTAAAATGCGGTTGCCAAATCTTCCCAGTGTCGGATGCTAGTTCCATCTAATTGGTAGAACCATTCAAGCTGTGACCCTGAGAGGCTATCTTGGAATAAGTGAATCCAAAGGTTCTTATCCGCCGTGTAAGGTTGGATCTTCCTTACGTACGACCTCAGATGTAGCTTTGGGCAGGAGACTTCATCATACTTGGCGAAGGCAGGCGCCTTAAACTTGTGTGGAATTACTACCCCAGAAGATAACCCCAAATCTCCGAAATCCAGCCCCGGTATGTTTTGAATTTCCATGGCGCTCAAGCGGTCCTCCAATTGCTTGTATCTGTCAGCAGCAGGTGGGTATTGTTCGTCGTTATAGTCCGTCTCGTTGTCGGAGACTGCGGGACTAGGAGCTCCTCCCCCTTGGGGACTGTTTTTCTCAGCAGAAGAAGTAGTTGGATCAGCTTCATTATGGAGTGTGTTCCCAAATCTGCGTCCGGTGTTGAACAATGCAGTCCTCTTTTTCTTCTTCTTCTTCAGGAGTAGAGTCTTCAACTCTTGCTGACCTTGGGCTAGGCTTAGGACCATCTCTTGAAACTGTGCACTTTGGGCCTGAAGGGCCTTGATTGCTTGCTCACTGGAGGAGTCTGGATTCATGATGACTGTGCAAAATAAACAGCGAAGGAGATTAAGCAACCTGTGAAATAGGGTACCTGCTATGCATATGGTGCAATGGAATGCGTATGTTTTATGTTTTCAAAGACAAACAAGATTCAACTTTGTAGACAAAAAGGAAACACACTTCATTAGATTAAAATTTTCAATTGTTCAACAATTTGCCCTTAGACATTACAGGAATGAAAAATACTGGAAAGGAAATAAATTATAAAAAGAAACATCCAAAGCTCATCAATGCTCCCATGGCCTCCTCTTTTCAGTGCTGATGTAGTTGTTCAGGACCCGTTCTTCCTCCAATTGCTTAGTCAGCCTCTGGATCTTCCGTTCCTGCTCGTTGAACTTCTCCCGATAGAAATCCCGTTCTTCCTTTAGCTGCGCCCAAGATCTCTTCATGGTGTCAAAATCAGTAGGTATCTGAGGAGGGAGGACAGATGGGGGAACCCCATCTTCAACAGGAGACTCAAGAATGAGAGGTCTAACAGCTTCGTAGGGCATACCTAAACTTTGAGCACGGATGCGAACCCACTTGCAATAGGGCTTCAATGGCAGAGAAGTCTTTGGTCCCAACTCATGTGGGTTGGCTTTGTGGATTCTGTCCCAAGCTTTAATGAATCCCTGGCGTAATTTGTCACTGTCTGCCTGAAACTCAAAATGGAAGTGAGGAACCAGCATTTCATGAGGCCCATCTCCTCTGGCTCTTCCAAACTGACGGAGAGCTAAACACGGATTGTAAGAGATTCCTCCTTGGATACCAATCAACGGAACATTAGGGTATTCTCCGCAACGGTCAATAACAGCTACCTCATCCAAACCTCTGAGAGTCCAGGTGATGTCATTATCAGTGAGAGACATTAACCTCCGAGCCCAACCTTTCCCTTCTTCATTCTTCAGCACGAACTTAGGAAGGTGCGAAATAAACCACCTTACTAACAAAGGAGCACAACACCACGGAGTTCCCCGTTTTCGAGCAGTACGAGCATAGAGTTGTTGTAGAATATCACCCAAAAGAGTGGGTACCGGATTCCGAGACATGAAGATCCTTATGACATGGATACTGATAAAAGTGTCAGGGTTGGGAAACAGTACCAGACCATAGATCAAAAGAGCCAGAATATCCTCATATGCCTTGAAGTCCAAGTCATTCCAGAAATCATTAGCCTTGCCAACCAGAAATTTGACCAAAAAGCCCTTGATCCCATTTCTAGTTTCCCAGTTGGACAATACCTCTTCCTTGGTCAAGGGGAGAATTGCAGCAATCTCTTCAGGCCTAGGAGTCTTTTCCACACCAGTGAATGGAGTTTGTTCCAAGACAGGGATCCCAAGCAAATAAGAAAATTCTTCCAGGGTAGGCACCAGCTGGAAGTCTTGAAAGGTGAAACAATGGTACATAGGGTCATAAAACTGGGTCAGAACACTTATCAGTTGTTGGTCCCATTTTGCAGTGACCAAGCCAAGGAGAGAACCATGTCTGTTGATGAAGGAAGAAGTGTTTGGAATCCTACCAACCAAATCCTTGAGCAAAACTGGTGGTTGAACAAAGTTGAGCCGGACAGTATTTCTACGCACGGGCATCATGATGTCCTACAAAACAGAGCAAAGATGAAACCTTTTTGTCTTTGAAATGGGTTAGTCCTCTATACAGGATGCATGCAATGGTATGATGGCATGATGCTATGATGAAGCACACCACAAGTATTCACATAGGCAAATAAGGCACACAAGTCACACAAGACACCCTTAGGTTTCAGGCCAGCATGAGTTTCAGGTATTACCCTCTTTTGGTTTCGTTGGTTAAAACCTGTCCTATCAAAAGTAACCGGGTTCTAGAGGATCTCAAATCATTGGCTACCCTCAATCGGTCATAACTCCAGCATCGCAATCTTTTCTCGCGGCCAGAACCATCTCGAGAGTTTAGCCTCAATGAGTGTAGCATACTGCTACTGTCCTAATAGCCAAGTTGGTCAATTTAGGGTTCTAAGGTTGGTTGGTGTTTAACGACCCCTTAGAAGACATATATTCTCCCCGTTGCAACACAAGGGATATAGATACAGACTAAGATGCCACACCAACGTAGCCACTGCTTCACCCATGTCGGTCTACGCCGGACAGGTCCCTCACATATTATGCTACCTAAAAAGGGTATTTCCCAGATCCGGGTTAGGATCTATGAAACTCCGATGCAAAGCCCACAAATATAAAAGCAAACAAAGCAAACAATTGAAAACAAAGGTGATCTAAGCCCTAAGGTTACTCCACTTTTAAAGAATATCCCCAGCAGAGTCGCCAGTTCTGTGATACGGTGGGAGAACTGACTTGAGGTTTTGCGTTTGTTTTCGCAAATGTTTCGGTTGAGCAAGAGTCGCCACCGACTTTTTATTTTATCCTAAGGAAAGGTTAAAAAGCACAGCAAAAACCTTTTGAGATGTTTTCTTGGGTTCGGGGAGTAGATTATAGAAAGGGAAGGTATTAGCACCCTTTATATCCATGGTTATCCATGGGCTCTTAGTTACTTGCTTAGATCACTTGCCTTTTTGTTTTCAATTGTTTAAAATGGTGCTTGAGTGTGAGTGGGTTTGAAAATATTTTGAAAAGAGGCCAATGTGGTGGCAACCTTTGTAATGATCCATGTGGGGATGTATACAAAGATGTATGTCTTTTGAAAAAGGTTTTCATTTGTTTTTGAAAGTTTGTTTTGAAAGTGTTGTGAGGTAGGGTTTTGAAATTAGGCAAGTGTTTTGTTTTGCAAGTTTGATTCAAGTAACTAAGAGGTTATCTACTCCTAAATTTCTCAAAAGATTATTGCTATGTTTTAACCCTTTTAACAAGTTTGTTCCACCATTGAATTTGGTGGACAACCTTGTGTTAGGATGTGAAAGGGACAGGCGCGGGTCATCGTTTAGACCATAATTGCAACGGCGTTAAATATCTTTGGGCAATTTTCTTTAAGGGACTTGATCATTTATTTTTGTTTGTTTTGAAAAGTTTTATCGAGGGACTATGATCATTCAAATTGTTTGCTTTGCCCAAAGAAGTTCAACATACAATATGGCCCAATTTTGAAAGGCAACAAGTGGAGTACCCTAGGGGTGTGCAAGTGTGATTTGTGTATCCATTTTCATGCTCATTTGTCTTGAGATTAGGTCATAACTATTTTTGTCGTTTTTTCGCATACAAACCCTAATTCTAACATGTTATCATTAGAAAGCAATAAAGTGCGAAAATAAATTTACTAAGCTATTACAAAACCAAATATGGGAAGGGGGGTACAAATGTTCAAATGGGGATATTGACAAGTAATTTAAACCTAAGTTATTACATCATTTTTGAATATTTGCAAAGTAAATAAATTGCATAATTAAATGGAAATTAAACAAATATGCAAAATGCAAAGAGAAAGTTTTTTATATGTATGAGAAAAGTATGGTTTATGTAAAATAAAAATAAGAAAATAAAAAAGTATTATTTTGAGTATTTCTAACTTTTAGGGCAAAAACCCTAATTTTAAAGAAAATGGATATTAATTGATTTAATACAAATATTTATTTATTATTTATAAAAATAAAAATAAAATGAAGTACATTATGAAAAAAGTATTTTTGTATCAAATATTAATAAAAAATGAAAAATTCAAGTATTTTTATATTTTAACTTAAATACATTAATAAACACACATATATATATATATATATATATATATATATATATATATATATATATATATATATATATATATATATATATATATATATATATATATATATATATATATATATATATATATATATATATATTAAGTCTTAAATATGTATTATACACAAAATAATATATATTTAATATTTTAACAAAATAAAAAAATAAAAAAAAGTATTTTTGTGTGAAATATTTTTAGAAGGTAAATAAAAATAAATAAATAAAATGTATTTTCACTATTTTTCTATTTATTCTACTAATAGTATATATCTAATATTTATATATAAACAAAAGAAATAAATCAAATAAATATGCCATATATTCAAAAAATGATGGAAAAAATATTTTTATATTTTTTATATCATGAGAAAAAATAAACAAAGTCAATCAAAAAAGAAAAAGTCAAAAAAAGTCAAAAATAAAGCAAATGGGCTCAGGGGGGTGTAATAGCAAATATGTGGTGTGAATAAGAAAAATGCACAGGCCCAGCCCAAAGATCACTGTCTTCAACCTCCAGCATAAACATTTGAAAAAACGCGCGCCCCTGTTCTTCAATGTCCAACTCTCGATTCCTGGCTTTTTAGCAAAAACTCATAACACAACAAATGTTCAGCATGAAGAGACGATTCCAACCATGTATAAAACTTGACCTAACTCTCTAAGATGAGGGGGAATTTCTCCTCCCCCAAATCCTACCCTAGTTTTTCTGCCATTTTCAAACTACAAATTCTCTCTACTCAGGCAAAAGAAATGAAATGTAAAGATATGTACATGTTCAGGGCTATGAGTAGAACCTTGTTTCTTCACAAACTTAAGACTAAAGATGCATGATAAGAGAGATACGAGTTCAAAGTTTTACCTGTGCAGTTGAACTTCTAGCTGGAGAATGAGGAACTTCTAGTGCAAGGTAATGATTGGAAAAGCTTCCTTGAGGTCCAGGGATGCTTTTTCAATGCTTACTTTGTCTTGAAACTTCTTGTGTCAAGCTATAGAACTTCACCTGCAAAAGGAAAAAATGAAAATGGTGGAAGCTGTTAGAGGGATTACAGGTCAGGTTTTAGGTCATGGTTAGCTTGCATATATGCTAGGGAATGTGTATGGATTGATTTTGGTAAGAATGCTCGAGGGAAATAGGAGTTGGCACTCAAACTGCAGAGGCAACTCTGTTTTTGCAGTTTGAGGATGATTCTGAGATGGAGGGTGTTTTGGAGGTGCAAGGGTCGTGTCTTGGCTTGGTTAGGTTCTATGGAAGATGTTTGATAACTTTGCTCTTGTGTTTCTCAGCTGAAGAGAGAGTTGTGATAAGTTATGGACTTTTCTTGAACTTGAAGCAAACAAATGCAACTTGGCTTTCTAGGTCAGTAGAGGACCCCCTAATGTGCTGCATAATCCTCTCTTGATCAGTGTGTTATGCACATAATCTTGTGCCAAGCAGATTTTCCATGTACTTTCTTGATTTGCAATTGGACATAAAGTTAATCTTTTCAAAAATGGAAAGTTCACTTTATCTAGTTTAGGATTAATCTTGCATACAATGCTTGCACTCAAAGAACAACACTTTAACACATTGAATATGCATTAAATTATTGAGTATGGAATGGTTCAAGGACCTGTAATCAAGCATAAAGCAAGCTGAGTTTCAAATGGTAAGGTTATGGACATGTTTTGATGAAGAACAAAAGTGAAATTTTGCCAACTTGTGAAATTCGAATCTCTCAAGCTATGAGGTTGTTTGATGAGTTCTTGGACATTTTGGAAAGCTTGGAATGTCTACTACAATCCATCTTTGAAATGAAAATTGAAATTCCAAGTGGAAGGGTATGAAAAGTGGCCTTGAAGTGGGGTAGAAAACCTTGTCAAAATAGGTTAAAATTTCACTAAGTTAAAAATGGTTTAGTGCCCTTATTCAAAAAATTGTAACTTGAGATACAAGCTTCAAATGAGAAAACTTTGTGAATCAAAGTTGTAGATTATGCAACAAGCTACAACTTTCATGTTTTGACTTTTGTTTGAATCCAAATGGATCTTGGTGAAAAGATGGGGCAAAGTTGGGAAAAAATTAGGGTTTTTCATAACTTAGAAAAATTCTAAGTTATGAAAAATTCCATTTTCTAACCCTAATTTGCATTTTGTGATTTCTTGGTGAACAAGTTTCATGATTTGGCATATTTTGATGAAAAATGAATCTTGACTCTGGATTTTGACCAAAAAGTCAAAGTTTGACTTTTCAGTGTACAGTCAAAATTGATCAATTGACTGGGAAATTCAACTGTCAATCTTGTGTACTTGGGATCTTTTGAGCTTGATGAATGTGTCAAGATAATTCCATGGGGTCCTTGAGTCCATATGTGAGCTTGGTTTGCCATTGGCTAGGTCAAACAGTCAAAAATTGCCTTTGTGCAGTCAAAACCCTAAAAAATGACCATTTTGCCCTTTTGGTGATTTGATCAAATTTCTTGTGGAATTGTGATCCAAACTTGATCAAATGGTCCATATGAGTTCATAATGTTGATGTGGGTCAAATTTCATGAGGTTTGACTGTCAATTGGCCACAGTTGACTTTTTCCCCAATACAGCTGATTTCTAGGTCAACTGTCCAATTGACTGGGTAGAACTTGGAATCAAGGCTTGAAACATGGTAAGGATAAACTTGGGAGTCCAATATGAAGCATGAAAGTCATCTTAGGCATTTTAGGTCAAAACATCCTTGGGCAAACACAAACCCTAATTTGGGGTTAGCAGTGCAAGGAGGAGTCTTGAGTAGATGAAACCCTAACTGGATCTTGATCTTCAAGGGTCTTGTGATGAGAAAAATGTTGAGGAAATGGGAGGGCAAATTTTGGGGTACAACAGGTAATAACGGAAATGGGCATAGAATCCTTCATTGTCCAGTTGCTTAATCCACCGTTGGTCGTAGGGTAGATCCAACTGTCGATATCAAACTCTTCATCATCATCATCCCTGATATCATTTACCCCTGCCTCTTGTTTAGGCTTCTCTGGTGCTCCGAACTCGATCTCTTTCGCATCAATCAAGTCTTGGACCTTGTTATTCAAAGCCCAACAATCATCTGTATTATGCCCCGGGCTATCGGAGTGATAAGCGCAACGGGCGTTAGGGTTATATCTTGGTGACGTTGTATTTGAATTCTTTGGGGGTTCATTTAGAGACACCAGATTACTCTTCAGCAACTGTGGCAAAATCTGAGATAAGGTCATGCTGAGACGAGTGAATTGCCTCTTAGGTCTCTCGTCCTTTTGTTGATTGTTGTACTGAGGAGCACCAGTAGGTTTTGAAATAACAACTGCATTGACAGCTTGGTGGTGTTTAGGTCTGTTCTGTCTTCTTGCACTGTAGACAACACTGGACTCTTTCTTAAATGACTTCTTCTCAATGCTTGATGAAGCACCCTTCTGTATCTTCCCAGCCTTAATACCAACTTCAATTCTCTCACCAGTCAAAATAAGATCTGTAAACCCATATGAAGAGCTTCCAATCAAGTGGTTAAAGAATGGACCAGACAAGGTCCCCAGAAATATGTCAATAAGCTCACGATCAGCCAAAGGTGGTTGCACCCTTCCGACAAGGTCTCTCCACTTCTGAGCATAATCTTTGAATCCTTCACCCGTTCCCATTGACATACCCTGGAGTTAGGTACGCATAGGAGCGAGGTCGGAGTTGTACTGATACTGCCTATAGAATGCAGTAGCCAAATCTTCCCAACTGCGGATACTGGCTCTGTCCAACTGATAGAAACACTCAAGTTGAGTCCCTGAGAGACTGTCTTGAAAGAAATGGATCCATAAGTTCTTATCAGCAGTATAAGGCTGGATCTTCCTCACATATGACCGGAGGTGCAGCTTCGGACAGGAAACTCCGTCATACTTGGCAAAGGCTGGTGCCTTGAATTTATGGGGAATCACCACCCCAGATGATAGACCTAGATCTCCGAAGTCCAGACCGGGCACCTTCTGAATTTCCATAGCGTTCAAACGGTCTTCTAGCTGTTTGTATTTATCCTCAATAGGAGGATACTGTTCTTCATCGTAGTCCGTCTCGTTGTCAGAGACCACATGGCTAGGAACCCTCCTTTTTTTTGAACTATCTTTCCCTCCAGATGAGGTGGTCAGATCAACTTCATTCTGTAACTTGTGTCATGTGCTGAATAGGACTGTCCTCTTCTTCTTCTTCTTCTTCTTCTTCTTCTTCTTCTTCTTCTTCTTCTTCTTCTCTTTCAGAATCAAGGTCTTCAGGTCCTGCTGACCCTTAGCTAGATTCATGAACAACTCTTGAAATTGGGCATTCTGGGCCTGGAGGGCCTTGATAGCTTGCTCGGTTGAAGGTTCAGTAGACATGATGATTGCTGAAATAAACAGCGAAGAAGATAAGAGACCTGTAAAGGGTACCTATTTATGAAGTGCATGGGATGAAATGCGTATGATTTATGATTTCAAAGACAATCGGGATTCAAATTTGTAAACAAGAAAGGAAACACACTTTATTAGATTTAAACTTCAAAATTTAAATTGTTCAACAAATTGCCCTTAAGGCGTTACAAGAATGGAAATAGTGAAAAGTAAACAAAAACTGTAAAGGAAATCATCAAAGGTCCATCAATGCTCCCATGGTCTCTTCTTATCAGTGCGGACATAGTCGTTGAGAATCTGCTCGTTCTCTAACTGCCTAGTCAACCTCTGGATCTTTTGCTCCTGCTCGTTGAACTTCTCCCGATAAGAATCCCGTTCTTCCTGCAGTTGCATCCAAGACCTCTTCAGTGCCCCAATGTCAGTGGGCATATAAGGATGGAGAATGGTTGGAAGAACCCCTTCTTCATTAGCAACTTCAAGAGTGACAGGCCGGATGGCTTCATATGGAATACCTAGCTTCTAGGCACGAATGTGGACCCATCTGAGATATGGCTCCAATGGTAGAGAAGTCTTTGGACCCAACTCATGTGGATCAGATTGGTGAACTCTGTCCCAAGCCCTGATGAATCTACGATGTTGCTCGTTGCTATCCCATTGAAAATCAAAGATGATATGAGGCATTAACATCTCGTGAGGTCCTTCTCTTCTGGCTCTTCCAAACTGACAGAGAGCTAAGCATGGGTTGTAAGAAATTCCTCCATGGGTTCCCAGCAATGGAACATTAGGGTACTCTCCACATCGATCAATGATAGTCACCTCATCCATACCTTTGAGAGTCCAGATAATGTCATTATGAGAAAGAGACATCACCCTATAAGCCCAGCCCATTCCTTCTTTGTTCTTCAGCACTGACTTAGGGAGGTGCGAAATAAACCACCTTGACAATAAAGGAGCACAGCACATCAAGGTTCCCCGCTTCCGGGCAGTACGAGCATAGAGCTGATGAAGAATGTCACCCAAGAGAGTGGGTACCGGGTTATGAGAGATGAAGATCTTTATGGCATTCACATCAACAAAAGTGTCAGGATTCAGAAATAGTACCAAGCCATAAATCAAAAGAGCCAGAATATCCTCGAACGCTTTAAAGTCTAGGCTATCCCAGAAGTAGTTAGCCTTGCCAACCAAGAACTTAGTCAGAAATCCTTTAGCTCCACTTCTAGTCTCCCAATTAGCCATTACCTCCTCTTTAGTCAAATGAAGGGCTGCAGCAATTTCTTCAGGCCTAAGAGTCTTCTCCTAACCAGTAAATGGAGTCTGCTCCAAAACAGAGATACCAAGCATCTCAGAGAACTCTTCTAGGGTAGGAACCAACTGGAAGTCCTGGAAAGTAAAACAATGGTACAACGGATCATAAAACTGGACCAGGACACTCATCATTTGCTCATCCAATTTGGAGGTGACCAAACTGAGAAGAGAACCATGCCTCCTGATGAAGGAAGTAGTGTCAGGCATTTTGGTAACTAACTCTTTAAGCAAGGTAGGGACTTGGACAAAGTTGATCTGGATAGTATTCTTACGCATGGGCATCATGATGACCTACAAAACAGAGCAAAGATGAAACCCTCCTGTCTTTGAAATAGGTTTGTCCTTATGCAAGATGTATGCAATGTTATGATGTCATGATAAAGGCACACCACAAGTATCCACAAAAAGAAAACATGGTAAAGGCATACAAGTCACACTGAGAGCCCTTAGATTGTAGGCTGGCATGGAGCTTAGGTACTATCCTCTTTCAGTTGAGTTGGTTTAAACCTGTCCTAGAAATAGTAACCGGGTCCTAGAGGATCTCAATATCACTGACTACCCTCAATCGGTCATAATTCCAGTTTAGCAACCTTTTCTTGCAGCCGAAATCATCACGAGAGTTTAGTCTCAATGAGTGTAGCATACTTCTACTGTTCTATGGCCAAGTTGGTCAACTTAAGGTTCTAAGGTCAGTTGGTGCTTAATGACCCCTTAGAAGACCCATATTCTCCTCGTTCCAACACAAGGGATATCGGTACAGACTAAAGTGTCACACCAACGTAGCTACTGCTTCATCCGTATCGGTCTATGCTGTACAAATCCCTAACAGTTTATTGCTACTTACCTAAAGGGTGCCCCCGGATCCGGGTTAAGATCTATAGAACTCCGATACAAGCCCACAAAATCAAAGCATACAAAGCATACAATTGAAAACACAATGATCTAATCCTAAGGTACACCTCACTTATAAGTTTCCCCAGCAGAGTCGCCAGTTCTGTGATCGGTGGGAATGAGAACTGACTGTTTTGGAATGTTGGTTCGTGTTTGCGTTTGTTTTCGCAAAATGTAGCGGTAAGCAAGAGTCGCCACTGTCTTTTATTTTATCCAACAAGGAAAGGACAAAAGCACAGAAAAATTCCTTTTTGAGATATTTCTCGGGTTCGGGAGGTAGATTATAGAAAGGGAAGGTGTTAGCATCCTTTCTATCCATGGTTATCCACAGGCTCTTAGGTACTTGCTCATTGTGTTTTCAAAAGTTTGCTTTTCTTTGTGTTTGTGGGTTTGAAAAGAGTTTTTGTTTTGAAAGGGGTGTAAGTGCGAAAAGTTTTATTTTGTTTTAAAAGGACCAAGTACTTAAGAACCATCTACCTACTCGAAAAAGGAATCAAACTGTGCTAATGTCCTTTAGACAATGCTATCCCACTATTGATGAGTAGGTAGCACCGTCGTTGGAGTTTTCGGGTCAATTCGATTAAGGGACGTGTGGTCACTAAAGCAATGTTAGGATGCCTTAGCGGTAACCCTAATATCCTAGATCATTTTTCCGAGGCAACCATTTCGAGGCAACTATGATATTTGGACAAGAGGGAGACCTCTAAAACTTCCTATACTCAATGACCACGTTCGAGGAAACCAAGTGAGGCGTACCCTAAGAGTGGCATGTGCAAGTGTGTTATTTCGGTTAATTTTATCTGTACATGTTATGGGTGAGCTATGTTGATTTTAAGTTCATACATTGGATCTCGTCATGCATTGCCTATTTATCAAACATCTAACAGTTAATAGTTGCGGAAATTAAATTTGCGGAAAGTAAATCTAAACTATTACAAGGCGTCAGGTATTTACATCACCAAAGACAAACCCTTTAATTTAAATTGCGGAAAGTAAAAATAAAACGATAAATAAATAAAGTCCTAATTAATTATTACATACCGGGAAACAATTACAAAATTGGATAAAAATAAAACGCATGCGAGAAAATTAAATCGGCGCATTTTTAGGGTTTTGACCCCTTTTTATTTAAAGAAAAGATTTTTGTTATTTTTGAATTAAGTGGAAATTAAATCTAAGTTAATTAATTAATTAATTAAAAAAGATATTTTTTGGATTTTTTATATTTAAGGAAATAAAAATAAAATGGTCAAAATTGTTAAAACCTAATATTCTATTTAATTTTAATTTATTGCAAAAATTATTAAAATTGTCCCTAATTAAACTAATTGATTTATTAAAGTTTATTTACAAAAATAATGAAATAATGAAATTAATAAAAATATTATTTTTTTATGTTTTCTGATTTTTTGAGGAAAATTATTAATTATTTTGGTTAGTATTTAATTAAAAATAAAAATAAAACAAATGAATAAATAAAATATTAAAAGAAAAGAAATAACCAAAAAGGGGGGTGCTGGGCCCAATTTGAGTGTAGAATCAGCAATTTTCCAGGCCCAAAACGTCCAAGCCTGTTTGACTTTCCCAATCCAACGCATGCCTTTGACTAGGGAGTATGATGAGCTTGCAATATGGACCCTTGGATTTGGCCTAGAGGCCATCTGGCGCCTGGATCCATGAGACATATGGTGAACTGCATCTTGGGCGTTGCATACAATTACCTGAAGAAAAATTGTAACAAATATTGGGGGACCTGGGATTCGAACCCAGGTCCCATTGCTCATTTGCCAACGCACCAACCACTCCACCACTGCTTAATAGTTGTTAGTATAATAAGCAAACAAAAATATATTGGAAACAAACAACTATGCCTTAAAATAAAAAAAGTGGCGCGCTGATTTGAACCAACAAATAGTAAGAGGACGCATAGTCGTCTTCTTCACAAACCCCTGATTTTTTACCTGTGGATTTTTATCCGCAGGAAGATCCGTAACTCGCTTCCAAAACTCGTTCTAGGCCATAAAAATACCATCCAAGAACATGGATGTGATCGTCTCTGCCTCCTGAGCATCTCTATAACCATTATTACTCTTAATTTTACCTGCAACGCAAACGCCTAAAAAGCAAGATCTGAAACCCTAGGTTCGGGCATTACAATACAGGCCAGAAAAATGAAATTGAATATTGCAAAAAGCTTAAAAATCATACAAGGAACAAGAATATGCTAATGTTTTGTCAAAAGGATGCAAGAATGAGGAGTTATGTTTTCGTGTACAGGGGCATATTTGTGAGTACTTACATCGCGTTTCAAGTGGTCTCAAGGCCTGGTTTTGGTTGCTATAGCTTCAGGAGATTGCAAGCAAGAACACCACGTTGTGATTTTGGATTGAAACGAGCCCTAAGTGTGATTTCAGATTCCAAGTTTTCAAGCTTTTTCTCAAACCTTGTCTGGCCGTTTCTTGCAGTTTTTAGGGGGTGTCCTTGTTATGCCTCGCTTGTACGTGTATATTGGAAGTGAATTAGGTCAAGAGTTGGGCTTTAATCCATGTGCATTCAAGGTTTTGAGATTTGATATGATCACCATTGATAAGCTTTCCATAATTGTACCAAATCTGATTTTTTGTGCATAACAAAGCTTGATACGAATTTGATTTGGTTCATGATGATAATTGAAGTCTGTACCAATCACAAAGATACCATTCCATCAATTTTTAGATTTTATTTGAATTAATATTGATTTAAAATGAATTAAATCAATAAAAATTAAATAAAATAGAAACAATAAATGATTGGTCATGAAATTGAAGATGGGACACGTGTGTAGTGTGATAAGACCATATCAAGTGGAAAAAAGTGGGCCCTTTTGTCAAAAATTGGAGTTTTGAGGATAGTTGACTTTTGGCAATTTTGGAAAAATACCCAACTTCAACAATGCATAACTTCTTCAATTTTGAACTTTTGGAAGTTTTCTTGGACTTTTTAGAAAGCTTGAGATGTCCTATAACCAACAATTTTGGTCTCATCTCATTTTGATATTACATGCTCAAGTTATAAGCTTTGGAAAAAAAGGTGTTTTTGTTGACTTTCAAAAATGACCTATAATGTCCAAATTTGTAACTTTTTGTGAGTGAATTTCTTGATCTTGGAGTGTGAAGATTGATTGTATGAAATTTCATCCTCTTCACAATGAGCTTTGGATGGGTCATTTCTCATAAAGTATGAGAAAGTTATGCTTGGTCAAAGTTGAGTTGACTTTTCCTACAAAACTCTAATTTAGCAACTTTTGAATCTTGATGAATCTTGAACAATCCTTGATGAATCATGATCAACCCTTGATCAAATGATGAATTATCCTTCAAAATGATAATTTTGACAAAAAATCTTGAGGTTTTACTATTTGTAGGTCACAGTTGACTTTTGCCCTAGCATAGTCGATTTTTGGACCTCTTGAGCAATTGACTGACCAAATTTTCTCTGCAAGGCTTGAAATTTGACATGGATGAACTTGAGAACATATTAGGACAATGGGGAGCATTTGAGTCCATTTGGATATGAGGACCTTGATGCAACACAAAACCCTAATTTTGAATTGACTGCCTTAGGAGGTGATTTGACTGTCCAACTCTTGAGCCATCTTGAACAACTTGGAGATGATTCCTGACATGTCTTGAGGAATATGGGAGGGCAAATTTTGGGGTACAACACTTATGTATGTGAAAATAATTTTATTTATGTCTTAAAAATAAGAAAAAAAATAAAATGATTATTTTTGAAAGGGTGAAAACCCTAATTTTTGTTTTAAAAGAAAATATATTCTAATATTATTTTATCTCATTTATATACAAGGAAATAATAAAAATAATATATACAAAATGTTAAAAAATTTAAATATGTGTGAAAATATTATTTTAAGTGTATAAATAATAAAAATAAAAATAAATAATATTTTTATATTATTTACAAGTTTTTATTTAAGAAAATAAAGTATGTTATTATTAATAAACTATGTTTATGCCCAAAAAATAATAAAAATAATAAAATAAAATGCAAAAAATTAAGAAAATATTTTTGGGATTTTTCAATGTTTAGAAAAAATAAATAAAGTCAGAAAATATAAATATGCAAGAAAATATAAAAAAAAAAGAAATGCAAAGGGGGGTGCAGAAGAAAAATGGAGGATGCAAATAGAAGCAAACAACAAGCCCAAGCCCACTTCATATCATCCCTGACCTCCAGACCAAAACGCGCGCGCCCTGTGTTCAAAACCTGTTCTTGTTGTTCTTTGCATAAAATCAAAAATGTATAACATGAAAAATGTAGCTCATCATCACACGATTCCAATGATATAAAGAACTTGACCTAACTCTAAAAGACCAAGGTGAATTTCAGTGGCCCTAAATTCTAACCTAGTTTTTTCAGCAACTTTAACTATCAAATACTCCTAGCTCAGTTAATATAAATGAAATCTACGCATATGTACAGCTCAAGGAACTTAAGGACTACATTTTTGCTTCACAAACCTAAGCCAAATGATGCCTAAATAAGGAGATAGAACTTTGAAAATTACCTTGTTCAGTTGAGTTTGGATATGGCAATGTAGCAACTTTGAGTGAGGCCTAAAGTTCTTTTGAGCTTGCTTGAAGTTCCCTCAACCTTTCCCAATGCTCAGCTTACTTTGAAGTTGCCTGAATATCCTTGTAGAAGTCAACCTGCAAACTTAGAAAATGGAAATGGTGAAGCTCGAAACAGGGGTTACAGTTGCTTGAGAAAGGCCTGGACAGCTCAGGTGTGTTGTATGGAACGTGTTTGAAGCCTTGAAACAAAAAACGCACGAGCAAAAATCGTTTTGGTTAGTGATCTGCAGAGGTTGCCCTGTTTTGGGCAGAAATGGTGATTTTGGTGTTTTAGGGTGTTTGCAATGCTATGAGCTCGTGTATTGGCTTGTTACAATATGCTGAAGTTGTTTCAAATGATAGCAAGACTTGGTTTTATCAGATGGAAGAGTTGTGTGGACTTTTGCATGTTGGCTTATTTTTGAAGAAAAGTTGGAAGTGACTTGCCAAAGGCTGTACTTGCTAGCTCGTGGGATGTAGAGGGTTGGTACACTTTTCCTGATGTTCATGGATCTTGTTTGCAACCAAAGATCAGGTTCAATGCTCAAGGAATACAAAATTGCAAAAAGCATGCTTTATCAAAGTAGCATTGTTACCTTTATGCCATTTTTGGAATAATTCCTTGTGTAATGCTCCATAGCTCAGAACAAAGCCATTGTCCAATGTATTTGCATTCAATTTTGGAGTGTAAAAAGGATTAGAACCTGTAATGCAAGTACAATCATGATCCAAACTGATTTGCAACTTGAACCAATGTGAAAAATGCCTTGGACAAAAGTGATAATTTTCCATTTTTATTCCTTCGATTCTCCCTAAGCATAAATGATCTTGGAGAGTTCTTGGACATTTTGGAAAGCTTGTAACATGCTATACAATCCATATTTGAAATGCATTTTGATATTCCTCTTGGAACTAGGTGAAAAGTTACCATGAAGTTAGGTAAAAAATCTGCCTAAACTAGGGCAAAATATCACTAAGTTAAAAGTTTTATGGACCCCTATTCACAAAATCATAACTTGAGATCCAAGCATCTTTTTGGAAAACTTTGTGAATAAAAGTTGTAGATTTCATGGAGGACTACAACTATCATGTTGGATGTTTTGTTTTAATCCAATTGCATCATGGTGAAAAAGTTGGGAAAAAATAAGAAAATTTCATAACTTAGAAAAATTCTAAGTTATGAAAATTTTCAAACTTAAACCCTAATTTTCAATTTTAAGTTTCTTAGTGAACAAGTTTCATGTTTTGACACCTCTTGATGAAAAATGACCCTTGGTACTTGATTTTGACCAAAAAGTCAAAGTTTGACTTTTTAGTGTACAGTTGATTTTTGATCAGTTGACTGGAAAATTCATCTGTCAATCCAATGCATTTGAGATATTTTGAACTTTGTGATTAGGTCAAGATGATGCCATTTATTCCTTGAAGTCATGCTTGAACCCAAATTGCCATTGGCTAGGTGAAAAATCAGAAATTGCCCTTCTCTAGTCAAAACCCTAATTTTGACCATTTTGCCCTTTTGATGATCTGATCAAATTTCTTGAGGAGTTGTGGTCTAAACTTGATCAAATGGTTTATATGAGCCTATAATGTTGACGTGGATAAAAAATTATGAGGTTTGACTGTAAATTTGCCATGGTTGACTTTTTTCCCTAATACAGCTGATGTTTAGGTCAATTGTCCAATTGACTGGGCAAAAAAGTGATTCAAGGCTTGAAACTTGGTATGAGCAATCTTATAGGTCCAACATGAAGTATGAAAGTCACATGAGGCATTGGAAGTCCAAAAATCCCTGTGCAAACTCAAACCCTAATTTCAGGTCATTAGTGCAAGGAGATGTCTTGAGCTGAGCAAACCCTAATCTGGTCTTGAGTCCAAAGTGTCTTGTGGGGAAAATCTTGATAAAATGATAGGGAAAAATTTGGGGTAAAACAGTTATGATGGCAACATATTCAATTGGAACTAACGGAATCATAGACTTTTCGAACAGGATCTCTTTATTATCCATCAGGCTATGAACACCTGATTTCAATAAGTGGCAACCAGCAGGCATAATTGAGCACATGTGGCAACCTTTACCACAAACCGGAAATAAACCGGCCAATAGAAAATTCTTCTTTACTGTCATCAAAGGAGTAGCAATTTCTTCCACAGAGGTCACAAATAAATCATCGCTTACAGCATTTATTCCATGACCATGTTTGAGAATGGGGGCAGTTATGACGTTGGGCTTCTCTGGGGCGTCGAACTCAATCTCTTTGGCTTCGATCAATTCTTGCACTTTGTTTTTAAAGGCCCAAAAATTATTTGTATCATGACCTGGAATTTCAGAGTGATAGGCACATCGGGAATTCGGATTATAGTGGGGAGATGTGGTGTTGGGGTTCTTCGGGGCTTCCCTCATAGTTACTAGGATGGTCTTCAATAATAGTGGTAGAATTTGAGTCAGAGTCATATTGAGCCGAGTGAACTGCCTCTGTGGTCTTTCCACCCTTTGTTGATTGTTGCGTTGTGGAGCAACTGTGGGTCTTGATATCACTACCGCATTTACTGCTTGACGGTGTTCAGGTCTGCTTTGGCCACTCGAGCCGTAGACTGCACTAGCTTCTTTCTTACCTGTGAAAGGATTTTTTACTGCACTTGACAAAGTGTCCTTCTGTATCTTACCACTTTGGATACCAGCTTCTACTCTCTCTCCAGTCAAGATCAACTCAGTAAACCCAGATGACAAACTGCCGATCAGATGATTGAAAAATGGGCCAAATAGCGTCCCCAGAAACATGTCAACTAACTCCCTATCAGACAAAGGGGGTTGGACTCTTCCAGCCAAGTGTTTCCATTTTTGAGCATAGTCCTTAAAACCTTTACTTGCACCCATAGACATACCCTGAAGCTGAGTACGAGTGGGAGCAAGGTCGGCGTTATACTGATACTGCCTGTAGAAAGCAACAATAAGGTCTTCCCAGTTTCGGACGTTGGCTCCTTCCAACTGATAAAACCATTCAAGCTGAGTCCCTGACATACTATCTTGAAAGAAATGCATCCACAAATTTCTATCAGTAGTGTGAGGTTATATTTTTCTGACGTACGAGCAGAGATGGAGTTTTGGACATGATACTCCATCGTATTTGGCAAAAGTCGGAGCTTTGAACTTATGAGGGATCACCACTCCCAATACCAATCCCAGTTCTCTAAAATGCAAACCAGGGATCTTCTGAATCTCCATAGCACTCAGACGGTCTTCTAGTTACTTGTACCTATCCTCAGCAGGAGGATATTGCTCATCATTATAATTTGTATCGTCATCAGAAACTGCTGGACTAGGGTCCTTTGTCCTTTCTTGATTTTCCCCATCTTTGGATGAGGAGGTAAGATCAACTGATTGTCTTATCCTTTTTCTGAATCTTCTACCCATGTTCAGAATACCAACCTTCTTTTTCTTCTTCTTCTCTTTAAGTATCAGGGTCTTCAAATCCTCTTGCCCTTTAGCTAGACTTAAGAACATATGTTGGAATTAGGCGTTTTGTGCCTGAAGATCTTTGATGGCTAGATTAGAAGACATTTCTGCTGAAATAAATAGCGAAGAAGATGAGAAACCTGTAATGGTACTTGTAATGGTGTGCATGATAATGTGATGCACATGTAATGATTTCAAAGACTTTGGGAGATCTAAATTTGCAAACCAAAAATAAACAAACTTTATTAGATTAACTTGTAAAAGGTTCAATCAATGCCTTTGAGGCGTTACAAAGAAGTAAATGGAAAACAAATCTAAACTAGAAAAAGCAAAAATAAAAAGTCCCATGGACGCTTCCTCTTTGTGTTGACGTAGTCATTGATCACTCTTTATTCCTCGAGCTTCTTGGTGAGCTTCAAAATCTTCCTTTCTTGTTCATGGTACTTCTCCCGGTAAGTATCCCTTTCCTCTTTCAGCTGGATCCAAGACCTCTACAACGCCCCGGGATAAGTGGGCATGTATGGATAGAGGACCGTGTAAGGAACGCCTTCTTCGTTAGTGGGCTCCACAATCACTGGCAATACGGCTTCATAAGGCATCCCAAGCTTCTGGGCACAAGCTCGGACCCATTCGAGGTAAGGCAGCATAGGAAGGGAAGTCCTTCGTCCCAGCTCTTGGGGGTCAGATATGTTCACCATGCCCCAAGCTCGTATAAACCTATGGCGATGCTCGTCTACGCCCTCCTTGTAGTCAAATGAAATATCCTCAAGAAGTAGCTCATGGATACCATCTTCCTAAGCACGACCAAATTGCCGTAAAGCTAGACAAGGATTGTAAGTTATACCCCCTCTGATTCCAAGAAATGAGACATTTGGATATCCCCCACAACGGTCAATAACAACAGTGTCTTCCATGGCACGGGAAGACCAAAGAATGTCTGTATGGGCAAGTGACATTATTCTGTAAGACTAACCCAAACCTTCTTCGTTCTTCAGCACAAACTTAGGGAGGTGCGAAATAAACCACCTCGACAGCAACGACATGCAACACATAAGAGTCCCTCTTCTTCGCACAGTACAAGTGTAGAGGGCATGCAAGATATCACCCAATAGAGTAGGCACAGGATTGCGAGAAAGGAAAATCTTGACCGCATTCACATCTATAAAGGAATCTGGATTTGGGAAGAGGAGCAACCCATAAATAAGGAGAGCCAAGATATCTTCAAAAGCCTGAAAATCCAAATTATTCCAAAATAGCTGAGTCTGGTCTATCAAAAACTTGGCTAAGAAACCTTTGACCCCACTTTGTGTTTCCCAATTGGATACTACATCAGCCCGTTTCAGATGTAGAGCCAAGGCAATGTCTTATGGTCTAGGAGTCTCTTCCATACCTGTGAAGGGCACCTGTTCAAGAATGGATATGCCCAATAAGCGAGAGAACTCTTCAAAAGTGGGAACCAACTGATAATCTGGAAAGGTGAAGCAATGATGCACAAGATTGAAGAACTGGAAAAGTACACTCATCATCTGCTCATCAAGCTTTGAGGTGACCAGGCTAAGAAGCTGACCATGTCTCTTAATGAACATAGAAGTCTTAGAAACTCTTGAGGCTAACTCTTTGAGTTGAGAAGGTATTTGCACAAATTTAACTCGGATGGTATTTCTGCGCACGGAAGCCATAATCTGCAAAATAGAACAAAGATAAATTCCCTCGGTCTTTGAAATGGTTAGTATAATGAAGTATGAATGCCATGTTATGATGCATGATGTCATGATAAAATAACAACAGGTATAGCAGATAACAGGCATGGCAAAGGCAAACAAGTCACACAAAAGCCCTTAAGTTTAAGGCTTGCATGAGGTCAAAGGTATTAGCCTCTTAAAGTTTAGTTGGTTTCAACCCGTCCTAGCAAAAGTAATCGGGTTCTAGAGGTTCTCAATATCACTGACCATCCTCCATCGGTCATGGTTTCATCTCACGCAATCTTTTCTTGCGGCAGGAACTATCTCGAGAGTATGGTCTCAATGAGTGTAGCATCGAGTATCAAGCAGTTCTCAGCTTTACACTGAGGCCGGCTATCTCACTACTTTCTAATGGCCAAGTTGGTCGATTAAGGGTTCTAAGGTTAGTTGATGCTTAACAACACACGTAGCGGCCACGTATTCTCCTCGTTTCTCCACAAGGGATACCAGTACCAACCAATGTGCCACATCAACGTAGCTACTGCTTCAACCGTATCGGTCTATGCCGTACAGTTCCCTCACAGTTTATTGCTACTTACCTAAAAGGTGTCCCTAGATTCGGGTTAGGATCTATAGTAACTCCCAAACAAAAACCCTTAAAATAAAGCAACCAAAACAAACAAGAGGAGCAAATATGATGAACTAGATCCTAAGGTATACCCCACTTATTACTTTCCCCAGCAGAGTCACCATTTCTGTGATACGGTGGCAGAACCGACTGTTTTGGAAATGCTGTTTTGTGTTTTGCGTTTTTTATTTGCAAAATGTCGCGGTAAGCAAGAGTCGCCACCAAATTTTATTTTATCCAACCGGAAAGGAAAAAAGCACAGAAAAAAAATCCTTTTTCGAGATTTTGAGTATAGGGGGTAGATTATAGAAAGGGAAGGTGTTAGCACCCTTTCTATCCATGGTTTTCCATGGGCTCTTAGGTACTTGCTCATCTTTTTAAAATTGCTTGTGTGTGTTTGTTTTGAAAAGTTTTGTTTTACTTCGTTTTAACCCTTGTTTCTGTCCTCAAGAGTGTTACGAAGTTGTTTTTGAAAACTTTGTTTGAAAAAAAGTGTTTGGTGTGAAAAAGTTTGATTTGAGCAAGTACCTAACAGTTATCTACCTACTCGAAAAAAAAGATTGTTTCTATTCTTGTTTCCTTTAGACATCACTATCCTACTATTGAGAAATAGGTAGCACTGTCGTTGGAATTGTAAGGGTCAATTCGTAAGGGACGTACAATCACTAAAGCAATGTTAGGATGTCTTGGTAATAACCCTAGAGTCTTAAGATTATATTCGAGGCAACATTTCCGAGGCAACATTTCCGAACAGGACTTTTGATCTTTGTTTAGACAGGAGGGAAGCCACTAAAACACCCTATACTTAATGACTGTTTACCGAAGGCAACCGAAGTGAGAGTATACCCTATGAGTGCGCATGTGCGAGTGATTTGATTTCAGTTATTATCTTTGCACATTAGGGTTTTCTAGCCGTTTTAAATTATCAAGCAATCTTGTCATACAATCCTATTAACATACATCTAAACAGTTAATATCTGCGAGAATTAAAATGCGAGAAAATAAAACTACGCTATTACAAGGCTTCGGGGTAGGGGTTAATTACATAGCCAAAAAACCCGTAAAAACGATAAATAAAGAAAATCCTTGTTTAAACTATTACATACCGTAGACAGTTAAATCAATATTGCAAAAATAATAAACGCGCACGATGAATGGAAAACGAGAGATTTAGGGTTTTGACCCCAACTACCTAATTATAATTTAAAAGAAAAATCATTTTTTGTGGTTTTTGTGCTATTTTGAGAAAATAAAGTTTAATTTAATAAATAAAAAAACCTAATTACTAATTAATTTAAATTTAAGAAAAATAATTAAATTAACCTATTTTTATATTTTTTATTTTGAGAAAGAAATAAAATTAAATCAAGAGTTAACCCTAATTTTTCTAATTGATTTTAATTATATATAAAAAGTTAGAATTACCCTAAATTAAATTTAAACTAATATTAAATTAAATTTGATAAAATAAAAAAACCTAATTCTAAATTTTGTGAAACTTGATTTTATGATTTTTTGTGAAAAAAAGAAATTAATTGTGTTAGAAAATAATTAAACTAATTAAATAAATAGAAAAGAAAAAAGAATGGGCCTGGTGTTGTTTTAGCAAAGGGGGGTATGATTTGCAATTATGGGCCCAACAACCTCCTGGCCCCATTGACTTTGTCCAATTCCCTGCACATGCTTGACTGGGGCGCATGGTGGACCCTCATGGGAAGACCTTAGATCTGAAGCCTTGGTGGTTTGGATGATCAGATCTAGAGAGTGCATGATGGATCTTAGAGTGTGAGATGCACTGGAATACCCTGAAAATATTGAGAAAATAAAACGCACATGCCTGGGATCGAACCCAGGACGTGTGCATCAAAGACCAACAACCTTACCATCTGCGCCAGCTTGTTTAGTTGTAATAATAACAAAGCAAATAAAATATAATACAAATAACATGCCACGCTTCCCAAAACACGCACAAATTCAAACAAGCCAGTCACATACTACCACGCCATCATCTTCCTCGTGGCTTCCGTCATTTTAGATAAAAGGCTTTTACCTACGGACACCAAACATAGGTATAACCCTTGTTCATTCCAAAATCCTGTACCTGTATGATAAATGCAAACCAATGGTACCAATCAACTCGTTACAAGCCCACGAGCATCATGGTACCATTATCCATGCCTAATTGTCCCTGTACAAGAAACCCCTAAAAACAAAGCAAGAACCCTAGCCATGGCATTTTCATGTTCAGTCAGTAAAAATGCAATTGGATATAACCAATAGCTTGCAAACAACTCAAGGATTATGAATATATCAATTAATCATACTAAATATGCCAGAATCAATGTAATCGATTTCAAGAAAAAAGCCAAACCGTGTGACTCTTACAGGGCGTTTCAAGGCGTGGGGAAGCTTGCTAGCGATTGAAATACGATCCTAGGATGTCCAGCAAACGATTGGTATGATCAGAATGGCTTGAGATGGCCTGAAACTTGGAAATCAGTTTGCACTTTTTTCTTGAATTTTTGCAATTTGTTCTTTGCCTTTGCACGCCTCTAGCCTCTTGTTTTTGGTTTTCACTTGTTCCTTATGTATAGTGGAGTGCATTAGGGTTGCAATTTTGTATCAAATCTTCTCCAATTATGATTATTGATTCATGATTTGATCCTTGTGCAAAATCTTTCCAAAACAAGCAAACTCAATCTTTTTCTATCCATTTTGCACCTTGCACGATTTGATCTTGTTTCCAGCTGTGTAATGGACCTAATCATGCACAAAATCTCAAGATTTAATTAGCTTTTGATATTTTCATTATTTTATATTGATTTTATTTGATTTAAATGAAATAAAATCAAAATAAATAACACAAATAAAAGAATGACAAGTGGAAGGACTCATGGGTCGTGTGGTCACATTACAAACTCAGTGCAAGCATAAAAAGTTGGGTCCATTTGACAAAAAATGCAATTTTGGACACATTTGACTTTTGGCAATTTTGCAAAAAGGGTCAACTTGGCCAATGCATAACTCTTTCAATTTTGACCCTAGAGAGGTGTTCTTGGAATTTTTAGAAAGCTTAAGATGTCCTCTAAGCAACCCTTTTGGTCTCATCTCAATTGAGTCTTCCATGTTCATGTATGAAGCTTTGACCCAAAAGGTGTTTTTGTTGACTTTTCAAAATGACCTATAATGTCCAAATTCATATCTTCTTGTGAGTGCATATTTTGAACTTGGGAGCTGAAGATGAATTGTAGGGAATTACATCTTCTTAAAAATGAGCTTTGGATGGGTCATTTTAGATAAAGTATGAGAAAGTTATGCTTGGTAAAATTTGAGTTGACTTTTCCTTTAAAACCATAATTTAGCAACTTTTGGGTTTTGATGAATTGTGAGCAATCCTTGAGGAATCATGATCAACCCTTGATCAAATGATGAATACTACTTCAAAATGATAATGTTAACCAAAAATCTTGAATTTTGACTGTATGTGGGCCACAAATGACTTTTTCCCTAGCACAATCGATTTTCAGACCTTTGAGCAATTGATTGAGAAAACTTCCTCTGCAAGGCTTGAAACTTGACATTGATGATCTTGAGAACATATTAGGATAATGGTGAGCATTTGGGATCCTTTGGAATCAAGCATCTTAATGCAAACTGAAACCCTAATTTGAGGTTGACTGCCTTAGGAGAGAGTTTGTCTGATCAACCCTTGGACTTCCTTGAGTAATTTGAGGACCTCACTTGACATGTATTGAGAAATATGGGAGGGAAAATTTTGGGGTACAACACCGATGAACTAGCATAGACACTTGAGTGCATGTAGCCGTCTTTGCATTAAATGAGCAAACGTCACTTTTAAGAGCATGTTTCCTGAAGCTTGACAAGACTTGTTAGATTTTACATTCTTTCAAAACTAGCTTCACGTCTTGAATAAGAACATGCTTGCATATATTCTAAACAACGCTTGCTTTGCTTAAGTACTTCTGATCAGCGCTTGCTTTCAAAGGACTTCTGAAACATAGCTTACACAGAAACTTGCTAAGCGTTAGAAGATGCATTTAAATAATTATCTTACCAGAGTCAGCATCAACACTTGCGCTTAAAACAAATATTTCTTTCATCAAAGAACTTCTTCATTTATTTTCAGCTCAGCACATCAAAATGCTTCTGTCAGAACATTATCTGAAACAATTAAATACGTTAATCAGAGTAATAATTATATAAAATATAATTTATTGTTATCATCAAAACTCTGAGATATGATCAGAACCAATCTTGTTCTAACAATCTCCCCCTTTTTGATGATGACAAAAAAATATTCAGATAAGAAATAAAATTTAATAAGCGATAGGAATCTTCCCCGGAAATAAATATTTCTATAAGAAAAAATTCCTGAGAATTTTCATCATAGCTTTGAAATTTTCTTCTGAGATTTCTTCAGCAAGTCTTTTGAAGATAATGTTCATTTGAATTAAACTTCTAGAGTTTAAGTGATACCTGCAAAATTCTTTTACACATAGAAAGAAATCTTGTATTTTGTTAGAATGTTTGACACTTAGTCCCATAACTGTTAATCAGAGATTAGATAAAAATACTCATTTTCTCCCCCTTTTTGGCATAATAAAAAAGTATATATAAAAAAATTTGAAGAGCGTAAAAGTTTTTAATAAAAAAAATATCCAGAGGTACAAAATACAAAAAACAAAAAAAACAAGAAACATAATGACACTAAGATTTCTTAGAAGCAAGGGCCATAAGAAGATTCTTGATCTCAGATGCAGATTCCTCTTGTTTCATCATCCAGCTTCTGATTTCTTGGTTTGTCTGATCTTGCTTATCCAAGCGCTCATGAATAGCTTCGTTATCCTTCTTAAGCTCATTCAGAGTATCCATGACAAGTGAAGTAGGATCAAAGGATGAAGAAGCTTTAGCAGACACAACCTTTGGAGTAGCAATCGTTGAGTCAAAACGAACAAAAGTTGAAAGCAGAGTGCCCAGATCCATCACAAGAATTGGCATAGGTTCAGGTGCTGCTTTAGAAGAAGGTTGATTAAACATAACAATTTACAGAGGATTTGAATAGTCAGAGGAATCTTCAGATTCATCTTATGAGATGTCCTTTTGATCAGCTGGAGCATCAGCAATCATCAGAGAAGACTTCTTGTTCCAAATATCATCAGCTTCTGACTAGAAGGCATG